>OY292315.1:55277039-55730798 GCA_958496155.1 Sisyra nigra | reverse complement strand
AGAGGGGGGCTGCTTCACACATACACGTACAAGACACCAGGGGCGGGGTGCGGGGGGGGTTCCTCTCTTACTCGTACAAGACTCCAGTAAGAATACTTAATTATATATCATTATAATAATATAATTATCTACCTATATATATAAACGAAAAACGATCACTGACTTGTCACGAGATCTATGAAACTATAGCTCCAACCGACTTGAAATTCAATATAGTTACTCCTCTTATTATGTAGAAACGTACTAAGAACGGATTTTACGCAAACCCTATCCAAAATAAAATGTTTATATACCCATCTTTACAAAATTTACTATCTTCTTATGTAAACATAACTGTAATGACTTTTTTATATTTTACTATGACGGTTTCTACTAATTAATCAGTTCAATTTAGCTAATAATATAATTATTATATAATAAATTATATATATTATATATATTTTATATATGAGGTATACAATAAGAAATTCAATTACAATTTCATATGAGCAGTACCGATATGTTAAATTATTTTTTATAATCGAAATAATTTTATTTTGAATTAATCGATAAGATCCATTGATAATGGTTATCCTTTAACCCCTTAAGACGAACTTCTCAGTTAAAAGTGATTTTACAACAGTTAAATGAAATCTGTTGACTTTAAGTTTCATGAAAATTTAATTAATTAAACATTTTAGTTGCACTTACCTTTTTAAATATGTAGATCCTTTCCGGTTGGCGGCATCCGGGAATCAGTCCTCCATGCTGGAAACTACGTGTACTTGGACAAAGGAAGGCGATCTCCTTACTGCTAGCCAACGTGCCCAACCATCTCGATTTTACACCACCATCCTTCTGCTGTTGCTTCCCAGTTGATGACATGAAATGTAAGGTCGTAAACCACAAAAGTAAGGAGTTCAAACCTCATCGGAGGCACCAAAATGTTTCGTCGAAAACTATTCAATTTGCCGAGGTTCGAGTTTTTAAAAAATTATTTTCTTAATTATAGAATAATATATGATTTGCACGACGAATAAATGAATATGTACGTTATGACGTCAACACTCACTGAAAGACACTAATATCCATTGCAAAAATCAACAATGTGGAACTGTTACAAAACAAAGGCTCGGTTCGAAATAAAATTGTTTCAATTTATGTGTTAATTGCCAATTCTACTCGGTGGCTTTTCGCCACGGAGTCCAGCCGTATAATGATATACATAATGTGTGTCGACCTGTCAAATGTAGAGCTGTAACGAACCGTATGTATTCGTTAGTAAGTAACGGGTGCGCCATCTAGTACCGAGTAGCGAAACGTTACACACGAATGCGTTTTGTTACTCGCACGCATGGAGCGCCTCGCACGTCTCGCATTTTTCGTCGTACCGTATGATGCGTATGATGGTACCGCACTATTTTCAATGTTATATTATTTTTATGTTGATTTATCGTTAAAATATTGTTTACATTTTATTGTCAATAAATAATTTAAGATACATATTTGTTGCTTTTTCATTATAATCGGTATATATTACGATAATAGATTGCGATGTTATGATGATATAAGATAAGTTCAAAGTTAAAAATGTTTAAATAGTAAATCCATTGCAAATTTTAGTAGATGCTGTCAACAGTTCACTTGTAGTTTACTTATTAAAATAAACTAAATTTAAAATAACTTTAACACAAATATGGTTCAAAATAAAGAAACGTGAGAAAATGCACCTTACGCAACTTTGTAAGCAATGTATAAGTATGTTTTCTACATAAACCGAATGTTGTGACGCCGTAAAAACCATACTGAATGCGTACGCAATAGGTACGACTCGATTCGTTACTCTAACATAACATAGCATCTTATGAGGTATCAGAAGTAATGAGTAACGATACGATAGTAACGAATACATACGGGTACACTTTTTTTTAGTTACTATTACACCTCTAGTCAAATGATGCAACGCGACTGTACTTCACTCCTCCCTGGGGCAGAAATTAGGTCTGTATGCGGTACCACTCAGAGACATCGTACGACGGTCCGAACGGCACGTTCGGGAACGATGGGTGGCACACCAGAGCCCACCGAGAATTCCCGACCGTGAGACCATTGCTCACGTCCTACATGCCCCTGACTCGACCCAACAAGGACTATATATTATCTTTATAATTTTGTTTATTGATAATTGTTTAACAAGTTAATGATAAAAATTGTAAAATGCATACAAAATTAAATCATACTGACAATTATTAAGGAAATCAATTAAATCTTAATAAGTTGTAGAAAAAATACAAAACCTGTTGTCTCGAGTTCAACAATAATATCGTTCCTCTCTATCAATTGTATCAATTGTATTTTTGTATAATAAGTATCATAACTCTGATAAGCGATGATAAGTTTAAGTAACAGAAGGCTGTTTGAGCCGTATGACTCTTATAATAACACAAATAGTTAACAGCTGTTTTTCAACTACATACCAGCGCCACCCTAAGAGCCCAAAGGTACTAAAATTTGTTAATAAATCGGTCACGTTTTCTAGCCTTTCTCGTATTTAAGTGACAGTGGACTGGTCGTAGTTCATCAATTTATAAGACGTTATCACGTCAAAATGTTGTGTATGCGGCCGTTTTTGGAACTACGAAGTTTTGACAGGTGCTCGCAATTAATTTGGAAGTATTTCGGTAGAAGTTTCATCTTTGCCTTCTGTTTCACCAACTCATTCATAGCTTATCAGTCCCTTTTATAATTTTTGATGTGACAATATCTTTAATTACGTATTCCCATTTGTGTAATACTTGAGCAGAATAGATTTTGTCTATATTGTCCATTGATCATGCTTGGTTTTACTTCGAATAATACTTTGAAACGTAATAATATGTCAGAGATTGGGGTATTTGCTCGCCACGTAGTCGCAAATGCAATTTTTACAATTTTGATTTTATTTTATATCACAATCTGTTTGAACTCGTTGCTGGGCCCAAAACTTGTAACCATTGGACAGTTTTATAAAAGAAATAATAGCAAATATTATTTGTAATTATTTTGGGGGTTTATTTACCTACTTAAATAAACTTACCTATCTAATATCGTTATATAAGTAATGAAAGTGTGCCATTTATGTTTGACATTTAAGTGTATGTAGGTATATCAATTTATCAAACAGTTGAACAATAAATAGATTTTAGATACTAATTCGAGACCTCAATAATTGAAGACACAAAAGAATTAAGTTTAGTAGATAGTACAACAAAACTGGTGTAGATATAATCACCAACAATCTTATTATAATGAATTTTAAATTCAACAATCAAATATTTAAATTAATATAAAAATGTGACGAGCAAGTTACAAAAACGACAATGGTGATACGTGTCATGGAGATATATCCTAAGTTCTAGGATATTATTATCCGTTATCGTTTTAAAATATAATCCATATTACCAAGGTGAGATGTCAGATGTTACACATCATATGCGACTACTGTAGGGCTTGCTCATTTTTTTTTTTCTACAATTTACTTAGTAAGATGTAAAACTGATTTCCTTAATAATTCTCAGTCTGATTTCATTTTGAAAAAATTGTTAATATTCAATTGATTTCTTCTTTGTATTATACAAAATAATGACAATACAATGATAATAATTCAATTCATTAAAGTATGCAACTTTTCATCAATGTTTCTTTATGATGTAATCACGTAAAACTATCGTCCGTAAACCGACTTTATAGACAACCAAATTTTTGATAATCATATAAGTAGGTCTAGGTATAGGTACATTTTATATGGCTTCATCAAATTTTTTTTGTGTTTCGTTTTTACTTACTATTGCTTCATTAATTTAATTTTATAACCCTTGATTTAAATATTTTTTTTTTAATAAAAATTTTCAGAGCCTTTACATACCTATAACTTACGAAGAGAGTATAGAAACTTGAGTTGCTCAAACTTTTCAAGAACTTCATTATCCTTAACCGATTTATGAATTTTATCAATGTTTTCATTTATTATTACTTGAGATGTCAGTATAATGCTTTATGTTAGGTAGTTGTGGAGATGTTTAATTAAAAATCAGGCTCTGTACAAATTAATAACCTTTTTGACCTTGTTTTCTTTCTTTCCAATAGAATTACAATGAAGTTACAGCAAAAAACACACCTCGCCAATCGACGTCAATCGTATTATAATTTGCATATCGCACAATTTATTTAATTGATTCCAAATATGTAAATTACTTACGTGACGCAATTTTTTGTAGTTTGATGCGAGTATCTATCGTAGATGTACGTTGTGTTCGTAAATGGGTTGTATGGTAAAGTCTTTATATACATTCCTATACATGAGGGGTGTGTTTCTTTAAAATACATTTCTAAGTATTCTTGTGGTGACTTGTGAATACAAGGCGGACAACGCGGACAACTTGTAAATGTATTAGGTTGTACCAGTTGTTCAATGTGTCGCTTCGTGTAAATTAGTGTAAATTGCATACACACGAGTGTAGTGTTGTGTCAACTTGACGTATGTGTGAGGTGTGAATGAAGTTCTCGATGAAATAAACAAAAATCGATTTTAAAAATTGAAAAAAAAAATTTGTATTGCAACATGAAAATAAACATTGTAACAATTAGTAGTAGAACACAAAACGTGTTGACACTGTGCTAAATGCACGGGGACAGTGGGTCAATGTCAAATGACAGTGCACTTGGGTCGCGTTGAAACTTGCTTCTCTTGATGATTCTCAATCATGGAAATTATCAACATCGACGATGATTTCACCGAATTCAAACCACGCACGTCGCTCTGCTCGAAAATCACAATCGCCATCAATTACACGACCGTCTTCAACACGGTCATCACAATCGTGGCGATCAGCGTGATCCTGTTGATCATCTTCCTCTGCAAGGACTACATCCGCGTGTTGCTCTTCTGGATCGAGACACAAAACCCTATTGTGATTTTTGTCGTCTTTATTGTTCTCTTCACAATCGTCTCGTTTCCCGTCATTGTCGGCTATTTGTTCTTGATTATTGCTTCCGGCTACTTGTTGGGGCTATTTCATGGGATTTTCGCCGTGGTTATTGCAGCCAATGTCGGTGTTTTTATCGCCCACAACACGATCCGATTGTTGCACAGACACTTTCCAATGCAAATTGTGACCAAGAATGAGACGGCACGAGCCATTTTGAAGGTGATCTCCGGGGAGCAAGCGTTTAAAGTGGTTTTATG
This sequence comes from Sisyra nigra, assembly GCA_958496155.1. Lineage (NCBI taxonomy): Eukaryota > Metazoa > Arthropoda > Insecta > Neuroptera > Sisyridae > Sisyra > Sisyra nigra. The sequence continues at coordinate 55,725,595 of OY292315.1, read as the reverse complement.
CACGCGACTAACGCCGATTCCATTCGGACTACAAAATGCAATATTTGCAGTAAGTCCATTAAGTGCATTCATTTAAAAAAAAATAATTAATAAAAGTTTAATTTTTGTGTGTTTTAGCTAAGTTCTATATCGTGGAAACGTTATCATACAGCAACACTTTTTGGCCTGTTTCCAGCTCAGTTGATTAACGTTTATTTGGGCTCGACGCTTCGTTCAATGCATGACGTCTTGAATGATAGACACATTTCGACAACGGGATATGTTATTTTTGCTTGTCAGGTATTTTTCTTATATATCTTATTATATTTATACATATAAAAATTTGACTTGATTTTCAAACTACTTTCTACTACCACTCCTACTATTGATATGTGTGTTGAAGACATGAACTTCTTTGATATCTTGTGTTATCTTGTCAACAGATTTTAATTGGAATCTCAGTGATGCTGTGGGTGTTATGCAAAGCTCGTATTGAACTAACACAGGCCATACTCAACTCGGAATCTTCCAACAGCCTGTCCTCCAATCACAGTTCTTCAGACACAATGAATCCAACGTTCATAATCAGATGAATCACAATCAAATTATTTAACTATTTATTAAGTTATTGTATTATTTTTTTTTTTTACTAATTTTCATTCGTTTCTTTGTAACGTTTATTATTATTATTATTATAATAATTATAAATAAAAGAAAGTATTTATTCAAACATGGTTGTCGGTATGTTTTTTGAATGCTTTTCGTAGAACTGCCACCGTATAATCGACGTCGTCTTTTGTAATACACATTGGTGGTTTGATTCGGAATGTGTTACCATCGAGGCCACCACGTCCTATTAAGACCCGATCAGCGCGAATGTCCTCCCAAATGTTGAGTAAATGTTCTGGGGTCATTGGAGTTTTTTTCGTGACATCATCGACCATTTCCACGCCAATCATAAGACCCTTGCCACGAACATCACCAACACATTCGAACTCGTCGCGAAGTTTCCCAAGTTGTTCAAGTAAATACGCACCAAGTTCCAGGCTTCGAGCTTGTAATTTTTCCTCATCAATCACCTAATAAACAAAACATTAACTAACTGATATTTTTCTTTCACAAGTAATGTGCATTTTTACGTCAAGAACTGCCATTCCCACAGCCGAAGCGATTGGATTTCCTCCGAACGTGTTGAAATGTGCAGCCATCGCCAAACTTTTCGCTATTTCCGGCGTTGTAACAACACCAGCCAATGGAAATCCATTGCCCATTCCCTTGGCCATTGTAACAATATCAGGAATAACACCATGACCCTCAAATCCCCAGTAATACTCGCCAGTGCGTCCAAATCCAGTTTGAACCTCGTCAGCGATATATAGCCCCCCATTTTTTCGAACCAATTCCGCCGCGTTTTTAACAAAAGTTTTTGGGTATTGTACCGTGCCACCCACGCCTTGTATCGACTCAGCAAAAAACGCAGCGACCCCCTGTTTTGGAATCGAATGTCGTATTATGTCGTCAATTTGCAAAACGTATTTCTCGGAAGCCTCACACACATCGTGACAATTACACGTTCGAGTCGCTTGAATCGGTGAGTCACGACAAGCTTTGCCACCCCACACGCCTTTATAAACATCAGGATTCATTGCCTATTCGATAAAAATGTTATCATTGAAAAAAAAAACACACATTCATACAATTAGAGACGCCCTAATGCTTACATGATGAATTCCAAATCCAGACTGGGCTCGATGTTTATAGTTAACATTAGCACTTAGCCCCATTGTATGATAGGACATACCATGATATCCATTTCTTAATGCAATCAAATCGAAATTTTTAGTATAATTTCGAGCTAATAATGTCGCAAGATCATTTGCTTCAGATCCACTATTGACAAAATAGGCAACCTAAAACATCAATATGCTAATTGATTGCCTACACAACTACAATAATATGGTCAAACTTTTAAATTTCCAGGCATTTTGTCGGTGAGTTTTACGGCGTATTCATGAATTTTTGGATGCAGATAAATATTAGTCGTGTGCCATAACCGGTTCATTTGATCGTTGGCAGCTTTCATTACTTTACTAAAAGAAAGCATTAGTTGATTAAAGTAAATTTTGAAATTATATATAGTTTTACGGATGACAATGTCCAACGGAGACGGTGACAATGCCTCCGAACATGTCTAGGTAGCGGTTTCCCTCGTGATCATAAAGATACTGCATACGCCCTGATGTTATTAGCAATGGTTTGCGATAGAATGTCGTTAGACAAGGATTTAGTCTAGTCTTTCTAATTTGCACGATTGACTCATAACTGGGCCCCTTGAAGTTATTATATGTAATATATTTTAGTTCTTGATATATAAAGTTATCTTTTTGAAAATTTTACTCACTGTATATGAAGACACTTGATGATTACATTTTGGAAGATTCGGCAACGTTGAATATTGGCGTAAGCCGGTATAAACTCTTTGATAGTTTCTCAACGAAAAATGCATGGTGTTTTGATCGATGCTTATATAAATCACTATGATACTTAGTTTTTTAACCGTTCAATATTTCAGTGAACCGATTTTGATATGCATACATATTATAATTATTACGCTTTGTATGTAAAATATTTCTTCCGTACATAAATTACTATGAATTGATTTGTTTATAATATACTTACTTATACTTAGATAGGATGATTATTATTATTATAATTATTGAATATTTTTGTGATGTATTTTTCGGGATTTTTGGTAGGGGCACGACCTTTCAATACACGCCGTAAGTATCATAGAGCTCGGGTTCAAGGAATTTGATAAAATTTCGCCTATGCTTAGAAAGAAATTAAAACTTGATCTTATCTGATTTATGTGAAGCCTAACGAATGCTTTACCGGAACATAAATTTTGGCCTTGTTTCTATTCCTAATTGCATATAGATTATAGATAATGCATTTCATCAGTGTTCCTTTTTCTTCTTCTTATCTTACGACCAAGTGTTTTTAAATTCCCGGAAACAAAAGCCAGAAATACCAAATCAAATAGCCATTGACCGTCAATCAGTTATTAATAGGTTTTTTTTTTTTTGATCAATGTGTCACATTTTTTTAGAAGATCAGCCAAATATTTTTTACATTAAGGTAAAATGGTAAAACTGATGGTTTTATCCTACCGAAAACTTGATGTTCTTCTTTTGTAGACGAAAAATGTCTTTTGCCAGTTACTTTTATTCGGAACAACCAACGTTTACTGATAGTGTGCGAAACATTTTCTTTTGGAATCGTTATGATCAGTATCAGTACACTTACAGTTCATATTATGAGGCAAAGTTTTTTTTGACTTCCTATATATCTCGATTACTCCAACTACTCGGCACTGTTAACATTAACGCTGGAGAAGTATTGATTTACGTGTTCATGTTGTTTAGTTCTTATCTGGGCTTACGTTTTGCCGAAATTTTCGACGTGTTCGAGTCGTCGCCGGACCACATCGACGTCGTTGGTGCAGGCGATCCTAACGAACCAATCACTCTGGAACTCTTACAAACTCACATCACCAATGTGTCATCACTGGTCGATCAAATGACTCAAAATCGCAAGAAAATCATCAAACAACTATGGGACCTACAAATACCACTAACAATGATGAAATTGGGAACTAACCAAACTGAAACTCGACATGACAACTCATCTCATTGCAAACTATTACAAAACCAAGGAAAACCATAAAAAACTTTTTCTTTATTTCTTTTCTCTTTTGAGTAAAAACTCTGTCTTTTAATAAGTTTTTTTTTTTAAATTATTCGTTGTGGGTGATCACGTCTAGGTAGTGAATTTCCTGTACCATGCCGTTTAACAAAAGCTCGATATGTTCGGATGATGGAATCAGTGCTTTGTCGGAAAGAATTCCGATTTGTAAACGATCCGAGTAGGATAGAATTGAGACTCCGATTCCGGTCGTGCCACGATTTGGAATCCAAAAGACCAGATCGGTGAGTCGATGCCCGGCACAAATCGAGATTTGAGCCGGACCTGGCATGTTACTGATGACAAACGTGCTTTGGCTGCTGTACAAAACGGGACGGAGCAACGGGACGGGAAGAACGGCCGATAGAATTCGCATTATCCAATAATTAATCTAAGAAAAAAAAAACAATCGTTGAAAGTTTGTTGTAACTATATATACGAGATATATATATAACAAGCGAATATCATTTGTTCTTTTAAGGAGTAATAATTCATTTTGGAAACAATTGATGAACAATAGGTTTTCGACAAAATTTATTTGAAACGTTTTTTTCTTTTGTCCTTGTCGAGTTGTTGTTGTTCTGACAAAAATATTTTCATACGTAGATAGCCTGTAGATAGTGAAAGAATGATTCAAAAAAAAAATGTTATCGTAATATCAATCAAAAGCATTTTCCCCTTTGCGGTAGTGAGGTAGATAATACCGTAGTATTGTGACTTCATAATATGTCATTATAATACGTTCCTAATAGATTAATTATTAAATAGTGACATGTTCGAATACTTATCTATATTAATTATTATTAAGATAGATTAATCCTTCAACTTGCTTCCCGTCATACCTGTTGGTGGCCCCTCACCTATATCCTACTTTTTGTTGAGATTCAACATAGAAGAAATTGCAGCTGAAAACCGAAAAACAAAACGTCGTAATTTCGAGGTTTTAGAAGACCTTTAATAAGTAAGTACATTGCAGTGTTGAAATTTTGCATCATCTCAATTTTTAAATAAATAGGGGAGACCGAGGCAAGACCAAGCTTGGGGCAGGATAGGAAAAGTGTTTGACAACTTTTCTTTAAATTCTATTTGTCAAAACAATTATGTGATTTTACACGTTACAAGGTATAATTATAGTAGATAAGTCTATAGGTACGTTTTATTTCTTTTGTAAACGAGTTTATTTTTCTTTCTGCAACGATTTTTGTCTTAGCTATTTCGTCCTGCCCCGGTCTTCCCCAACTACTGCTAATATTTCGAGGTGAAGCAAAAAGCTTTCAGAGATTTTTACTTACCGCAAAATCAGGCGATTCTCGTAATTTTTTCGATTGCAACTTTAGCTGTTCCAAGTTTTCAATAGAATTTTTTTCATCGGACAATGGCACTGTCAATAGACCGACTGTAAATCTATTGTTGAGACTTAAATTTTCCGCATTCGATGGCGTTGGTGGAAGCTCAGCTCTTGTTGGAACCACCGCTGTCACAAACGGTGGAATTTCACTGTTATTCTACGGAAACCAAACAAACATTACCTATAGGTACCCTTACAATAGACGTATAGCTATATTATAAGAACGTTTTTTTTTTTTTAACCTGGGCAAAATAGTTATAGAATCCCGTTGAAACAGCTGTCATTAGAACATCGGAAAATCTCGTGTCGGACAGTCGATTTTTCACGTTTTTCACAGCTTGAAAGAGACGTCCATCGTCATCTGACCACCACGCAACGACTTTGTCACCACTTAATTGACTGCCATGCAATGCATTTGTGTCATTCTTTCGAATTCCCTGTTTGATAATCGACTCGGGAATCGTGATGAGAAAAGCAACGATTTTCTTGATGGCAACAAACGTGTGCCGAAGCCACGAGACCACATGCAAAGCGAGTGTGAAATCAAAGTTTGATTCATCACACGTAGCGAACAGTTCAGTGTTGCATCGATTCTTAAATTTTTCTCGCCGCAAAGCGACCGTTTCGGTTCGATCAGCAATCGTACGAATCAAAAGTTGCACCAGTGCATAGCCATCGCCCAATGTATGATGAATACGGAATAAAATCGGATATCGAAAAGATTTGGTGGTTCCATTATAAACTGGTTGTTTGCCGACCAAAATCTCCCACGAAGCCTCGTGTTGACTCGGCAACGGCGTGTTACAATAACGCCCTATCGACTCGTAAAGTTGTTCGCGAGTGATAAACTTCGAGTCTGTCTCGATTTCATCCAAAAACCGAATTTGACTATCAAAATCAATCTGACAACTTGGTTTTATCCAATAAAAATATCCCATGAAACATTTTCTCTTGTATAACATCTTCGAGTAGATAGTCGGCTCGGAAGTTAGTTTAGTCGCTACATTCGAACGAACTGATGATAAAAGTTCGAAAGGATGGTTTTGAGACACCTAAATAATAGAAAATTTAACTTTGACATTGTTTACAAAAGAAATGGTTCACTACCTCAACGATAGCAAGGCTATTAACGACACTATTGGAGGTGTCTTCTTCGAGAGCCCAAACACAATCGGCTCCCTCTAACAATCCTGCGAAAAGAACGCCATGTTTTCGACGTAAAATTGTTTCAACCAATTTTCTATAGCAAAAGAACACTCCGAAACTCGGAACTAGCAATGGCGTGATACTAAGAAAAATCCCTATACAAAACGCTGTTGAAACGATTTGAGTCAAGTTCACGATGAAAACGTTGACGTAACGATTGATTTTCTTGAACTCATTCTTAAATAAGTCATAAAGTAAAAAAAATTAATGGGACAATAATGTTATGTTTCGCTCACTTACTTGCAAGTTTGTGAGTTTCGTTCCAATCATTAAAACAACAAAAAATCCAGTTAATAAACCAAGGTGTGTCGGGGACAGTTCTTTTCGGGGAAGCCCCGCGAATTTTTCTGTTACCGTTCGGTTAAACATTACCGATCCCCAGTCTGAAAATTGACACGCCTCCATATTTCTATGCACACAATCGATACTAAAAATTCAATTTGACTATTAAACGAAAAACATTTTTATTACCTGTACCACCTACCTTAACAGTTTGAGTCAGCGAAACAAAATTTTTGTTTTCTTTCTTCACTTCTTTTAATTGGAGAACTTGGTGCGACCGAATCGAAAGTCTGACTGATCAACTTGGGAGTAAAATGATGACATCAAAGCATTCTAAAAAGCCTCTTACGATAGTAATCATCAACATGGGAAGCCTCTGAAATCATATAATTATGCGACAATACATATTAAGTAGATTTAAACTTGAAGAAAATGTTAAGCTTCTTAGTGTTGACAATTATAAAATAAAAAGTGGCTACCCGCGACTTCATTCACGTAAAACTCAACAAAATAAGTTTTTCACAAACGAAGAGTTCTCAATTCCTTTATTTTTTCAACCCTAATTGTTCTCCAGTTTCTTCTGCATATATCTTTATTGTGTGTCAATACCATGGAGTCCCTAAAACTTATCCTCACAGACTGATAATTTAAAAATAAAACGATCGAAAAAAAAACTAGCTAATTGTAAGTGACTAATGTAAGTGTTATAACGAAAAAATAAAATTTTTCATTTACGTATATACATACAATTAAAAAGACATAAATGCCATACCAGTTGCCTATGTAAAATTATTTAAATATTGACTATTTTTTATGCCATTCAGATGTCACTACTTGAGTGGCGGCACAATTTCAATAATTTCATTGGTTTCTTCATCTGGTTATTGATGGCGCGCGGTGCTCCGCTCACAAACACACAACCCCTCTTGTCAAAGTTTTCCCCCGTGCACGTCCCACCCTCATTTCTTATCAATCGACGTCGTTTCCGACACAGAAATAAAAAAATGAATATTTAAACCAGATGGAAAAATTTAATGTCGAGTTTGTGGTGAAAAAAATACGCAAACATTTTAAAAATAATTAACTTGGAAGTAACATTTTCAAGTAGTTAATGTTTTTTAGTGATTTAATAACAATGAACGAATACGAGGACGATTATTTCCTCGAAGAGGACAAAATGTAAGACATATAAATTTCATTTAATTACAAAAATAAAATGTATTTTATCCAAAAACAAAAAATTATTCAATTATTTTACATAATTTTTATTTCTATATATTATAAAATCATTCATTTCATTCTTCATACAGAAGCCATTGAACGTTTTACAACGGAAAAATAGCGTTCTGTGATTTTAATGTTTAGTGTCAAATTTTTCTTTGCCAATTTTTTTCTTATACATGTATTCACCAAGTAAACCATACGATTCTTTTCTATATGGATCTCTTTTCGAGCCCCTATGGCCTATTGGAGGGTTCGAGGACAAATTGTAATTGTGTTTCAATTTTTTTTTTCGTTTGCTTTGCAACCGCTTCTCTACAATCGTGAACCTAACTGTTCTCATTTCTGTTGCATGCCTTCACCAATTAATTTTCTCTCATAACATAATTAGCGAAAACAACGAAAAAGAAGAGGAAGACGACGAAGAAAATGACGAGAAAAATCGTTTAACTCTCTCGGTTGATATTTGCTCAAAACCGTAAGTAGTGGGAAAATTCACATTTAGCTAAAAAGAAAACTGTTGATTTCATTTTATTGAACTTATTCAGGAGTAAAAACGAACTAAATCTCGATCAGCTTGAAAGTCTGGAGAGAAAAACTAAAAATACAAAAGTGTAAGACAAACCCCTAATCTCCACCCACAGACTTTGTAGAGCAAAAAATAATAATTTTTCTAAGTTTCGTTTTCTTTTGCACTCAATATAGCTCGAGTGAAACGGCTGACAAAGACGATCAGGAAAATGATCTAATGCTCGATCAATCTCCGAATCATGACAACGGATTTAACAATTCATACTTTAGAAAGTTAAAGCCCAAAAATCCGACTAATGAGAACAATTTGTAAGTAGTCAAATCGGACGACTCGAATTTAGTGAACAAAAAATCAGTTTTAGCTGTGACACTCGTTGAACTAAAAAAATTTAGCGTATGCACTTGATTAAGAAATTATATGCATATCTATATTGAAAAAAAAAAATTCACTTCAAATCGCTGTAAATAAAAAAATGCTGCTTTAACGGCTAAAATTTCGCGATCTAATTAGGCTAGAAATGTACTATGAGACGAATTTAAGTATTTGACATGTAGTGATGATATTGGTTTTCTTAAAAATTATCTCGCATGTTTTCCCCATATTTTCATCAGTTTCTCTATAAAAGATATTTAATTGATTTTCTTGCTCGCTTTATTGCTGCTTTTTGCGATTAGTTTTTTTTATTTTTTATTATCAGCTTCTTCAAAACTTTAAGACAGATAGTGCTTTTCAATTATGTAGTTGTTTTGTATAGGCAAACAAAGTTACACGCCTGCCTTAGGTTTGTGGTATTTGTAAATAAGATTACATTGAAATTTGAAAAGCACTGTTTTCACTCGAATCATATTCATGATTGCTTTACTTTTAGCGTTTTACGTTGTTTGAGCACAGGTAACAAGTTTTATAAATATGATGTGCTTATAGGGGAATGACAGTGACGTCAGGTAGTGTTACGATTCAAAAGGATGCGACCAACTTGATTGGAATCAGTATAGGAGGTGGTGCACCATTATGTCCCTGTTTATATATAGTACAAGTGTTCGATAACACACCAGCAGCCAAAGATGGTACCTTACAAGCCGGAGATGAACTAGTCGGAATTAATCAACAATCAGTGAAGGGAAAGACTAAAGTGGAAGTGGCAAAAATGATACAATCAGCAAAGGTATTCAAAGAAAAACTGCAGTTATCAAATAGATTTGAAATTATAATTTTTGATTAGGATGAAGTTCACATAAATTATAATAAACTACACGCGGATCCCAAACAGGGAAAGTCGCTAGATATAATCTTAAAGAAAGTCAAGCATCGTTTCGTTGAGAACATGTCGACGGCAACAGCCGATGCTTTGGGTCTGTCGCGAGCGATTCTTTGCAACGATACGTTGGTTAAAAAGCTCGAAGAGCTTCAAAACACCGAACTGATGTACAAAGGATTAGTCGAACAATCAAAACGCGTTTTGCAAGCCTATGCCGATGTGCTTCAGTCGTACAAAGCCTTTGGTGATGTGTTCGCGAACATTGGCGTGAAAGAACCGCAACCACGGGCCAGCGAGGCGTTTCGGAAATTTGGCGAGCAGCACCGTCAAATGGAAAAAGACGGACAAAAAATGATTCAGGCCGTCAAACCAGTAATTTGGAAGTTAAAAAGTTTAAGATTTCAATGATCTTTTAATTGTGTGAATTGTAGGTTTTGGCCGATATGGGAACTTATTTGCATAAAGCCATTCCTGATACAAGGTTGACAATCAAGAAATATGCCGATGCAAAATTTGAGTATCTGTCGTATTGTTTGAAAGTGAAAGAAATGGATGACGAAGAACATAGCTATGCTGCCTTGCAAGAACCTTTATATCGAGTCGATACGGGAAATTATGAATATAGGTATGGAATTATGCTAATAAGCAATAAAAGAAAACATAGGTATCTGGCTTGGGTATCTGCGGTATCGCTTTGGTTGCCTATACTAAGTATAGTTAGCATTAAATTAGTATTGATAAGAGCCAGACGTCTCTACTTGAGTCTCTTGATGATTCTAACTTCATTTTTTCATGTTGTTAGTATATAATATACCTATTATTATTAAATTTTTGATATTTTAGATTGATTTTACGTTGTCGACAAGAAGCCCGAGCCAAATTTGCTCAATTACGATCGGACGTTTTAGTCAAAATGGAACTATTAGATAATAAACATGCGGAAGCTGTGTGTCAACATTTAGCACGACTTTTAACAGGGCTTCAAAGACTACACGTGGACATGCTAACAGCCGTAGATGGTCCACGATTGTTTCCTGTCGAAGTGGATCTCACACAAAACGCTTTTCAGTATAAAAGCACGACGCCTTATGTTCAGGTTTGTTTTTCATAACGGGCCATCCATAAATTACGACACGCAAATTTCCTTCTTATTTCCTTACTGCTTCCTTCACCCTTTCCACAGTTTTGTGAGACCCTCTCCATTCTGGGGTAATGTCACATTGTTTGTTAGTTATAATATAATATATCAAATTGTTAGTATTATGAAGTTTTTTTTTTTATACAAATATTTCACGTCTTAATACTTAAAATTTTGACATGTGTCGTCACTAAGCTTATGACCTCTTCTACCCCTTGTCACATAATGTACCACTTCGTTGACCTCCCTGCCCTGACGTGTATTTACGAATGCCTCTAACATTGTGCTATAGAGGGTTAATCTGTTTTCTAAATGGCATTTTTTTTTTTTTTAGGAAGCTGACGATGATGAGATTTTAGAAGGTGAGGAGGCAAAAGAGGAATTCCCGTCGTTACTCGGTGGCATTGAAAACTCGTTGCCAAATGCAACCAATGCCGAATTACGGACTGATTTTGAAAATATGTTAGACTCGTCGTCTCTATTGGATATCGATCCGGTTTCGAGTTCAATTTTAAATTCACCATCGTCCAGTACGCATTTGATTCCCGATCTTTTCGATTTGGACTCGACAATGTCCAACACTTGCAGCAGTGTTTCAAATACGATAGACGCTAATCAGACAGGGTTTGATTCGTTTGCAAGTCTTTTTTCGAATGCGCCATCAAATAAATTAGAAAACGGAACCAAAAACGTGGATAAGCAGTCGCAACAACTAGCGAATGAAAACCTGTTAATTCCGGAATTGGGCAATTTACGATTTGGCCAAGTGGAGCCTGACTATAGTCAAATGGATAATGCGGCCTTGTTAAGTGGTTTGAGTCTATCGAGCAATGCGACGACAAACAATTCGAGCCATACGTTAATTTCAACATTTCAGAACTAAATGATTTTACAGAGCTCTAATATTAATTACCCAATGCCAAAATCGAAATTCATCAACATCTTTTAATACGTCAAAGTAAAAATGGAGTTCACATGTTATTATCTTAAGAATTATTTTTTAATTAAATCTTAAATTGTTGTTTTTCGATCAAAGTTTTTGGCATTAAATATATTATTCTGTTCAAATATATAGATTGCGCAAGTAAAATTAAAACAATTCCACAAATGATTACAAATGAAAAATTTCGACACAAATTTTTAAACTGTCTACTTATATCGTCTTAGAATTGCGCAAACTGTATTCAAGCACCATTTGGTTGATCATATTTTCTCAGTAATTTTATATAAAATTAAACTTGCGTAAAAAAACATTTGCTTTCATCTTCTGATTAAATAATTATCAGTTTCAAGGTTATTTTATCGCATATTGTGTATTAAACGTTATCTAATAAAATTTATTTAATAAAACCGTTCGATGTCTGTTTCTTCCAAATGATTTATTGTCTTATCAAACTGATAAACGTTTCCTGATTATTTTCACATCAATGAGTAATACGTAGGTATCATTGTGGTATCATCGGTTACCATTGTATAGATTTATTATAATATAAAAAAGATTTGACACGATGTGTCAAAAACGTTTTCTTTTTTTCAAAATATTTTGTCTCGAATCAAAAATTTTTAGTTTCTCAATATTATATTAGAATATTTTTCAATAGTTAATGTGAACAATACAAATGTGAATTTATCGTTGTAGTTATTGTTCTATATAGATAACAAAAAAAAAAAAAAGAAAAAAATAGGAAAAGTTTTTTTTTTATTTGAAGGCAATAAAATTATGTAATAATTGCAAGTGTGACAGTGGAGTTAAACAAAACAAAAAAAAAAACTTAAGAAAAAAATACAAGAAATAATATGTATAGGGAAAGTCGGGACACTAAAACGTTTTATCAGGCACCAAGCATGAGAACGCGATTGTTGAATGCGGGCATTTTGCGGCGAAATAAACCCAACAATGGACAACCAATTACAACGGTATGTCTGTGTTCTGATATAGTATTGAATAGTTTCTGATATAGTATTTGTACTATTATTGTTGTAAATAATTTAAAAAATATAAACGTAATAGGTAAAAATCGTACAAGAGCAATGCAATTTACTAGAATAGAAGAGGGTGTGTAACATTGATTGCATATATTAATCAAGATACGAAACATTTCGTACAACTTTAATGTACAAAATATCATATAATATCACAACTGTTATGCTTCATCAAAATCCGTGCAATAGTTTTTGTATGAAAGAGTAACAAACATCTTTACAAGCTTTCACATGTATATCCACGTTTTACTTTATTTGACATTTTTTGATTGATATTTGACTCGAATTTAACTTTGTTTTAAGCTAAATTTGGATCAAGTAGTTTGAAAATTAAGGCAAGTACTGAATCCCTAACTACATTCTTTCATTGTTTTCCTATAAAATTGGTTTTATAATGCAAATACATATAGCGACATCAACTTTATCATAATTTTCCATAGTTCTGCCGGGACGATAAAAACAAATTGGCATAACAATAATAAGAAAATTAAAAAATTCCTTTTTCATATACCTTAAAATCGAATTTTAGATAAAGTGTCAAATCAAATGCAATTCGATCCAGGGCTAGATCGAGACCTAAATGCAGCCCAGACATTTAAGAAACGTTGACTTTCCAAAACACTTTTCATAAAAGACCCTATAATAAGTCAGACTAAATGGCCAAAAACAGAGCAGCCCATCAGGGATTGGTTCGATCTGACCTATGGTCAGTCTAAATTTGATTCGATACCTTTCTCCGACGTTTTCTTGTTTTTCGCTTTCGCACCTTTTGATTTTATGTCATTATTTATAACCTATGTAAAAAACTCATTTAGCCGCCCCCAGGCTTTTCTTGGACAATATTTATCGATTTTTTTCAAATTTGGTTCGATGACTCTAATAGAATCGATAGTGAACCTCTCCTTTAATTGTCCGACCGATGAAGTACTTCGGGAAGATACTTAAAGCACTATTTTTACAATTCTTTTATACTTAAAAATACATGTGTACATATTATATCAATGAAGTATTAACGTACGCCTTAGGTATTCTTAAACCACGATGTAACAATGGTTGTCTACGTGATGCAATACTAAAAATGAAATGGCCAGTAACTAAGCTTCGTTATGAACTAATGTTTTAAATTTACTTTACTGATTTAGAATAAACTGAATATAATATAGAGTTTTCTTGGTGGAATGTGTGCTTATTCAAAATAGAAATGAATGTGGAAAACGATTTTAATTAAATGAGGAAAATGTGTTCGTAACGTAGCACCAACTAGTGTTGACTCATCGAAGCTTTGTCGGCAATCGAAGAAATTGATCGAAGCGTTGTCTCGGAGTTTGTCTCTCACTCTGTCGCCGTGGTCGTGGTCTGGGTGGTCTGTCAGTTCATTTACTTTAATGTTCAGTGCTAGTTGTGTTCGCCGCATTCTTTCGGCTTATTTATATCAACCCCAAGACTAAATTATTTATTTCTTTTTACTTAATTAATCCCTGTTTTTAATTTGTGTTATATGTGTGTACGCGAGTGTGATTGTTAATTTAGTTCTCGATACCAAATGTCAGAGTGGATGGTGAATGTTCGACGAGACCGTCATTTCGACGGCCAAATGGCGTAAATTTTCCATTGGCTCAGCGTGAAAATTAGACGTGTTGCAAGCGTGAAAATCAGCCATAGCCGATTTATAGTCGTCGTACGGCATTTAATATGAAACCGAACAAAAATAACAAGTATGAAAAACTCAAACGTGGACATCATCACAAGGATAAGGAATTCAAGTCGGTTATTAATCCAGTTTATAACGAGGTACGTTTTGATGGGAATTGAGCCAAACGACAACCCCAGCTACGGCTTTGTATGTGTGAGTGTGTGCATGTGTATGGATCGTATGTATGTAATTTTTTTCTACTTGGAGCCATTCAATATTCCTGGAATGAGGTACACGTCGGTAATGAGTTTGTGGAATGTAGATATGGCCGAAAGCATGTTATCAGGTCAAAACCTTTTGTACGAGTGTGTATGTGGTGGTAGTCGCGTTATTCGTACCAGTCATGCAAGATCGATAATGAACTCGAGACCATACATACCCACTAATATTTAATAATTATTGAAAAAACCTCGTTTAAAGCAACCCTTCTCCCTCTCATGATCATCCATCACCATCATCATCGATTTTTCACATTAAATCGTTTTAGCTCTAAAGTTTTCATCAAAATCAACTGGTTTATTTGATGATCACCTGTAGGTGCGACTTCTTTTATGGGGTAGTATATTTTTAGGGTTTCTAAGTCGTTCAGTGGTTATGTGCATGTTTCTCTTTATAAAGTCGTCAAAAATATTCAAAGTTTGGCACATTTATAGAGTTTATAATGAAAGTCTATCGAGAACAAGCAAACATCGATTTTAATTCGCAATTTAATTTAAAAAAAGCATGCACCAAATGCATCATGTCACATATCAAATGAAAGAGTTTATTATCAGAGTTTCAAATGTAGTATTTTTAAAATGGTGAGACGACAAATGATTATTTCATTTCTTTCTATTTTGGAAAGGACTGAACCTAAATTTAAAAAAAGAACCTTGTATAGGTTTTAATTTACGAAATACTACGCCAAGTTTAGAAAATAGTTTTGAAAAAGTTGCGTTTGCAATATCAGCATACATATGGCAGAAGAGAAACATCTTAAGAAATTAAGAACATGATAAATTTAGTGCGAAAGACAAGGAGAGAGGGAGATAGAGAAAATAGTACAAAATTTGCATATAAAATATTAATTTTTAAACTGTACCTAATCTTTAAGTCTGTTACTGTGTAAAGGTCATTTTTTTGATCCATCTTTGAGTGTCAGAATATATAATAACCTTTTCTTTTTCTTACAGGGCGTATATTTTTTCTCACTTGTGTAACGAAATGAAAAAACCTTAAAATGTCACTCTCAATTCTCCTCCACTTATCGATTACCGTCGCCAAAGAAGTTTCACTTCAAAAACAACTTCAACTCTCTTTATCTGAAATTATAATTTCAAATGACATTACTATTCTTACCAATAGTACGAGTATATTGGAGTACTTAAAATATTGGTGTATTCTCACGCACACGTTATTTAAAAACCGTATTTTCAAAGTTTGAGAGGGCATCAAAACGTCGTGTATTTCCTATGAAAACTCGGAATCGAAAATTCAACCCGATTACAATGTTTCCTTTGCTGTGTAAGTAATAAATAAAAGGAAGTTAAAACTGCAAATTGTGGACTCCTCTTGCGAAAATCTTCTACAGCTAGTTTAACTCGCACTTGACCATTTTCTTTTTCAAGTTACACTCACGGTTCTTATCAATATTTTGAATTAATTTCATTGTTTAGTATAATGATGTGTAGTTAATTTTTATGATACAGATAAAACATCATAAATATTGATCTTTTGAATTATCACCATCTAACTGTATTTTTAATGCTAGATCTTTTTGCCCACTAACTCTAGTCACCTTATTTTGTGAGTTGTCTTTGAATACATACAACAGTTACATGTTCAATGTTCAAAAATCATTTAACAATTTTGCCACCAACCTTTGTTGCTACGAGGTAATTATAAATTCTTGGTAATCTTAAATTCAGAAAATTTAGTCATTTTATTTTTGCGTTATTTGTTATGGTGATAATTGTGAAGGAAATCGATTTGAATATTATCTTTCGAAGACAGGAAGTAGAAAAAGAAAACCTTTTTATTTTGCATTTTTTATATATAAACGATCTCTCATTATCAACATGATACGGTTACCCACACGTATATATATATATATATATATATATATATATATATATATATATATATATATATACGTAGATACATATAAACATTCAAACATACACACACATGTTAGCAATTACCGCTGATTAAATTTAATTACAAATTCATGTTCGTTTCATATATTGTAAAGTTAAATTATACCTACACCGCATATTGCAATAATAATATGTATTATTAAATTCACCACCACCCCCCGCCCTACTTCCCTCCACCCAAACATCAACTCAAACTCTCAACATTAAGCGCTAATGACTTGTTCATTTTCAAGTGTACACAATTTTAAAATTTAGATCTTGAATATGTTGTTTGTAACTCAGCGGATTTTTTACCGACCAAGCAATTTTATATTTTGTAATAGACGTTAATATAGAAATGTTTATTAACCATAAAATTATTATGGATTTTCAAATGCGTTCGATAATAATTTTATTAGGTCGCACTAAATTGTTTTACTCGTATCGAATGTTATATAAATATTTCAAAAAAAAAACAGTATAGATACTGTTTATTACTTTCTTTTACTACTATATGGATAGTAAAGGAAGTATTGTAATCGGGTCGAATTTTCAAATTCGAACTTTCACCGGAACTACCTGTTTTGAGGTCCCCTGAGTCCAAACAAGTGGTTTTTAGAAACATGTCTCTGTGTGTGTGTGTGTGACAGCCATATCGTATCAAATGCTTTATCCGAATTGTACCAAACTTTATTCAATTGATTTTTGAGCTTTTTCAAATGTTTTTGAAAACAGCTCCAACAATTTTCCTTAAAATTTCTATTGTTCTTATACTTATTGATGCCTGTAACTTTTTCCTGAGAAAATTCAAATAAGGACGGTTCTGGGGTTAAAGGTGGGAGTTCGTATATACATAATTAAAATATGTATGCATTAAGTTTTGTTTATATAGTTATAAAGTTTTTTTAACCAACAACGAGTTCCATAAATGAAAATAAAAGAAAGTACTGTGATGGCTCGCAGCAGATATTTTTATTTTATACTATATTATTAACAATGATTCCTAAATTGTGCGCCGCGGCGCCTTGCTACGTCATAGTTGTGCTACAGAGGTGTCGCAAAAATGTTCTTAAAGCCATCTCAAAGTTGTCTTTCCAATCAAATATCAAGTTTTTGTTGTTTGCAAAAATAATTTTTTTTAATATAAATACCTATATATTTATTTTAGCACTACGTACTATCTTTTCCAGTAAAAATAACTGAAGTTGTTTTATATTTTACAATGAAAATTTCTTTCTACCAATCAATTAGTTCAATGTCGATATGCTCAGCTAAGCAGATGGATATCAGTTAGCACTGTATAAAATCTATTGCTACAATTACATTTCTACACTTGTATTGTACGATATAGTATACTGTTATACATACGTAGTATCTACTCTCATCCATTTCTAGGAAAGTTTGTTCTCTCCATGTTTTCAAGTGTTGCCTATCTATCACCATTGCATTAGTTGTTGAATGCTAAAATTATGAACTAAAATGTACCTACGATGGACGTTACACATAACGCAATCAAATGCCGTTTAAGACGCAATAGAACAATCAATTTTTTTATTTGCTATCTTTTGACCTTAGATTTCATTATAGTCGCTTCGCTATGAAATGATTGTTGTATCGATAGGTATATAATATACCTAATCAAACCGAAAATAGAGATTCGCGAAAGCGAAAAATGAATCTTAACTCTCACTTCTAGAAAAATTTGTTGAAGAATGAAACGAGATAGATCTATACGATTTAAGAAAAGTTAGAAAGAGATAAACTATGCGCGTTGCATTAAAATTGATAAACTTCGTTTTTTTTTTCTTTCTTGTAGTCTGAAATTGTATCACCAATGTGGTTGACAACGAACGAGGCCGGTGTCATATCGGCCGAAGAAGTTGCGGCACGTCTTCGGGTCGACACCCGCGTTGGCCTAAATCGTCGCGACGCCGAACTTCGTCGCCAACTGATCGGCTACAATGAGCTGACGGTGAAAGAGGACGACCCCACGTGGAAGAAATACATTGAACAATTCAAAAATCCCCTCATCTTGTTGCTGCTCGGCTCCGCTTTGGTTAGTGTCATAATGAAACAATACGACGATGCCATCAGCATAACGGTTGCGATCGTTATCGTCGTCACCGTCGCCTTCGTGCAAGAATATCGATCTGAAAAGTCGTTACAAGAACTAACAAAATTAGTTCCTCCGAGTTGCCATTGGTAATTAATAAACTCGATTAATGTTTACTGTTGCCTAGCTGATTTCTTAATAAATGTTTCAGTATTCGAGAAGGTGTTTTGGACTCGTTTTTGGCACGAGAATTAGTTCCCGGCGATATTGTGCAATTGAATGTTGGTGATCGAGTTCCGGCTGATATTCGCCTCTTCGAAGCGATTGATTTGGCTGTGGATGAGAGTAGTTTCACGGGTGAAACAGAACCGTCTCGAAAACAAACGACCGCAACGACATCGAAATCCAACGGCCATAGTGGCATGCGGAATATTGCGTTTATGGGAACCCTCGTTCGATGTGGTAATGGACGAGGCATTGTCGTGTGCACCGGAGAAAAGTCCGAATTTGGTAACGTGTTTCGAATGATGCTAGAGGAAGAGGCACCAAAAACTCCGTTACAACGCAGCATGGACTCGTTGGGGGCACAACTTTCGGGCATTTCATTCTTCATCATCGCTTTGATTATGTTGTTGGGATGGATTCAAGGCAAACCACTCATAGAAATGTTTACGATCGGAGTTAGTTTAGCGGTTGCAGCGATTCCAGAAGGTACACAAAATTGTTTTTCCTTTTTTCTTTTTCTTTTTTTTTTTTGTTTAAACAATTTTTTTAGTTTGTTGTGGTTTTAGGTTTGCCAATTGTGGTAACTGTAACGTTAGCATTGGGTGTTATGCGAATGGCCAAACGAAAGGCTATCGTTAAAAAGTTGCCGACTGTTGAAACTTTGGGTTGTGTCAACGTGATTTGTTCTGATAAAACCGGAACGATTACCAAGAATGAAATGACCGTCACGGTTTTGTTGACGTCTGATGGGTATTTGGCGGAAGTGTCAGGCGCTGGATATAATGATCAAGGAGAAATTCGATTTCATCGTTGCGATAGTATAGAACGAGCCAGAAATGCTGTTTACAATTTATTAGAGGTACACGCACTGAATAGAAAGCCTAAAAGTTTTTTTTTTTTTTTTTTTATTAAAATTTACTTTGAGAATTAATTTTTACGCATAAAGCGTGTTAGAGCTGACATATAGCATTTTTTCTTTTAATTAATTGTTTTGTTCTAGGTTGGTTGTGTGTGCAATAATGCAATTATCCAGGGTGATGTCTTACTAGGCCAACCGACCGAGGGTGCTCTTTTGGCTGCCGGTATGAAAAATGGGATGTACGGTATTTCCGATCGTTACATTCGTTTACAAGAATTTCCATTTACGTCCGAGCAAAAGATAATGATGGTGAAGTGTGTACCGAAGTATAACGATGCCAAGGAAGAGATTTATTTTGTGAAAGGTGCATTGGAACGAGTCCTGCCCAAATGCACAAGATACATTTGCAATGGGCAGCTACAAACGTTGGATAGTAAAAAAGAGGACGAATTTATGGCCGAGGCAAATCAGATTGCAAGGAAAGGATTACGTGTGGTGGCCATGGCACGAGGAACTAATTTACAAGACTTGATTTACATGGGGATTGTGGGAATTTGTGATCCACCTCGGCCGTTGGTTCGCGAGTCAATTTGTACGTTGTTACAGTCGGGCGTCAAAGTTAAAATGGTTACGGGAGACGCTTACGAAACGGCTATTGCTATCGGTGAGTCACGTCGAAAATATGAGATGAAAAAAAAAATAATAATTTTTGTCTTTTCATAAAGCCAATACAATTGGATTGGAAACGTTGCATATGCAAGTGTTATCGGGCGAACAAATTGATTCGATGAGTGACATGGAACTGGAAAAGTGCATCAACAATGTGTGCGTCTTTTATCGTGTTACGCCCAAACATAAATTATCGATTGTAAAAGCGCTTCAAAACACGGGCAACATTGTTGGAATGACTGGTGATGGCGTTAATGATGGAGTGGCATTGAAAAAAGCCGACATTGGTATTGCAATGGGAAAAAATGGGACGGATGTATGTAAAGAGGCGGCCGATATGATTTTAGTTGACGACGATTTTCATACAATTATGTAAGCGAACCACAAAAATTGTTACGATTTCAATGTGATAATATAGTGGCCTAATTATATTTACAGTGCGGCTATCGAGGAGGGCAAGGGGATATTTTATAACATTCGGAACTTTGTACGATTTCAATTGTCAACGTCGATTGCGGCATTGTCGTTGATTGCGTTGGCGACACTTATGAGTATTCCTAATCCACTTAACGCTATGCAGGTTGGTTTGATATAGTGATTTAATCCACATAATATTTCGGTTGTACATATTTTGTTGGTTTTGTAGATTTTATGGATTAATATTATCATGGATGGGCCACCGGCACAAAGTTTGGGTGTCGAACCGGTCGATCACGATGTGTTGAGACAGCGTCCACGCAATACAAAAGAGCCAATGATCACTCGATCGTTGGTCGTTAATGTACTTATGTCGGCCTCGATTATTATCTTCGGAACGCTATGGGTGTTTAAGCATGAAGTATATCTCAAAAAAAAAATTAAATAGTCCGAGATCTCGATTAATTGTTTATATCTTGAATCTCTGGAAAATTCTGGAAATTTTTCTTAACGATTCGCCATGAAAATATGTCTTTCAAATGCAAAGAGTATCAATACAAAATAAATTGTTCCATTAATAATTGTTGGACAATGATGACCTATATATTTTCTGGGAACTTAAAAAAAAATTTACGTTTGCATACGCATGCATGCGAGTAGAAAAATTCTTGTTTAACCCACACTTCCCAGTATTGTGTTTATGAAGGGGTTGAAAAAATCAGGACATAGCAATGACAGGATCTTTACAGGATTAATTGCAGACATAAGAAACCCAGGAATTCAAAATTAAATTTCCAACCACAAACTTGATACTTAAAAACATGGTCTATTATGATCTGGCTGATCCGCTTAGTTCTCTTTCATTACATTAAAAAGCAAAAATTTTCAACCCTTCAGAGCAAAAAGGGATGAATTAGTAACTTTTAACATTTAACGGCGTTGCCTCATATGAACAGCGCGTTTAGTAGGTTTACTCATATTCAAAGAAATAAAATCAGTTATCAAACTTCAAAGATTTCCCAATCACGTGTACAGGTAGAAAAGGTCAACAAGTGGATGCACTCGAATATCAATCAGCAATATTTGCATGGTGACATGTTTTAAATACATTAGAATTTTCCAGGGGTTAAAGGTATAAAAAAGCAAATCGAAATCTCAAGCTAGACAACATGTTATGGTGATTGTTGATGTTTTTGTTCGATTCTAGATGAGTGATAATAAAATCACACCGCGCGATACAACGATGACATTTACATGTTTCGTCTTCTTCGATATGTTCAATGCACTGTCATGTCGTTCACAAACAAAGAGCGTCTTCACAATCGGACTATGTTCCAACAAAATGTTTTTAATTGCCGTCACTCTATCCGTGCTAGGTCAATTGGCTGTCATCTACTTTCCACCGTTACAAGTTATCTTTCAAACGGAAGCTCTTGAACTCAAAGGTGTCCCGTTTTCCATATGATTAACAATTGCAATAAACTAAACGTACATCGTGTATTTCTGTTGTTGTAGATATAATATTTCTAACAGCATTGACATCGACCGTCTGGATCATATCCGAGGTGAAAAAATTGATTGAGCGAACGATCGAAAAGCGTAATTTGATTCGGGCGACGCGAGCCGAATTGGATTTCGTATGACAGTCAAGAACAACCAGAGGAAAAAGTCATGCCCAATAAAACTCGTTCACCAACAACACAGACAATTATCACGGTGACAACGTGGTGATGATTCTGTTGTTCTAGGTATGAGCACATTCGAGTGTCGTATCGTATCGTATATAGTGCGCATTTCGAGTTGTTGGTGTTGTTTGCAGCGATTTTAGTTTTATTTCAACAAGACATATTATTATTATTATTATTTATTTTATTTTTGTAACTAAATGCGTTTTTTAATCACTAATTCATTTCCTTTTTTCTTTTTAAAGTTTTGAAATGATTTTTCCTTGATTTATTTAGATTGATTTTAAGTTAATGCTTCATTGTGTATCTTTACATATCTTGCTTACGCTTAAGGTAGTTGCTCGCGATAGATTACTCTTTGTTTTTTTTTTTTGCAATGTTTATTAAGGACCTACAATCAGAGTAACAACTAGACAAATAGATAAATGTAAGAAGCTATCCAGTAACTATGTTCCGCGTTTTTCATAAAATATTTAAAATTCTCTTTTGCGTTTATTCTATCATTGCCGATATCAATTTTACAAAAATAAAAATGAATCTATGTGATAACCCAATCAACCAAGTAGTTGCAAGTTTGTCCAAAAAATTGCATGTTCTTGCCCTGTCTTGCCCATTGTAACTATAACTTCTTACTAACACATTCCTCCTACTTCCAGAGTTTTCCAACCGCAAGCAGTAAAAAAACATTTGATATCTTTTGGTTTGTGTCATCATCCATCGTCATGAAGATGACGACGTTGTGGATTTTTGTTTACTAACCCTCCCTGTTTAAATAAAAAAGAGTGTCCTACCTTCGAAATCATCTTCGACATCCGACCTCCCAACGAAAACCATTTGAATTGAAGAAACCAAAAAAACTGTTGTGTTGGACATTGACTACTAAAAATGTCTCTCTGGTTGTTATTTTTTGACAAACCATTCTTATCTGAAAAAAAAAATCATAATGAAAGCAACTTTTTAAACTATAATGTGTAGCTTTTTTTAATTTCTAACTAAACTATTTATTCTTTATAAGATGAAAATATTTTCTATTTATTTTTCACTCTTACTAGTCATTAAATATAATATAAACTTTGCCATGTTTCGTTATCGATTGTAATTATTAAGCAGCACTTGAATCGTGTGAAATGATACTTAGTATGATGAAAAGTGATTTTAATGGCACCAGTACGTTATTTTTGTAGAGATTACGCGAATTTATTAAGTAAATGAAAAC
This sequence comes from Sisyra nigra, assembly GCA_958496155.1. Taxonomy (NCBI): domain Eukaryota; kingdom Metazoa; phylum Arthropoda; class Insecta; order Neuroptera; family Sisyridae; genus Sisyra; species Sisyra nigra. The sequence continues at coordinate 55,701,973 of OY292315.1, read as the reverse complement.
ATTCCTGTTATTAATGTTAGTTATATTATGATGATTTGATTGTGTGAAAACGGAATTTAGACGAATCTCTTTTACTTCGTCAACAACATGCATAGGTAGTGGGTAAAGAGAGAAAGACAACTAAAAATATAATAATGAAAATATAAGTGTGAAGATTTTTGTGTGAATTAAAAAGCTTTACTTCACTTGAATCGACAATTGTTAAATCTTTGATTTGCAATATAAAACCAAAATTGTGCCCTAATTATCTTATTCTCGATAATATCTACTATTCATTAATTTTGCACAAGTTTAAAGGGCGCACACACACACACACACTTCATTTAACTTCAAGACAGAAAAATTGTGTGCAATTATAGTTTAATCAATTAGTGAAACTGATTTTCTTGATATTAATAAAACCATACATATTCATTCGTTAGAATTAAGTAAATACATATAAAAGTTAGTCAAACATTTTGTAGGAGAAAAAAAAATTCGTAGATTATAAGGAAATAACTAAGAGTTTGCCTCAGCTTCATGCAGTTGTACTTGTATTAAAATAATTGTAGTTAAGATTTGAACATTTCTCAAAATAATAAGACAATGAAATTCCTAGAGAAAAATCTCTCAGCTTTAACTTATTTTATTGTTGTTATCCTTTTTCTTTCATCAAGTAAAGAAAAAAGGATTCAACATCTATCGCATTTATAAACATATTTTATACAATTAAGAAATGTTATTGATACGAGTTAATTTTGTTTGTTTGAGCAAAATAGAGATATTCTAAAAGAACGCAGCTATTCTTAGTTAGCAAAATTATAACTATATTGTTATCATAATTTAGTGTAACTATCAAATTAGGTTTTCTTTGAAACGAAAAAGGTCCAAATATTGGTCTGTTTAGTTGTGGATATCAAATTTAATGAGATTTTTGTAGATAAACAAATTAAATTTATATTTATTTTCTCATTAACCATAAATTTTCGTTTCATGTGTGCATTTGTAGTTATTTAAATAAAAAACAACAACGTATTATATTATTCACGTTTATGAAATTATTAAAATATTTAATGAAATTACTTACTACTTATAATGATAATTAAGTGATGATATATAAAAAATATTTGATGAAAAAAATAATAACACACATGTTCTGTGATAAAATACGTTTTGGAGCGTTTGATCTTTATCTGTAATGTTATATTGTCATCTATATGCTGTATAACATGATTTAAATAAATGTATTAATCGAAAATTTACATTTTTGTTTTTTCGCTTTGTCTTTTTAGGGATTTTTCATAACAATAACAAAATCATTACTGAATCAATGTTACTGACAACATTGATCCATTGTGAGCTGAAAATTTTGTTAAGCCTTAATTAACAATGCAGGGGTTTTAGAATTATTATTTGGGTATTTCTTATTCAGTAGATATCGTAGGTATATACCGTATAGATCGTATATACGTACAACTTGGTATATAAATTTTATTGGTATTAAATTATGTAAATTTTATATTGACAATTAAGAAAAGCAGGTAATCTATCTCGTAATATGAAAGAAACTAAAACATTAATAAAATAACAATTGAGATTTGTGGCTAAGATTTAATTTTTTTGAAATTGTGTGCGTGAGCCCATTAATCCACAACAATTAATTTTACAACTCCATCTATTAGGCAACCAGCCAACACACTATTAAAACGGTTCATAACTTTCATAAAACCATTTATTTTTTGAAATTTATTCTTAATTATTTTTTCCACCCTCTCATCAACCCAATATATTTGATATTGTCAAAAAAATAGTTTTAACAACAATTTTCTTCATTAAAACTTGTCATTTATGTGTACGTTCGGTACGTTCCAAATGTCACGTTGACGTATGATCCTAACCCCTGAATTACATAAACGTGTTTAACTTTCCCGTGGAGCGCCAGGAAAATGCCTAAAAAGAAAACGGGTCAACGGAAAAAGGCTGAGAAGCAAAAGCTGCGTCAAAAAGAGATTCGCACGGCGAAAAACCATCTCGACCTTGCCAAAGTAGCGTGCAATGCTGCGATGGAATGCGAAAAATGTCACAGGTAACAGAAAAGAATTTACATTTTCTATTTCTTCTTATAATTGTCTTTTTAGGAAGCAAAAAAGTCGAGCTTTTTGTTACTTTTGCCAAAGCGTTCAACGTTTACCGATGTGTGCTCAATGCGGCAAAGTTAAATGTATGCTTAAAACTGGCGATTGTGTGGTGAAGCATCCAGGAGTTTTCACGACAGGAATGGGAATGGTGGTAAGTGGCAATTAGTTGATGTGATGCTTGAATTTAATTGTAAATGGTAATTTTAGGGAGCGATTTGTGATTTTTGTGAGGCCTGGGTTTGTCACGGACGTAAATGTCTTCAGTCGCACGCATGTACTTGTGCTTTACAAGACGCCGTTTGTGTCGAATGCGAACGTGGTGTATGGGATCATGGTGGTCGTATCTTTCGATGCTCCTTCTGCGACAGTTATCTGTGCGAAGACGACCAATTCGAACACCAAGCCTCGTGTCAAGTTCTCGAATCCGAAAACTTCAAATGCCAGTCGTGCAACAAGCTCGGTCAATACTCGTGTCTGCGTTGCAAGACGTGCTACTGCGAGGATCACGTCAAACGCAAAGGCTTCAAATACGACAAGAACAAGCCGATTCCATGCCCCAAGTGTAGCTACGACACGTCACAAACTAAAGACCTTAGCATGTCGACGCGCAGTCATAAATTTGGACGACAGGCCCAGGCCAGTAACTACGACGATGATGGCTCCCAAGACGAATCTAGTTACTACGGAAAACCATATGATTACGGTTCGGCTGGTGGTGACTATGACAACGATGATTACGACGATGATAACGATGAAAGTTCCGAGGAAGAGTCCGAAGATGACTCAGAGGAAGAATCAGATGATTCCAGTAATAAAAAAGACTGAATCATATTATACAACATATTTTTTCATTTTGTTAAATCTTGTAATTTCAATTTGAAATGTAATAATAATAAAATTACTTTTTATTAAAAACGTCTTTGTCGCCATGGAAAAGATTTCAGGATAAACGTGTTGATCGTGGAAACACAATGTTTATTGATCAAACATTTTAGTTGTTGGATGTGTCCCAGATTTTATATTATAATAAATACTTTTACCAGTCAGAAATTAGTGAATTAGTTCGTGGCCAAAATGGATACGTTTTACATGTATTCACGGATGCGACCCGAGTTTGGGAAGCAATGCGTGTTTTGGGACCGTGGGCCGGAGCTGATTGACAACTATATGCCACAAAAGAATCGAATGGAGGGTTATATATTCGAAGATCCGTATACACGAGGGACAATGCTTGGAAAACAATTTGGTACCAACTTGGATTTGATTGTTCGAAGAGATTCGATTCGATTTCTGTTTTTTCCTTTTCTTTAGCTCTACATGAGGTCAACACGGAACGTATTGAGTATGAAAATCGGGTGGTTAGTCACATGGAAGGTGGATGGCCTCGTGATGTTAACTACACTGATATCGAACAAACCACACGGTTTCGAAAGAAATGCGAAAAAGACGACAATTACATTCATGCCGTTTTGAATCTTTCACATGTAATTTAAAATCAGGCAACTTTTTACTTATTCTAGTCACGTAAGAATAAGGTTTTCACCCCAAAAAGTGTATGAGGAATACATGACGTAGATGATACCTGCAAGTGCTCGAATTAATTCTTTAAGAATAGCCTTTAGGAATGACATAGATATCTCCCATTTTTATTTATACATATTATTCATTTGATTCTTAATGGACTTGTCGAAAACTTGATGCCAATACAATTTATTTATTAGCCAGCCACGTTAGGTTTGCGTCCCCATCTTAATTTTTCATTGCAATAATAAATCCCATTTGTCTTAAAACTCCTCGAGTGATCATTTTTCTTCTTCTCTTTCTCTCTCTCAGCGAATGGAGCATTGTATTAACCAAAATAACGCGATTGATATTTATCAACAATATTATTCCGATGTGGAACCAACACCAATTGTTGAAAAAAGTAATTGTCGCACGGTGAACGTTTACCGACCTCCGGCTCCTTTACGACCAATAACGAATTTGTCCTGGTCACCCGATAATGGTTCACATTTGGCCGTAACCCATTGTAACATGGTCTTTCAAGGTCCTCCATCTCCTTGCCATCATTGCTACATTTGGGACTTAGGTATTCTTACACGAAACAAAAATAATTCCCTACATTTCTTTGTATTATCCAGAAAATCCCAACACACCTCAAATGGTTCTTCAACCCGATATGCCCGTGTGTTTCATGGAATACATGCCGAAGGATTGGCACGTGTTAAATTGTGCCTTGTGGAGTGGTCAAGTTGGTTTCTTCGATACACGTCGCGGACCGACCATCGTCAATGTAAACTATTTTAAAAACGCCAACTGAAAATTTTAGCTAAAATTTTTTGTAGAAAAGTCTCTTAGAACATAGCCATCGAGAGCCGTGCAATCGTGTGTTATGGATCACCTCAAAAACGGGAACTGAATTCTTCAGTTCGTCCACTGATGGAATGTTACGCTGGTGGGACACACGAAAGTTGTCCGAGCCGACCGACATGTTAATCTTGGACTTATCGAAAAGTGACGACGACGGTGATATGACTAAGGCGTTGGCAATTTCAACGCTCGAGTTCGAGCCAACGATGACCACGCGATTTATGGTGGGCACCGACACGGGAATGGTTGTCGCCTGTAACCGCAAGGGAAAATCACGTCTGGAAAAATTGGCGGCCCGTTTTAACGCCCATTTAGGTCCGGTGTATGCAATACAAAGAAACGGTGCCTTCTTGAAAAATTTCCTAACAATCGGCGATTGGACGGCACGAATTTGGGCCGAGGATTGTAAAGAAAGTTGTATTATTTGGACAGCGTATCACAAATCGAGAATCACGGACGCATGTTGGAGTGCCGGAAGGTTACAAATTTATCTCCCGAAAAAAAAAATTAATGCATCTCAAAATGTATTTTTAGATATTCAATCTTCTTTCTGGTTCGTGAAGATGGCATTTTCGATACGTGGGATATTTTACAACAGCAAAACGCGCCGATTCTAAGCGTTAAAGTATTATTTCATTCGAATGAAAACGGATTTTTTACTTGAATCTTTTTTTTTTAGGCCAGTGACTATCCATTGACCCGACTACGGACTCATGAAGATGGCCGTCTTATTTGCCTCGGCAACAATATGGGAACGACCTATTTGGTGGAGGTCAGCGAAAATATGATATTGAATCAACCAAAAGACAAACCATTTTTGACTGCGGTAAGGATAAAAGATGACACCAACCACTTGGGTCAAGTTCTTTTGGTTTTTCTTTAGATGTTCGATCGAGAGGCGAAACGTGAAAAAATCATTGACTCACGGATGCGAGAGCTTAAATTAAAGATGACCCAACAAACAGCTCAACATCATGCCACCGAGGGTAATTTTCCATTCAGTTTTAATATTAAAATAATTGTTTTCAATCAAAATTGTATAGTTGTAAATGTTACTTGCATGTAGGACATGGTTGCCGCCTATATCTCGTATATAATATCATAAATAGGAAGTATATCAGCCAATTAATTTTGATCATTTTGAAATAATCTTTATATATAGAAACTATAAAGAAAAGAAGGAGGCTAAACAATTTAATATAAAATATGAACTGATCTGTGTTTAAATGTTTTGCTAAATTTTAAGAACACAAAATCACGGGCAGTTACTAGTAACCTATGAATAAGCATTTAATAAAGTTCATAAAAATCAATACTTTCAACTATGAGATTTGTTATTACGTTGAGTTAGAGTGACTCAAAATTAAAATAAAACAAGTTTCAATGTGTCTTAATATTATTTAAATGTAGCTTTGGGTCTATGAATGGGTCTAAACTCAATTTATTAATCAACCAATTTCAATAGTTTCCTTAATGCCTTAAAAATATATGGCGTAGGTAGCCATGATACACTCTTAAAGTTGCATTAATACAGTAGGTAAGTAAAAAATTACAACTTGCTTTACTGTAATTCTGAGTCCCTCATATTTACACTTAAAAAGCAAATTCCTAGAGTCAATGAAAATCATATGTAATTTAAGAGAAGTGTAAAACCTGAATTTTACGCGTTTGATTTACTTACTTATGTACACAGACTAATATTGAACCATACTTAAGAATGTTCTATTCTAAAGTTGTATATAAAAACGTATGATAACAATAATATGCATTTTATACTCAATAAACAAATAATTAAATAACAAAACAATACTAACCGTTTTGAAAACTTGATTGTCCAAATAATTTCGATGCAGTTTTCCACACTACACACGTTATCACGGAAAACTCACACACACATTTTCAACACGAAACGCTTCAAAACCAACTGCCATAGCGTTGTTACGCATTTGTTTTGTTGCGTTAAATTTCAAAGTTTTTCAAATGCGCATTCCCTAAACCCATTACCAACTGTAAATTAAACCAACTAAAATAAAATAGTTTATAGTAATACACAATCCAATACATTTAGATGGTGTTTCCAGATTTTAAAGTTTGCTACAGTTTGTATTATGAATGAAACATCACTTAAATGTGTCGGAGTGTCTATTACAATAAAATATCAACAGTTTAACTTTTGAAATAGTTAATTGGAAAATTCAAAATATTGTTTTCATTCAATATGATTTTTCATTTCATGTTTGTCGTTTTCCTAAATATTTATAATTGCATTGCATTGTAAATATTTTATTGTTTGACAGATGAGGACGAAGAAGGCGAAGAAGAGCAAGTCGACTACTTCCAAGAGCCGGTCATTGTCACCGCTGAAAAGGAATATTTTGACACCGTCGATTTTGACCTCGCCAAATATGGAATGGAACGTAAAGTGGTCGTAGAAGAAGGTAATTTATCAACTTAAATTTTTATAGACAATAAATAATTTCAATTAAATTTTCCAAGAATTCGAGGAATTGGTCTCGTAAGTGATTGACAATAATCTCTTATTTATACGTTTTTTTTTTAACTTCAAATTTTCATACTTTACTAATTGTGTTTTTATTTTCAGAACCACCACCTCCAGTTGAAGAACCCAAAGGCAAGGGCAAGAAAAAATGAACATTTCAAAACCATATTAAACCATCAAATTTATACGCAGTGTATCTTGTTTATTTTATAAATAGAAATATGTATTCGAAAAAAAAATGTTATAACTTTTCTTTTCTTATAACATCTTCCTCTTCTTCATATTAGATAATTATTTTTTTTAATATTATGATATGCAAAACTGCACAAATGCGAGACTTGAATGAATCAATATGATTCATTCATTCATTTAAAAAAAAAATCACAAAATTCAGATCAACTAAAAATTCGTTCTACAATCGACTAGGAGAAAAAGGAAATTATGTTGAGATCTTGTTTGGGTTTACGTACAAGCATGAAATCCGTTAAATTGCCATCGTCGTTCCATGTTAGCACCAATTCCGGATAGTTCTTGTCGAAACACGGTGGGAAATCGGGACATGAGATTTTCCACCTCACTCGGTTTAATGGTGGGTTCGAGCTTTTGTAAGTAGGACCAGATGTAGTCGACGCCGGCGCCGAACGGATGGACGTGCAGGAACGTGGAAATCAGACCAATTAATCGAGCATCGTTGTCGGCAATGGAAGACGCTGGCGAGGTAAGCGTCGACGTGTGCGACTCCTCGACTTTAGATCGTGGCGAACTTGCGTCAACATCGATTATCGTACAATCACCCCCCGTTTTTGTGTCGAGCTGCGCTTGTAAATCTTTCACTTTGGCATCATCTTCGTTCTGTTTCTTGACCGAGTCGAGAAGTTGCTTCTGCATGCCCTTCAACGTCTGTTGCAACACCTGAATCTGTTTCTCTTTGGTGTCAAGACTTGACTGCAACTCTGAGCGCACGATATCAACTTCATTTTTATAGGCCTCCAACTGACATCGTAAACTATCGTTTTCGTCTTTGAGCTGCACTTTTTCGTCGTTGCAACGGTCCGTAGTCGATGTCGTCGTTGTTTCAGTAATGCCACGCGAACGTTTTCTAGGAGTTGTCGCCTCGTCGTCATTATCACTGACGTCCATCTCCTCATCGGCTCTCTCATTGAAAATATCCTCGAGCTGAACCGATTTAATTTCCTGCAAAACACACATCCATTACAATCACAGTTTTACAAACAAAGCTCGAAAAACCGCATTCAACTCTAAGCTACACTCAAGGTACACCGACAACAATTCCAACAAATATCGCTTTGTTCTAATTGTCGCCTTTTTTGTTTGTATCAAGCAAGATTACGATTTTTGTTTTTCCAAAATTTTCATTTCTCAAAACAACTCCTTGTGTGTTGTGATGATTCGTGGTGTTTAAACTTAAAGTGATCGAATTTTTCCAATTTCACAGTTTTTATAACTCACCTTGAGCTTATTTACGACTCTTTTTGTTTATTCCATCACTTTAATTTCAGAAAATAAAAATAAAAAAAATTCTGTCATAAAATCAAACGCACACTTACCTTAGGAGACTTAAAAATTTTCAAGTTAAGGACAAACATAATATGAATAGGAACCAAATAAGAGGAAAATATAAAAAAGCCATTTGGAAAAGTTGATAAGAATTAATTTTTTCAGATAGCAAACTTTCGTAAAGCTAATTGGTAAAATCGATATTTAACTCCTTTTAATTGGATAAACGCATCCTTATCGCTAATATATGAAACGTTTATATTTCTCATTTTCAATGCAATAAAGATAAGCAAATGGAGGGAAAAAATGAGTAAAACTGTAAAACATTGAGACTTCAAAGAACAATGTCTATTTGTTTGTTTGTTGCATATTGCATTGAAAATTTGAAATTAATTCAAAAACTTCGAGGAAAACCAATTGGAAAACATCAACATTTGGTTAAAAATAAACACTGTAAGTTATACGCAGAGGTTTATTATTTTCATACTATACATAAATTGCTTTTTTCCTACCTGAATCGTTAACAATTATTTACATTGCCTGTAACATCGGTACACATAGTACATCAACATTAACATGCATTGCCTTTTATATATGTACTAGTTGTTACCCGCTCGCTTTGCTGAGTGTATCTAAATTCAATTGATTGATTAATAAATTCCCTACCTTCATAGCGATATATAAAAATTAATCTATAATATTTTGACAGAAAAGGGTGATAGATACTTCCAGACTTTAGATCCAAAGTAAGTTCATCAAAATCCTTAAAACTAAAAACTGTAAGTATAAAAAGTTCCTTTAAAAAAATTTGAAAATCTTTCATATCAAATGTAATTTAAAACAGTTCAGCTATTTTAGTACAAAAGATTAGGAGCTATCCTACAGGAACCGTCCTTTTTTTAGAATAAATGATATTCAATAATATGTTAAGATCTGAGGTATCTTTAACAAAACTTCATTAACATTCGTTCAAACAGTAATTGTTAATTATTTAAAAACTTGCAGACCCGGGCACGCGTTGCTTTGGCTAAGTTAATGTTTAATTATATTGTAGTAAACTATTCAATACAGAGAAATTATTATTTAGGAATTATTAAAGATGAAAACGTTATACGTAGCCGGTGTAAAAATGATTGTGAGTTGAACTTAAGGTCAAGATTTTGTCAAATGTCATTTAAAACAGTTCAGCTATTTTAGTAGAAAATATTAGGAGCTATCCTACAGTCTTTTTTTTTTGAATAAATGATATTCAATAATATGTTTAGATCTGGATTCTGAGGTTTCTTTAACAAAACTTCATTAAAATTGGTACCGTTTAGTAATTGTTAATTATTTAAACATTTAGTATATTATTTTAGTACAATTACCTATTTCTAATTAATTTCTTCGACAATGAACAATACAGAAATTCAAATATTTAAAAAAATTTCATTATAAATTTTATCGGGTGTTAAATTGAAATTCTTATTTATTTTTAATGAGTAGGAACATGGTTTGTTTCTTGTTCTTTTTAAATAGCACATTACAAATTCTTACCAATTACGTGTACGCATTTAGTGGGGAGGAAGAGTAGTTGAAAATTAATTTTTCTTAAATATATACTAACTATCCATATTAAACACATACACCAATAAAATTGTATGCATTCACATTGTTTCTTTCAACCCTTACCATTTCAACCGTTTTATATATGAGAATTGTTGAGAAGTGACAGTTTATAGAATACGAATTCGAACTGTCGTCTCACTTAATAAGTGACACTTAACAGTTCTCCTTTGTTTTACGTTTGGGTTATTTCTATTTTAAAGAAAAGTTGTAAGAGAAGATGATCAAAGTTTCTCATTTAGTTATTTACTATAAAAATAATGAACCTCAACATTTTCTACGAAACTGGTTTTTCAATCCTTATAAATCAGTCTTTGAATATAATTTTCCTTGAAGCTTTCAAATCGTCATCAAATCCTGAAATCTTGCGACTAAAAATCTACACGTAAAACTAAGATATTATATTAGTTAGTACAAGTAATAAAAAATAATTTTAGTGATAAATGTGTAATGTTATATTAAAACTAATAGATACGGTTACTGATTGGAATATAAATAAAAAATGTGTAAGTGACAATAAATAAATTGTATTAAGAGAGAAAGAGAAAGAGAGCGCAGTGGTTGTACAGAACACATACCTGGGTTTGTTTCTTCCACATGTCGATGTTTTTTCGCTGAGCTTTGGTGAAATGATCCCAAACCTTCTTGTGACAGGCGGCAGCAAACACCCGCTCAATCTGAACGACTAATCCCCGAAAGATATTGCAAAGTTAATTATCTAATTTTACACCTGAACGTTTTACCCATTTTATGTTTACAGTTGGAGATGGCAACACCTCACAGATAGGTAGTCTGATCCATGTCCACACACATACACACACGCACACACATTGCTAACTTGATTCGTTCATATTTACGCCTTTCAACCTCATACAATACTTACAATTGATTTTTTTTACCCTAACGCCGTTTGGAAACATCGTGTTTTTCTTTTCATTTTCTATCTGATTTCCTTCTTCCAAAAAAACGACTAACCTGTCTCGTATTAACAGCATGATTTAAACAAAATATAGCTATACATAAAACCGACCTTTTCTAACAAGAAAATAATAATAATAATAAATAAATAAATAAAAAATACAAATTCGGCCATCAGCTCGATAACTAGAAAACAAAAACACATCTCCTTCCGATATCCCTAATTTTTTAGTTAAGTTACAAAAGCTTAATTTATTCCCCACTTAAACCGTATAGAGTACTAGATTAGGTGCATGCAATATGGTGATCATAAATACCAAGTAAAAACCTGCCATTTCCACCAAGTAAAACACAAAATTTTACTAACAACAAATGCCATTGGATCCATTCTTTCAACGAAAATATAACATAAGACTAACTAGATTTTTGTTCTTTTGGAAAGACGATTTGTTTTTCTCAACATATTTTACACGTGAATAAAATTTATGTTGTCTTGGTCGAATTGATTGAACATTTTTTTTTTTTTTTTGGTTTACGCATAAGAGAGGACAAAAAGAAAAAACAAAGTGAAAATGTTGCATGCCCCACTTACATTGTATTAGAATTCCTTGCATGCGACCCTTCATGATTTCCTTGGCCTTTTGCAGCTCTTCCTCGTACTGCGTTTTTTCCGATAACAGTCGCCGTACGTGTGAGTTGGTCGATTGAATCATCGAATAAAATGTGTTGGAATTACGTTTATTACAATCACCACGTTCCAACCATGTGATTACAATCTAAAATTTAATTTGTTAAAGGTTTTTTTTTTTATGAAAAAATTCTTCTTATCCTACTTGTACTGCTTTGGTGAAAGATTCGTCTTGTTTAATTTTATCAGCGACTGTCGCCGCTTCGTGTTCAGTATAATGTTGGACGGGGGGCGGAGATGGAGGACGGAGTCGTTCCTCTTCCATTCGTTCACGATGCCTTTGCTCTCGCATTAGTGCCCTTTGCTTACATTCCCACTCATATTGATCGTCTCGAGCCTAAAAAGATATTTTTACAATATTTTCCAATTTAGTAAAGCCATGAAGGAAGTATTAAATTGCTATGTTGAAGTCTTCAAAGAGTATAAAACTTAATGAAAGTCAAAATGCCGCCAGTTGGCGCTGCTAGATATTTTTACTGATATTATAGAGGCAAACGATGTCGGTTACTTTAACATTACAACTATACTAATACACGGACTCTAACTTATAACGATTTACCAAAAACCAAAGACTATATTATCCTGCATCCGTCAATTTATATAACAATAAGTGTATATATAACTAGCTGATACCCGCTTGCTTCGCTGATTATACATCTAAATTTAACATCTGGATTAATAGATTCCCTACATTCATAGCGAAATATAAAAATTCATCTATTTTGACAGAAAAAGATGAAAGATACTTCCAAACTTTAGATCCATAATCTTGAAAATCTTTCATACCAAATGTCATTTAATACCGTTCAGTTATTTTAAACGGACATCCATTAATTACGCGAGGCGTTTTTGGTGTTTTTCGGACCCCCCTCAATAGTTTTTTTTTGTTTGTTTAATTTTTGTCTTTGTTTTAGTGAAGGAACATGTTTGCTTATTTTTTTTTCGTAATATTTCTCTGTTTCATGCATAAAAAAAAACGTGATATTTATCGAGACCCCCCACCCCTCTTTCACCAAAGTAAGATTAGGTGAGATTCGGCTAGACCCCCCTCCCCTGAACGTTTTACGTAATAAATGAACACCCCCTTAAAAGAATAGATTACTTGCTACCCTACAGGAACTGTACTTTTTTTTAGGATAAATGATATTCAACATGTTAACGTTAAAAACTAAGGTATATCTTTAACAAAACTTTATTAAAATTCCTTCCGTTAAGTAATTGTTAACTTTTTAAAAATTTTTAGTGTATTATTTTAATTGTTTGTTTATAATTAATTTCTTTGATAATGAACAATGAAGAACTACAAATATCTTATAAAACTTCATTATTGATTTTATTGGGTGACGGGTGTTAAATTGAAATCATATTTATTTTCCTGTGAAATTATCATTTTTTTATTTTAAACTTTTTAGAGAACTTTTCTTTCATTACTGTCCAAAATTGGTCAGGCCTTCTTGAGGAACTTGCGCTTAATTCTAGTGCACGAACTTTAACAAAAATTCTTTTAAATATAAGGTTCCTGTAGGATACAATTGTTTTGCTATCCCATGAGAACCGTGCATTATTCCAGCCTTAAAAGTAACCTATATTAGTCTCCCCCAAACTATCATGTACATTGGAAAAACATAAACAAAACAAAAACATATCTATCCCACGGGAATAGCACATTTTTTCTGAATAAAAAGTAGATGAAGCCCTCTTGAAGAAAACGAGCTAAGACTCTCTTTTGTGGACTTTAATGAAACTGCTTTAAAATTCACGATTCCAATATAATACAATTCTTTTGCTATCCCATGGGAACCGTTCATTATCCTGTTTTAAAAACTATCCTATATCATTCTCTGAATCCTAAACTACCATAAAACAAAAAAAAAGTTAATTTTTTGCTCTGTAAACAAACAAAAAATATCTATCCCACGAGAAACGTACATTTTTTCTGGATGTAAAGTATACTATATGTTATACCGGATTATAATCTATATCTATGCTAAATTTCATCCAGATCCATTCGGTACTTTTCGCGTGAAAGAGCAACAAATATTCATACATCCTTACAAGCTTTCGCGTTCATAATATTAGTAAGATTAGCTCGGTATGTGAAGATTCAAGAAGTTCTCAAACACCTATACACCTAAACGATCATCGATATGTTCTTCTATTAAAGTTATACATTCAGATTTACAATCCACAGATCAATTACCTGTGCATAGTCAACGTGCAGTCGTCCACTGTTTGGCGGATCTGAATTGTTACCGATACGAACTCGATATCCTGATAAGTAGATGGCCGCGTCGACCGATGTTTCATACATGAATCGAATGTGGCAAAAATTCTTTTTGCTTAGTCGCAACGTTGTAATTTCCCCGCATTTCTCAAAAATTTCGTTTAAAATTTCTTCGGTCATATTTTCGGGTAGACCACCAACAAACACGGTGCGGCAACCCGGTGGACGTTCACGAGTTGTGGGCACTGGTGCTGTCGGACTTGGTGGGTACAGTGTGCATGATTTACAATGAATCACTTCTTTGGTCATCGGTCCGGAACCAGGAATCTAAAATAGAGCATATTCATGTTACAATATACGTCTTTGTCATTTTAATTGTATCGATGTGAATGGAGAAATAGTATAGGTCAAAATTCCATATTTTAAAAAAATACGTTTTGTGTATAGTGTACATTAAACTACAAAGACATGATGTTATATGAACGATGACGCCTTCTACTTATATTCTTCAAGAAAGTTTTATTTATATGGTAAGCTTACAAACCAAGAAAGGAACTAGGAGAATTAATTATTATTCCATTCAAAATTTTTCAATGGTATTAACAAGGATAATTAACTGTTTGTGGGTTGCAACTGACAAGGTTTCTTTACTTCTATAAGGAAATAATTTGCTAGATGTTTTGTCCACTAATTTAAGAAATTCAAATGTGTATATTGGATTGCCTATACTATACTGTAAATGGTTGTTATGATTCATTTTTTTTTAATTTGTAACTACACACTGGAAACCAAGTGTCCATAAACTTAATGAAATACAGTTATTGGACAGTTATGTGCAATATGAGTCTCTTGTTCTTACAATTGGTTCGATTGCAGATTCTTGTGGTAATAAAGTTCCATCTGGTTGAATAATTGGTTGAAGCATCGTTCCATAGTTGTTCATACTCATCATATTGGTCGGATCCATGATCATTCCCATCATTGGATATCCAATGCCTAAAAAATACCAACTAACGGCAGATCCATTTATTACGTTGCGATTGTTATCCTTTACCCATCATTCCACCCCACATTCCAGGATTAACGGTGGCACCCGAATCATTTCCTTGCATTGTTCCAGCAATGGGCAGTGTATGCGGTGGCGATTCCTCGCTTCCACTACGTCGAATTTCTTTGTCCCTAAGTCTGTCGCGGTCTCGAAAATTCTTTCGCTCTTCTTCCCATCGAGTATCGCTATACAAATTAATTGAAATCAGTAAGCGACAGCAATAAACACACACACACACACACTAATTGTTTTATTTATAAATATATCGGTGCTATAAATAGATTGGCATTGTGCCTGGCCTTTTGATCGCATTATCTCCTCGTTTACTCACTTACCGTTCACGACGATCGTTCCTCTTGTTTCGATCGCGACGCGGATCGTTTTTCATTTTCTCGTAGTCATCGTCGCTGACACGCGAATTGCATTCAATTGGCATCGGTGGATTATTCTTGTTCACGTTAAACTCCAACGGACTGTCGTTCAAGCCGGGACCGGGCGGTAAAATTATATTGCCACCGGTCGGCTGATTGCCCAACATAGGATTGATGAAGTTTTGAGGACCACCAGCCATAAGCGGCCCACCAGGACCCATTCCCATGTTCGACACTGCGACAAAGACACAATGTTTAGTCTCGAAAAAAATTACGTAAACATTTGTAAGGAAATCAACAATAACATTGCGTTTGTTATTTAACATTATAAGTAGTATATCAACTGAGTGATTCTTACTTATTGGTGTGATTGGTGTTGGAGGCACCCCCGTATAGTTATACGACATAGCTAATGACAATGTTTTAATTAAATTATTAACAAATCTATTAGAAATTTACAAATCTTTTCGCGATGACATTAGAATCAATCAATGCTGTTTGCGTCAGTTTACGTCGAAACGTGGCGCTGTCTGGATGCGACTCTTGTTACTAATTAAATGGGTTATAAATGGAGGGAGTATTTCAATGTACTAGCTGTTGTTATGTATATTTATTATCCAATTATTGTACATAATATTATATTTAATTTCTAATAAAAACACTTTATATTTTTAATTTTATATAAATAACAGTTAGATAATGATTGTAATGACATTTTGCCAGGTATAATTAATTAAAATTTGTCAATGTCAATATTAAGAAATGTATTTCGTGTACGATAAGATTATTGTGGTATTTATATTGTTGTAATTATGACACTTTTCCACGAGGAAAAGATAAGGGGCATAAAATTAGAGTTTCAAAAACCTTAGTTAAATAATTTTTTTCTGAAATTAAATAAATAAGCATTTCTCAGGTAAATTCGGTTGCCTACACAACCACTAAAATATATCTAAATACAGGGCTCATGAAAGCACATACCTACCATACCTACTTGTGTTTTCGTTCCCAAAAAAGCTTACAAAAACTTACTTGTTAGTCAAGAACAAATAGGCTAAAGGATAAAATTTGTGTTTATGAAGAGAGAAATCACAAAATCTTTTTGCAGTTTAGTTCTAGTTCAAATTTCAAAGCATTTTATTTCAAATGTCAAACACATAAAATACATTAGCCATTAAAATAAACGTCAAGATTAACTCACTTAAAAGATAAGAGACTTTGAGTAGTTATTGAAAAGGAAGCAGAGATCACTATATATATTTCTCCATATAATCATAATTTCCTAGTAAGGAATTTCAAAAAATTAATTTTTATGAGTAGAACCGAAAATATGGAAAGCTTTACAATCATATTACAAATTGATTATTGTTTTACTGAATTCACGTGAATTTTGTTCACTTTTCCACTTATTTTCCAACTAATTACGTAAATCTATACAAAGACGCATTACATAAAATAAATACTAAACTAAAATAAACCTGGAATCCTAAATCTGGAACAGTGTGTGAGTGTGACATAAATCTCTTTCCCGGAACCGAACGGTTCGAGTTACATATTTCATGGAAGAGCCCATCTTCTATACTCCGCCAAAATAACAGTTTTGTATGAGTGGTAGTCTATATGTAGCAAGCATTAATCTTAGTAAATAGGAGTACCTATTAAGTATTCTTATTGAATGTGGTTGAAATATTTTTTTCCATTGCGTATATAAAATTAAAGGTAGATAGTTGTGCTCGCACACTGATTGTGTCATCCGTGTGTTCCCCTTGGGCGTTGATGGTTCCATCAACGAGGCCGATTGATCGAATTAGTGCACCGCACGTACTCGATGGGAGAAAGAAAAAGAACGAACGAAAAAACGAGAGCGAATATGCTCTCGCAACAAATTGAATCAAATGAGCGAAAATGGATTTGTTACATTACAGTAATCACGGCTCAAAACCTCTTTATCATCGCCATCAATTTGTCACTCTTGTTATTTAGCGACGAAGAGAAGCGCGTCTCGATAAACATAATATAGAAAACTTTTTTCTTATTTCAATATCATTTATATACAGTCGACAATAACATCAAAGTGTTATTACGAAATTTCATTTGAAATTGAGACGAACACGTTTTATATATATACCTATCTACTCCACGATAAATATGCTAATGGTCCAGATTGAGTGGACGACAGGTTTCTGGGATGAAAGCTGGCCGCGAATTCGATTCGAACGTGAGATAATAAATGATGGAACGATAGACGAGAATTAGAAAGTCAATGAGCCACCCACCCTACAGCAGCCGACGCGTGGTGCGGCAGGACCCAACACGAAACTGCACTCGTTGTGATTACTTTTCGAAGAACGAACGAATTGTGTGCCTCTTCTCTTGTGATTTACGATTATGATAAATAATTTCGAGTAAAATATTTTTGTCTCACGAAAAATTGCAGGGAATTTTTTTATATATAAGTAATACCATAACTGATACTCGCCCACTTCGCTGGGCAACATTTTACAGAAAATTGCAAAACTTTTCAGTTGCTTAACTGAATCTATCTACAATAATGCACATTGCAAGTATTTCATCCGTTTATAATTATCCTAAAGAAATTTTTCTAGAACAATAAATATTTTAAGTTTAACACTAATTGAAAGACATAATCGTGTTATCATTAGTTGTTGATAACCAGCATTCGTTAAACCGTTTTATAGATTAACAATAATTATCCTACGGGCACCGTACTTTCTTCAGGGAAAACCAGTATATATTCCATGTACCTATTATTTTGGATTTCAGACATTTGCATAGAAAATGTCATTGAAATTCGTCCAAATCGTTTAAACTAGAACTCGTATTTATCCCACAGGAACCGTATCTATATTGTTACGGAACAAGAAAATTTTCTCTATCATTTTTGAAAACTTAAAACTTAATTTTCTCAATTATTTTATTAAATGAATTATCAATGTTTCGATTTCCATTTTATTATTTTTTAGGTCGTTCGACATGTTAACTGCAGTATGAAAAGGACACAATTAAATTGATAGATTGCATAGATTTGCTCGTATCGACAAAGCGTTGAACTGATTTAACCTCGTTCGTTGGATCGGAGGACAAATTCACGACGACATTATCGAAAACAATTCGAGAACAATTTCAAGAACTATGTATGTATCTATGTATATCTATATATATGTAAATATAAATGTATGGGAGAATGTGTGTGGTGCGTAATTGTTTTAGTCGTCTTCATTTGCAGTGGATAGTGGTTTCGAAAATGCCTCGACCAAAACGACGTCGAGCACGACATGGTTTGGACATTACGGTGATTGCTTTGGACATCTCGCTCGCAAAACCGACACAACCACTAACAATCTCCATGCAACACGCCAATGATATCCCCGTGATAACGACCCCCGAGTGCCACAATCGTACCTTACGACCACCCAAACCATTGCAACACAATGAACATCACCCAACACCCTGCACCCAACCAATGTTATTTATTACGATTTCTCTCGAAATTACATTGTCAGCAAGTTTGCAGTTTGTCTCGGATTTTCCCCGAGTAATTGCATCAGAGAACATCATTGCATATCGTTGACATCTTCATAGCCGATCAAAATCAATCACTGTATGATTTCACGACTAACAATATTCTTTGAATTCAAACCAAAGGAAATTAAAATGTATTTTTCAAAGTCAGTCATTTGAGAAGAAATGTTCAAAGAACTTGTATATAAGTATAAAGCAAAAAAAAAATGTCTCTCTAATCCTCAACCTATTACCTTTCTACTATATACGAACCATCGAAATTCATTTCATGTTATCCTGTCAGCATTTATTACAGAAAACGTTCCGCATACCATCGTCTTGTTGAATGGCACACAATGGAGAAACGAGGCATGGAGACGACAACTCGACTCGACTCGACTCGACTTTATCTTTTTCTCTTTATTTAACGAGCATAATATATTTAATTTGTATAATAAATATGTGTTGCCGTCGAGGAAAATTCGCCTCAGTGCATCCCTAATTGAATCAGAGTTTTAAGTCGAGACTGTTGTTGTGTTATTGTCGTTGTTTTCCTTTCTCATTTTCATCACCACCCATTTTCATCAACCGCCCCAACCCCGCTTTCCGCAACACAGCACTTCAGGTTGTGTGCGTTTTATTTTTCATCCATTTACCGGTGTGTGCGAGAGACATAATTCGCGTTCAATTTGTCATTTCGGCGAAACGCGCGGAAACCAGGATAAAGGAGGAAGAGGAGGAGGCCACGAACGGTGAGAGATCTGTGCGAGGGTTGTTAAATCTAAATCTGAAAATAAGCTCATAACGCGACTAAATCATCATTTGCGTATAATCAAATGCAGATATTTCGGGGACGGAAATTTTGATCTGAGTTAATTTGATATGGTGGAGGCAGCGTGGGGAACGAGAGGAGTCTAACGCAATTATTTGACGATGATTGTTAGTTGGTGGGCGGCTCGACAACAATCGGCGACCACCTCTTTGCGACACACTATTTGATTTGATTCGATTTGATTTGATTGGGTTTCGTGTGTACGTGAGGAAAATATTTGACACCACTTGACTGAGTTTGCACGGAATTGCAATGAGCTATACACACAGAGCGATGTGATCAAGTCGATGCTTGCCAAAACATTTTTCTTCAGGTCAACCTTTCACCAAATTGACTAGAAAAAAGTTGATTCAACTGACGACAAAATAATAATTGTTTACGGCCCTAACTTATAACTTTTTCAACAAACTGCCAAATTTTGTTTCGAACATAGGAAATCAAACATACATATATGTAGAGATAATACACTAAACACAACTTATAATTACATTGCGGTATAATAATGAATTATAATTAGTGAGTCTAAAAATAAATGTTGATTGAACAGAAATGCAATTTAGCAACATAATACTAAGTGCCATTAGTTTTCCTCAAATTGACAAAAATAAAGTTAAATCAATGAAAATTTCTAATAAGTTTAACCAACTATCAACATTTGTCGTGGGTATTGTGGATAAATGATGCAATTAACTTATGCAATTAATTTGTTTTTTTAGTAAATTTGGTTACAATTAAAAAAAAGGAGATTTTGTTAGTTAAAAATTAAATATGTAAAAAAATTTAATCCCAAATGAAAGAACAGAAAGATAAGATACGTTACATAAAATCTCATGTGCGTGTGTTGTATTTATTCTCAAAGCTTTGAAACTTAAACTTCTGTAAATACCTCAGCGCCTTTGCTTCTTAGGACATTTTAGACTATGTGCAAAAGTGGTTTATGTGCAAACATCTATACCACGCACTCAATTGTCTCAATTGAGCGAATAAAATAACCAAAAAATTACTAAATTTAATTTTTATGTAGTATGTAACAATAAAGAATTCCAATCATAAATTTTATCTATGATTTTCTTTATCTTAGTAGCAATTTTGGTTAAAATAAAGCTATAAAATAGCACAACCACCAAGCGATTCTGTCATAAAATCGTCGTCGCAATGAACAAAATGGAAATGGATTTGTCATTTTTTTCATTTTTTTTTCTTTCCTCTTTTTTTATTGTTATTACGTTCCCGTTTTTTGTTCAATCGTCCAAATTGCCGAGACGAATCGTAGAGACCACACACGAAGTCCTTGTATAAATAAAATTCGTGACAAAAACTTTGACACAAAAAAAGCTCGGCACCAACAACTTACGATTGCTTCAATTAAGCTATAGATATGTTTTTATGATCATCATACAATAATAAGAAAGGAAAGAATGGAAAAACTTTACTATAGCGACATTCATACGTATGTATATATAGTCTTTATAAAACAAATCCAGCCGAATAAACGGACGCACATATCGCACGTTTCTTCCTCCCAACGAATAAATGGAAAAGCTGCAGCAGCAGGCGGAGCACACAATCGGGAGATAGATAAAAAGAAAATGGAAAAGTCGAACGGGAAACTAGGGAGATGGAGAGAAAATAAAAGTAAAAGAAACAGTCGACGGAGTTGTAGTGAGGATGGGGGCGGGGGTGTTTGAAAATGGTTATATACAAAGAATCAGTTGTGTTTGCTCCCTCGCAGAACGACGGAATATTAAATACTCCGTGCCTATAAAAATACAATTTAAATTTTATATCCATAGAGCAGCATTGAGATGAGAGCGATGCACGTGGAAAAAACCGAGAAATGCGCACGACAAAGATGGAAGAGGATGAATGATGAAGACGACACGCCGAAAATGTTGTGATGGGATGAAACGGGATTGGAATGAGAGGAGAGTGAGAGCGACACGGCACCTCGAATCTAATATAAAATGTAATCCAGGAGGAAGAAGATTGTTCATGTATTGGCGCGTGGTGTGACAACGACGCGGGGCGAGGACGAGGGCGAAGAGATGCAAAGTGAAATGGCGGGTCCCATCTGCGCGGCGGTCCCGGATTAACCCCGGCACCGACCCTACAGCAGCGGCATATCAACCCCCAAAACGAGAGCCGCCGCCACAGCACAGCACAGCGAAGCATAACCTCAACAGATCGATAGCGGCGAGAAAGAGAAAAGGTCGCTCCACTACCGACTACCAGCTACTATGACGACGACGATGACTTAAAACGACCAACACCCCGTCGTACCAAAACTTCCTGATCTATCTGAGAATAGGTATTCCCTTATTCCTCGATTTATCAACTTCGTGGAAACAAACTTATTTAAGAAAGAAAAACCACACACAGCTAACCTCCGGGAATCTTCACAATTGGCATAAAATAAATTCTAAGCTTAGCGCATGAAGAGTAAAATTAAAAGTAAAAACATTTGAAGAGATAGATAAAAAATATGCTACGACACGTCACAGAACTTTCCTTTACATGACACTGGCTGTTGGTTGCAAAAAGCATAAATGAAATGAAACCCATAATTGGTTAATAAATTATGAATGGGATAATTAATAAATATCTAAGTATATAAACAGGCCTACTTATATGTAAACAGCCTTTATGTATATACGAACATCCCACCCGCTACCCCAGAACCTTCGTTCTCGAACCTCAATCTTTCCCAAGAAATAGTTTCAAATAAATATTACAGGATTTGATGGGTCTGATAACCATGGTGAGTTTAAAGAAAATCGTTAGAGCCGATTTCAAATGCGAGTAGTCTTAGAAAGCTGTGTATGGTTCCTCCAGGAAAGCTACATAAGAATTCTAGTTTTTGGTTTTTAACTTGGAATCGAGTAGCAAATTGGCGTGGTTTTTGATTTTAGGAAACCAGGAGAAATGCAATAGCGTGTTGCCCTGCATCGGTTGCCAACGGTAATCTATTTATTTAACACACACATGCACACGTATACCCCCTCCCGATCAAATCACACACCACTTATCCAATTGTGAATTGTTTGTGAATGTTGCAGCCTCCAAACGTGCACTTTTTGCAACCGTAAAAAATTAATGATGAAAATTGAATGAAAATAAATTGAAACGCAGTTTTGTCGTGAAATGTTGAGGTCGCGGCCCAGCGGAGCGCCTATTTCACGAGTGGCCGCATGCCCCATGGGGGGCCCAACTGGCAACGACAGCCACCACATCCCGACACTCCCTCTCCCCCCCCCCTCCATTAACAAGACAATATTATCAGCATCCCGGCCGGCCGACCGACTGACAGACAGACAGACCAACCAAAACCAAATGCAAACTTTCAATCAATGATGAACCCTTTTCAAAGCATAGATTTTCCTACGAGCGAACGGGAACCGGGTTTTACCTGGAAGTTTCATCCCGTGGGTTATCAAATATTTTTTTTAAAATCAATTTTCCCAGTTCGATGTTATATTGTCAAAAAAACAGTCCATTTCTCCACCCCTATGTATACCTATAGCTCATATGAGTCGAGTGAGGGTGGTCGTGGTACATTGGAACTGATTCACTCACCCTGTCATCATGTGTTATGACAGTTATTTGAGGCGTACGTTCAGGTTAATTGAATTTTCCCGGGACACCATGCCGCGATTATAATTATAATATTGATAACATACACTCATACCCGCACCATACACACATACATACACACATATACACTGACTGATTGAGACAATTTGAATGGCAGCAAACGTGCGAGCATCAAACTAGAACACAAATAATATATTATATTATCCCCTGTCTGTCTCTTTCCCTCTACATCTCATTCCCGACATGGCCCTGTCCATCGCATCCACAACATCCCACACACCCATTCTTATATCTACATATACACATACATTCATACATTTTTGATGATTTATATTTTATGTTTACGACATTTTGTTTATTTTATTAATAACAAGCAGATGATCATCATCATCATCGAGCCCCCTACATCTCCCATTAAAAAATCGCCTCAATTCATTCCAGACAAAAGGCCCCGAGTCAAAATAATTGTCAAAACTAGACAATAATCGTAACATTCATTCGTATGGAACAATGAATGCATTTCGATGTCTAAACACACACACACACACACACACACACACACATAATTTCCATCAAGTGCAACAAGTTCACTCGATCGAACTCGAATATTATCTCTTTAGATATTATATCAAATGATTGTCTACTCAACTAAAGTAAAAAAAAAATAGATTTACCATTACCATTTTTTGACCATTGTAAATTAGAATAGGTACAGAATCCAAGCGTTCAACTGTAACTAATTTTTAGTGCATTACAACAAAAGATGTTAGATAAATTTTGTGTTTTTTTCAGTACTTCAAAGTTGATGCTCCGTTAAAAAAATAAAAAAGTATAACAAAATAAAAAACCGACTTCAAAATAAATAAAAACTCTTTAACAGAAAATGCACTAAAAAGTAAATAAATAATTGCGTATCCTTGCATTGTTTACAACTAAATAATTATTAAGATGATATAAATGTAGAACTATTGTTATTTTTGGAGTTGGTGTCAGCCAAGGAAAAATGACTATCTCTATCTATTGGTACTTAGCAATAAACGAGAATACCTTATGAAATTTATTTTACAAATGAACTTTCTTACCATATACTAGTACTGTGACAATATCTAGCGACCTTAAAACTACAAAATACCAATAACAAATTAAACCTTTTTACAAATGAACATTAATATTTATTTCCTTGGCTGACACCAACTCCAAAAATAACAATAGTTGTACATTATATCATCCTAATAATTAGTAATTTGTAGACACTGCAAAGATACGCAATTATTTATTTACTTTTTAGTGCATTTTCTGTTAAAGAGTTTTTATTTATTTTGAAGTCGGTTTTTCATTTTGTTATAATTTTTATTTATTTCTCGATTTTTAGTGATCTCAAGTTTGATTACATATTTTATTTCTTTAAATATGGGTAAACCTACTAAACACGCTGCTCATAATATGAGACAGCGCCGTTTAAATAGTAAAAGTTACTACGTACTTCCTCCCCGTTTGCTTTTAAGGGTTGAAATTTTTTGCTTTTAAATATAATGAAAGAACTAAGTATAATACTCTTTTCATTAGAAACAAAATTATCAAAATTCTATGATTCAGTTAAACGTCACTATTTCATTCCCTATTTTCATCCTTAGGGTGTGGATTTTTTTCTTCAAATTGAAATTTGAACAATTTAAAGGTACGATGTACGTAATAGAAAATAACATTATCAAAATCGGGTTAGCCAGGAAAAATTTATTATTTTATCCCTAATTTTTAACCCCTTACGAGTAGAGTTTTTCATAAAAAATGGATATGAGATTAATTTAAAATTATGTCCTACCAACAAAAAAAAGAATTATCAAAATCGAACTATCCAATAAAAAAATAAAATATTTCATCCCTTAGTTTTCAACCTCTTAGAAGTGAAAGATTTCCTTCAAATCAAAATGAGACCACATGGAAAGCATCAGCTTTCAAATAAACAAAGTCAAATCGTCAAAATCGGTTCACCTAGTCGAAAATTTTGAGGTAACAAACAAAAAAAATACAGTCGAATTGAGAACCTCCTCCTTTTTTTGTAGTCGGTTAAAATAGATTAAGGTAATTTTACTATTCATTGGGGATAATTTTCAGAATAAAATTTTAAGAATCACTACTTTAAGCAGAAAATTTGTTTTTTTTTTGAGAGTGCTCTAGCGACCGTTGAACTATAGGAAAACATTTGAAACAAGTCTTTTAGCAGGAAATTTGGTGTACCTACTTTAATTTTGCTCAGAAATATTTTTCACAAAACTTGGCATTATTCGATGGCTTTTTGATTGAAAAAAATCTAAATTTCTCCATTTTCTTTGCGAAGTCTTATCAATGGGAGGTAGCAAAGTTAAAAATCAGATTCAACACCCTCGAAAACATCGAAAATAAGAGAAAAAAAACTGTCTGTAATTTTTTCCTGACTAAAACACCATTTAATTGGACGATCACACCAATACAATCAATGTCAAATGACTGATGATTGATTTTGATAGATCTGAAGTAGTGGCTGATGATGAAAACGCCATTCATTTTAGAATTGACATATACTATAGGAAAATCGCTATAAAATAAATCCAAAAATCAGAGGCAAACTAAGAAATTGAATACAATAAAATTTGATCGATAAAGAAAGTATTATATAAACATAAATTCTTCATTGGCATCAGTGATAAAAGTTAATCAATTTGTATCAAAACATTTTCTTCATTATCTTTGTCTGTTATTGAATACACCTGTATATATATACAGGTAGATGTGGCAATGATTCCGTTTCATTAAGCATTTCGTTAATGTAAAAAATGTGACTATATAATAATCTGGTCAATGTCTAATAATACAATTGAAAACATGCCTCAGGTAGGTAATTATGACACGAGCTCTAGACTCGGATAAAGTTTATTGGAATAAGTTTATTATGTGTATAAATAAATGAACGCATCTATTTTTATACTCGAATCAATATTTACTTCTTTTTTCAATGACAGATGCAACGTTTTCGCTACGATCACGGAGACGATTCCCGGTTCAGACAGCGTTTTCCCGACTGTATGGAAAGTATATAGCAAATGTCACGTTTTTCGTTCCAGATAAACGTGTCGCTCATAGGTATCCCATTCCCATCCCGAACCCGGTCAACGGGAATAATTTCCGAGTCCCATATATTTAATATCATTATTATAATAAACAAGTCGACGACAAGTTGATCGACAGAGTTTTATTTGAAGCGTGGCCGACGACGAGGTGCACACACGTGGACTTTGTTCTGCCACGCATTCACCGTATTTTACTTGTCATAAACATTGATAATAATATCATTATGTCGTGTGTATATATATATATATATATATATATATATATACATATTATATATCTATACATTATTATATTATATTATATATTATCGTTTTTAATATGCCAATCATAAACAATTTCCTCTCAAAAATTCAATCTATTTCTTCCAATTTATTGGACAGAGTCCCATGTCGACAAACTGCGAAATTTCTATATGATAACTATTCAATTCATACACATCGATACTTTGAACGCTCGATTCAGTGGTCATCGACTACAATTCAATGTCCAAACAGAGCAAGTTTTCAATAATATGCCCCAGCGATTTGGTCTGTAAAGACTCCTTTAGTAATTGACCACTTTGACAATAGTCAAAATCAGTGAATCTACAAAGATATTAACATTAATTTGTACTTACTCCTCCCAATAATTATATACTGCACGAATTGAATCGCTTTCATGTACTAAGGTGATACAATTGCACGTTGCGTTTCGCTGCAATTGACTAAAAGACTTTTTACAAGTTTTAAAACCTCAATAACAATGTATCTCGGAGTGGTTCCGTTAAATGTAATTAGTTCGGACATCCATAAAATGTTCCAATTGTTGATTTTTGAATTTTTTTGATAATGTTAGCTATATAAAATTTTTGAATAATTACAGCTACATCTATCGCACACTTAAACAACCGTAAAAGTTTTAGTCTATAATAAATACTTGAATGTATATTGTGGTTGCCTATGCACAACAATAACAATTTATTTATTTGTTAAAAAATACATTTTCTTCATCGCAAGACTTGTGAAATATCAGAAGGTTAGTCTTCCACAATAATTGTTTGTTTGTGACGGTTGCCTATGCTCAAAAATATTATATGTATTAATCATATATAATATGTATGTATAAACATTTAATTTTATTAGTGAGTCAAAAAGGGTCCGATTATTAGGTGCCCCTCTCACTAACCTGGTATCATCATATTATCGGATTTGTTTTCGATATCTCGATAACGCCAACGGATGGTCTCTCGGTGTGTGCTTCAACAAAATTTGCATGCGATAGAGCGTTAGAAACGCGCACAGAATATTTAAACACATCGCGACGTCACACCACAGTACATCATCACACCATGAGACTATATTTCCCATATATGTACCTTTATATACACAAAAGGGGTCGTGGTGCTATGGACTTTTAATAAACCATTCCCGGAGACCAGAGAAACCCCCTCCCCTTAAAATCGATCGATTACGTCCTCTCATTGCATATCAATAATATGATAATATCAATTTTTTTAAACGCTTAATTTTGAACAGATGGGTCACAAGGATTTGGTTTCTTTTCGAATATCGGGGGGGGGGAGATTTTATGCTTTATTGATAACCACCGGGAAAAAGGGTGATTTGATGCCACTGTAATAGACTTTTAGATTGGATCAGAGGGACGGGGTCGGATTTAAGGACCACATCTGTGGGGGTTTGTTTTCAGCTCTTGAGATTTCACGCCACTTGTGCCATTGTGGGTATGTGTATGCGTGTGTGTGTGTGCAAGTGTGTGTAAATGAACTATCAACCACCATGAACATCAAACAGAGACAGCCTATAAATGTATACATATATACATGATATGGGATAATAAACTTGAAGGATAATAGGGTGCAGGTATTATCCCTGGTGGACTGATGGACCAACTTGAAGGATTTACAACCCTACTCTATATAGGCTAGGAGAAATCGGCAAAAGAATTTTTCTTGTTTAGAACTTCTTTATAGATGATAAGCTGGCTGATATCCGCCCGCTTTGCTGAGCACAATGATATCTACCTTTAGAGAAATCTTAATATTTCCCAATAAAAATCTTTTAATTTTTTGTCAGAAAAGGTGAAATATTATGTTCTACTTGCTTCCTGCTAAACTATCTTCATACAAAAAATACATTTTGTTTATAAACAATAACTGCTAAATACCGAATTATCCTACAGGAACCGTACACTTTTCCAGAAATGTCCAGTAATAAAAAAAGTCTTGAATGTAATTCAAAGTATTTAAATTCCGTCAAAGTGAGTTTTTTCTTCTATGTAGAAACCATATATTATATATATACCTAATTATATATATTTTTTATATATATTATATATATTACTTACATATATATTTATTTTCTTTTAGGGTAGAAGCCATATTTGTATATTAATTAAACAAAAAAAAAAACCTTAACCTAAACTTTAATTACCTTGATCGAGCAAAAAAGCTCCAACAAATCGAATATTGCAATTTACCTGAAACAATAGAAAAAAATTGATTAGTTATAGGTATTTTTAAAAAATTTGTAATGACAGATTTTATTATGAAAAGAAACTAAAACCCAAAAACTTAGCAATGTTTGTTATATCACAAAACTTTATCACAAATCTTTACTAATTGGGATAAATCCTCTCAAACTCAATTATAATTTTACCTAACAAAGCCCCTCTGAACAACATTGAAAATTAATATCAACAAAATATGTTGAATAATTGCGGAGAAATTATAATTTGAAATTAAAAGTCAGATCTATGAATCTCCGAATATATTGAACTCATAATAAAACCTTTACCTCCATACTTTGACAGGAATAGATATTAGGTACTTAATTTATATATTATCTATATCTAAATAGATTTTATTTAAGTTTTAAGAGATGCTCGCCAAGGAAAAAGCTTTTGGATCACTCACTCGTTAAAACAACTATCATACTCTGCTTTATGGGAAAATAAGTTCAACAATAGGTATATGCATATAAGTAGAATTGATAAGTATAGGTATAGTCTTATTCTATACAAGAACTGCACAGTTTCAAAGGACTCTGGAGTATCTTTGTCCGACGTTGTCATTGCTACCATTTTTAATCAGATATCAATATGAACCTCATATTATATTCATTGTTATATGACGTAGGTTAGTAAGTGTTTGTTTCCTAGGTTACGAAATAGCATACTCAGTCGATTTGGGTTAAGCAAATTTCAGAGGTGAATCGTGCGCATGATTTGTTCATGCTTTATTCCCGTTTGGTAATCAATTGATTTCATTTTTTTTCCTCTTCTTCCCATAAATCATAATAATATTTTGTCAAGGCGACTCGATTCGAGTCGCTTCGACCCGTTTTAAACATGTTTGTATGTATGTGTGTGAAAGCGAGTCCCGATCTTCCCGAGGTGTTCCGAGGGGTTGTGTGTCTCTGTGGTTGTGTGTGGATTTTGGGGAGTTGGCCAATGGAGTCGGAAGGCATAGACGAGACCAATGGGATTAGCACAGGGAGCAGCCAATGGCGCCGCGTCCCAGGCACACTTCACGAGTCATTTCGGGAAGCGACGCGACGCGAGACGTCAGAGCGTGAGCGTGTCGGCGGCGTGGCGGCAACGGCGACGCTAACCCGCAGCAGCTCGAAAAGCTCGATATCATCAGTTGCCTCATGAAACTTTTCATTCGTATCGAAAGGGAACCAAAAAAGTGAAGGGGTGGTAGTTTGATCATGGAGATGCTGTCTCATTTGTGATGAATAATTTCGATTTTTCACTATGTTACACCAAAATTCATGTTAATTGCAACTTAAACGATTGAAAATTTAGTCACAAATAAAATGTCGGTTACATATATAATTTAGGACCCATTAGATGACGGTGGTAGATTATATATTAGTAGAGCCATTTTAATATATAAAACAAAGTATTTCTTGAGGATACTAATTGTAAGTATTGAAATAATTAACAATGCAATTTTTTCAATAATGAGCTTTAAAATAATAACACCTGCATAACTCGAACCTCACTGACTCATTAGTATTAGCCATGTGTCTTTAATAAATCCGTTCAAACCAATAATATTGACTAATATGCACAGTAATTTTAATTGAAATATTATTTATGCTTGATTTTCATAAAAAAGTAAATATGGCGGCTTAACATTGACGTAACAAGCGCAAAACCCCAATTAAGTATTACACTATGATATTATTTTAACATTTGAAACATCAAAAAATACATTTAATTGCGGTTTCGAAAGCATTTACGATATATTTGTTCATATTAAT
This sequence comes from Sisyra nigra, assembly GCA_958496155.1. NCBI lineage: Eukaryota > Metazoa > Arthropoda > Insecta > Neuroptera > Sisyridae > Sisyra > Sisyra nigra. The sequence continues at coordinate 55,671,296 of OY292315.1, read as the reverse complement.
GAATAAATCAATTAAACCTGGTTAACTAGAACGTCACTAACTCGGTAATATAAGATCTTTGTCTCTATTAAAGACATAAAAACATAAGCATCGACTTACGGTCGACTTACTTAAAGTCGATTTCTTAAACAGTAAAACCTGGATAACTTGAACCTCACTAACTCATTAGAATTAGTCATTTGCCATTTATTAGTCCGTAAATACTTCAGCAAGATATCGTAAATTATTGTGATCACTAAGCCATTAGTGAGTCTAATCAAATATAATTGTTTTGTTTTTAATAAAAAAAAATTCTTTTTGACGGCTTAAAATCTAAGTTAAACAGGACAGAACTATCATTTTAACCGTTTGGAATACAAAAAAATACTCATTAATGGAGTTTTGAAAGATTTCACAATCTTTCCTTTTTTGAGCTCTAAGCATTAGATCCAAAATAAGCCGATTCTCAATAACCTACTATTTTAATATATATCTAATTTGGGATCCGGACAATTGGGCGGGCGACAACTGGGCGGGTGTCAATTGGGCGGGGACAATTGGACGGGGAACAATTGGGCGGGGAACAATTGGGCGGGGGACAATTGGGCGGGCGCAGGTTGACCTAGGTCATTCATTTTTGTCCATTCATTCATAAAATTGTTTTCATCACATTTTGTGAGTTTCATCGTCGTTGAAATTTCTTACAAAACTAAATTGCTTGTTGTTTGCCTTCTTATGGCGCGTTTTTAGGAAACTGAGCGCGGTGGCCGAAAACTGCTTTACGATGGTCATGCTTATGTAAAAGAAGCAGAGAATACATTAAAAACACACTGGAAATGTGAAAAGAAACGAATTTGCAAAGCTCGCTTGCATACAATTTTGAATCCGATGCCCGGTGCTGATGTAGAAATACGCTCAGAACATACTCATCCTCCTGATCCGACTTTGTATGAGGTAATTAACGTCGTTAGTGTCGCCAAAAATCGAGCACGTACAACGCGTGAAGCAACCAGTGAAATTGTCACTGTCGCGTTCAATTCAGTGTCTTCTGCTGCTGCAGCTCAAATGCCTACACAGTCGACGTTGCAAAGATTTATTCGTCGGCAAAGAACTGTTGCTGGAGTTTTCTGCCACCGCGCTCAGTGTCCCAAAAACGCGTCATAAGAAGGCAAACAACAAGCAATTTAATTTTGTAAGAAATTTCAACGACGATGAAACTCACAAAATGTGATGAAAACAATTTTATGAATGAATGGACAAAAATGAATGAGGTCAACCTGCGCCCGCCCAATTATCACCCGCCCAATTGTCTCCCGCCCAATTGTCTCCCGCCCAATTGTCTCCCGCCCAATTGTCCCCGCCCAATTGTCCCCCGCCCAATTGTCTCCCGCCCAATTGTCACCGACCCATCTAATTTAAGTTAATTTGGGAAAATATAACCTATTTATATAATGGGACACCTTGTATGCGTTTATTATAAATTTATATAAAAATGAAATTTTCAAAAAGGTTCAAATTAAGGGATGATATATTCATTAAAAAAGACATTTTAAAAAAGTTTAATTTTGTGGGGCACCCCATATAATTTTTTTTTTTTTTTTGGGGAAACCTATTTTTGATCTGTCATATTATTAAAATGTACACCAAGAATGTTGCATTTTATATTATTTTAACCTTGGTTGAAAACCCAATGTTTTCTGTCAATATTGGCTAGGCATTGTTAGCAATATCTAATGATGTGATGTGACACTTGAACAAATATCGAGGAGAGAAATTTTCCACTTTTTCATTAAATAGTTGAAAGTAAACTATGGAACAAATAAACAACAACAAAAAAAGTCGAAAATCGTAATCAAAAATTAATCGAGTTGGTCTTGAATTGAGACCAAATGGAAAAAAATTGGACGATAAAAAGCTCGACTATTGAGAGTGAAAATGTCACGCGAGCGTCACAGTCTAAACACGGAGGGATGCTTAGAGGTGGTTGACGGTGGTGCGATGGCAACTTAACGTGGCAGCAATCAGACGCCGGGAGGTGGTGGGTGCGGGACGTGGCGTCGTGGTCGCCACCGCCGACGCTAGGAACGCGCCGGCGCCCCACAACAGAAGTTAAACACTGATCCCGCCCTTGTGATCAGCGCAATCTTTGATAGGTTTGTGTAACGCCAAAAGCGGCACAATTTAAATTCACCCAGTGGCGGCGGGGCGGACAACAATTTCATCGCCAGGCGTCGTTTTCGAGGGATGCTGCTGCAACGACAACGACGTGGGTGCCTAAACATGCGCTTATTATATGACTCCTATTATACACAAAGTGCTCTTCACCACCGCCACCAACACCACCACCACCACCACCACCACCACCAACAACGGTAACTCTACACGACCCCATAATACAATCTATTATCATTATTATCTGCGATTCGGGGCCAATCACACGGGGCTCCTACACTATGTACATGTGCAACAATCAATCGACAGGACAATCAACCAAATCCTCAATTATCCAACAATAACTATCATGTGGACTTGAAGCAAAAAGTGATTTGTTCTTGTTGTTAGTGTGACAGACAGACAAAAAATTTCGGGACGGACAAAAACATAGACAGAAATTATTTTTCCACAATGATGGAATGTGCATCGTTGGTGCAATCATCTCTGGGGCAACAAGATTCGACTGACGGATGCATCCAAAGCACAGGTACGTCCAAACCCCTTCATTTTCCCACACTTATTAAGTATGTCGTTCACTCGAAGATCCAAGCAGCTTTGGATTGTAGCCCTGAACCATTGTAGCCACTTTAAAAGCTGTTCTTACAGATTTCTATGTAATTGGTGTGATATTTTTCATGACCCTAATCATTTTTTTAAAATTTAATTAGGACACCTGTTGCAACAAACTATTTTTGTTAATTAAGTAGTGATAAGCTCCTTGGCTCATCCCTTATAAAAATTAAAAAAAAAACATCGTTAATTGATCCAAGTAGCTTTAGACATAATCTCTGAACCAATCAGATATAAGCAAGTCATAGCCACCTAAAAACTGCCAACGTATAGTGTCAACTTTCTATACGTATAGTCGTATAATATGATTTTTCATCAAAAATTATTATTTTTTTTAAAATCTTTTCTTCAGTTAAATGGCAGTACCTACTCTCCCTTCCTCGAAACATTGAAAAATTATGCTCACCCCATGATCCAAGTAGCTTTGAACCAATCAAAAACCAAATCAAAGCCACCTCAAAAACGATTTCTTAGGTCTCCCAGTATAAGTGTACCTATGCTTTTTCACCAAGGGCTTAAATAATTTTTTTTTCAGTTATACAGGAAACCTGTTGCAAACCTTCATTTTTCCTCAACAATCAAATTCCAAACTCATTCTATGAACTAAGTAGCTTTGGATTTTAGCCCTGAACCAATCAGACCAAATCAGCAATTTATAGCCACCTTGAAAAAACACTGATTTTTAAGCCCTTGAAGATAAAATAATTTAGTTTGTTAATCTGTTAAAATCTTTTTAGAATGATTTATGATCTTCCCTCCAAGTGTACGATTAAGTAGCTTTGGATATTAGCTTTGATCCAGTTAGAAACAAGCAACTCATATAATCAACTTGAAAACTTATGATTTTTAAGTTCTAACTTAACCCCTTAAATATAACCTACAACGTTATAATTTCTGTTAAAAATTTTTAGTGACCCGAGGAGTGATAAACGGTACTTAATTAAGTCTCATTTGTCAACCCACCCCCCAAGTTACCTAAAGAAATTTCAAATATATCAAGACCTCCTAATTTTTTCTCGTTAATCAAAATAATGGTCGAATTTATGATCAAGTAGCTTTGGATTTAAGAAGTGAACCAATCAGAACTAAGTAAATCACATAGCCATCTTAAAAACATTAACTCTTTAATCGAATATAGGTTGGAAAATTTCAAGTATTACGAAACACTTTCATTTTTTCTCGTTAATCCAATTCATGGTTCATTCTATGACAAGTAGCTATGGACATTAACCAATCAGAAAGAAATAAAGCAAACCCGCCTTAAATACTATATATGATTTTTAAAAATTCAATTTTTAGACCTGTTGCCAGCTCGATAAGATATGGTAAATAAGTAGTACATGCTTAAGTCTCATTTATAACATTTAAAAAGGGAGGGGGAGATGTAAAAGTCACCCCTTATCCACCAAGTAAATTCCATTTAATTACATTAAACTAACAAACTTTATATTCGAGGGCTGGATTTTTTTAACTAATTGCCATCGAGATCTATAGTTATATGTATACTATAATATGTAAATAAAAAGAAAAATGAAAATATTATTTATAAATAACCGGTGGTGTGATGTGATTTATGCACCCCTTTTTATATTAGTGTAATTGTATTTTTATGAGGATATCACTTTGCATTTGTTGGCACAAATCCCATCGTCGAGGAGACAACGACGACAAATGCGTATTCTATATATAAGAAATTAGGGGATGCGAATTGCGGGTGAGAAATGATTCTATTTAATATAAATCACGTTTGTTATTCAAATTGGTTTGGGGAACGAATAAGACCTTTAAAAAACTTTTTCACTTAACCCCACATCCATCACTCACCCCATTACCACCACCACCCGCCCTTAGATAAAACGACAAAATCTTCTCATTCCGTCAATTTCACCAAGAAAAAACTAATTTCAATCAAACATTGCCTGTTTTTTAATCAAATAAGAAAACTTTTCCAATACCACCCACCCCCCACATACATGTAAGAGATTAATTTGTCAAATATTAAAATGATTTCGAATGTTATTTATGCATTAATTTTCTGCTCGGGGATTAAATGCATGTTTACAAAGTGGTGACATTATGAGTCAATTTGCCCCTAATTTCATAGTGAGAGATTATTATATGTATGTATGTATATATACTATGATAAGGGTGGCTGTATTAAATCAAAACCTATATATATTTATATATAGATATGTTTAGAAAAGATCTAAGCCATCTGCTAACATTTGAGAGATAACTTCAAAAATAATTGAATCATTTTTTAAGAAGGGTGGTGTTGGGAAGGGGTCACACTAACGATAATAATCAAAATTAAACATTTAACCGGTAATTTATTGTACCTATTATAATTTGGTACACATTTAAATTACATTTTAATTTATAAAGAAAAAAGTTATTAAAGAAGCAAGCTTTGATTTGCAACACTTCAGCTATAATAAGTTTGGTTCCAAGAATAAAATCATAGACTACTATGAGGAGTAATTGAAAATGTCAAATCCATAGCTTACTGATTTCTGACATTTGAGTTTTAAATCTCGAATCGAATTCTTACGATTTAAAGGTCAATGGACAATATTAATAAAGGAATTCAATCTCAGAAAATGTACTTGCTAATGAGATATATGGCATTACTGCCAATTTCAGATGGCTATGGGGAAAAAAAACAGAAAATTCCTTCAAGAAAAAATAGTAGGCGTCGAACCTCTTCGAAATAATATTATTGAATAGCTAAAGCATTTTACTCGTTCCGCTAACGATAATTATTCCCAATCATAGTAGTCGAGGTATAAAGACTACGTTACTATGGAAACGGTATGAATCTCTACACTACAGGGTGGCCAAGACATAAGTTTTGCATTCTCGATCGGATATTATATAATATTATCATTGTATTACATTTTTTAAGAGCTAAATTCGTCGGGTATGTTGCGGTATTCTACAATTTTGCTAATGACTGAACAAGTCTCGTAAAGTACAGGAAATGAGATACGAGGTGATTTCAATGCCACATCTATGGGAGGCCACCCTATACTCGCTGAATGGCTAATCTCATAGTTGTACCAATAAAAATGTAATAACAACTTTTTTTTTTTCAATTATTAATTTATAATATTTTCGATTTCTTTCCAGGATATGAACATTTTTGAGTCACTTAAAAATTAAAAAATAGATGACACTTAGAAAGTAGAATTCATTTATGCAATGAATTAAGGTTAATATTTAATTTTTGATATGAAATAACTTGTGAACTCAATGCTTGACTTGATTTGATATTTAAATATTAACATTTGATTTGGTTTTAAGTCAAGTAGTTTGAAAATGAAGCCAAATTACTAATGAATGATCCCGACACACTTTTGAAGTCTTACAATTAGACCATACATTTAAAATAAATAACGTAACTCTAAGCCAGTGATTCTCAATAGCTATACTATGATGACCCCTCAAAATAAATCTCCATAAAGAAAGTTACGCTTTAACTATACAATTAGAAACATTTCCAGAAGAAGCCACTGGTCGAAACCAAAATGAAACTTTAGATGGTGGTTCTCGAGTCAAAGTATGATAAAGTATATAGAAGGAATCAATAACCTTTAAATGGTATAAACAAAGACACATGATGAAAATTAGGAAACAAGCCGTGACTTTAGCAAGACCTATGATTGGTTCAGAGAATGCATAGTCTTCTAAACAAGAAAACTTTTCAAATCGACACCTCAATAAAACATTCAAGTTAATACAATTTTTACTATTCAAAATCAGTGGCACTCAAAATATTTCTTTGCATTACAGATCGAATGTTACAAAGATCACCAGTGGATGTGGAGCGCACATATTCTCCGACGGACAATTCACCCCATCCCTTGTCGCTGTGCTTGGGATCGCAGACTTTGGTGCAGGCCACTCGAAGTCCACCGCCACCCAACCACTGGGGTCTGACCACCAGCATGGGGGCGGCTGGCGGTGGAGGCGGCAACGGCGGTTCCATTTCGACGTCGTGCAAAAAAACCGCACTGGGCCTCGTTTGTGTCGTGTGCGGCGACACGAGCAGCGGCAAACACTACGGCATCTTGGCCTGCAACGGTTGCAGTGGTTTCTTCAAACGCTCAGTGCGCCGCAAACTAATATACAGGTGTGTATAATATCCAATATTCATTGGTAAATCAGGTACTTATGAATATGTGTGTAAGAAGTTGCACTTGAAACTAGTGGTTTTTACGCTTTTCACCCGTTATCAAGAATAAAAACTTCAATATATATGCCTAAAGTGACGTTGATATTCAGTACCTTAAGTTTGCAACTAAATTTAATTCACTAGCTCTTTGGAATTGATTAAATGGCTGAAGTTACTATACTGTAAATATAGATCCTAATAAAACAACGTTTACCAATGCATTAGAGCTTTCGGGACTAACGTTTACGTTGCATTTTTTATTTAAACGCATGGCTAATAGTCAGCCTTAAAAAAACCTTGTCTTTCACTATTGTCCTGTAGGTGTAACTGTATAATTAGAACTTATGTTTTTAATCAGTAACTGTCCGTAAAGAAATGACGTAGCTTTCGCTATTAAAGATTTTTAACAGAAAGAATCCATTTTATTATTAAAATATGGAAAATATATATATTCCAAAATATATATATATACCCAGAAATACACTGCGTTGGTATTTATTTCCAGAAAACTATAAAATTGGTTCAAGATCAGGCCAACATTTTATTTCAGATAATTGTTGCGTATAGGCAACTTTGTCATTCGTATAAGTAAATTGATGGACTATAAGTAATACCTCAATATTAGGATGTTTAAAAAAACAATTTTTCTTAAGGTTTCCAAAATTTGATAGTAGATAATAAAATAAAAATGTTAGCGCTAAAAGAGCTTATTATCAATATTAAGGCTTGCCTAAATCCATTTTATCATTTTCCATTTAAATAAGAGCAATTTTTTTTTAAATTTTCATAACGTTTTTCGTAAAACCAATTTAAAAGAAAGGATTTAAAGACAATTTAATGTTCTCAAAAAAAAGGTCCTACGAACAAAGTTCCTCAAATGAACCTTTTTAAAAATATCAAAGTTCAAGGAAAACAGTAAAAAAAAATTTCCAACATTGTTCTAACAACTTTTTATGTAGAACTTGAAATTTCCACTAAATTCCTTCATTCAGATTGTTCTTATGAAAAACTGTTTTATAGTTATGAATATTAAAAAAATATTTTTCCTGTGTTATTTAAATAGAAAATTAAAAAAACTTGATTTATTATATACCTACTAACAATTTGTGGACACCATAAGAGGAAAAATTATATTTTATTGTTTTTTTTTTTTGAAACACCCTATTATATCTGTAGTAGTGTGCATGTAACCGAGAGCATGGTGAATCGATCTCAGGGATTAGTACGAGCCAAACCTCTCTATCTAATCATCAATCCGTGAATTTCGTGTGTTAAGTGTTGAGAGGCAAGAAAATTTAATTTTCACAAAATGAATAGGTTAATGTTGTTAGCGATGGAGGGATGGATGATTGAAAGAGCTAACGATAATCCGATTTGTAATTCATGAATTAATTTCAAATAAGAATACAATTGCTCTCGCTATACTGCTACTCGTATAGGTACTGGTGCTGGTGATGATTTCTCTCGATATCGTTATAATATTTCTATCATGTTTTTGTTCATTTTCGATAAATAAATATAACACACACACACACACACACACACACACACACAACACATCAAACGTGGAATACTTGAAGGGGTGTACATTGGTAGGTGTACACTTGTAAAGCACATTGAGTGTGAACCCTCAAATCAATTAGAACATAGGCCCTTGGCCCTAATCCCGGCATGGGAGACTTTCTCATTCGATTTGCTTTTGTATTTACGACGTCTTTTGGCGACGACCCTTTGTGCATTGCGTCCCATTTAAGACTCGAATCGATTCTAATCAGATTCTCTACGACTCTTCAAAATCTTTCAAAATTATAAAATATTGAAAGTTACATATTAGAAAAAAATTGAGTTCTCAGATTGTAGATGAAATTTGCTAAATAAAATTATTTCCTAATAAGTAAATAGTGAGATGTCGTAATAAGATAACGATTTTCCGCTTGTTGAAGCGACAATGTAACAAATAGTATGTTATGAGCGCATCCCAATTATCCTTAGGGACATTTAATTCGGCGCAAAATGAAGGGATATGCAATTGATGTGGTCGACATGACACATTGATGCATACTACACATGTGTGCAAGTGGACTTCGATGGTAGTTTATATTTCAATGAGCCGAACGGGAAGCTCATCCCCCATTCCCGAGGGGACATCTATTGCAGTAGGTACCACAATGGGAATCATCTGGCGCGATTTACTACGTAAAAAAAATCCTTCACGGGATAAAGTCATATGCGACAACAGGATCATCATCCATCTTTTTATTTGGATTTCTTTTTTTTTTTTTTTGATTAAAACAAATCTCGTTTGTGTGCCAGCAAAGTTTTGTTCTCTTTTGTTTCATTTCAATCCAATCAAAATATAATAACATATATTTGAGACGTTGCCGTTGTGCGAATCAATTTGATGTTACAAGTTTTGTCGTACATATAGATATAGGTTTCGATTCCAGGGACATTCCCTTATTCTCGTGAATCATTGTGAAGAACTTTCCGCATTGAATTGAGCGCTAGGTTGGGAGGGAGGATAAGCGGGGGGAACCAATTTCCGATATCTCATTTTGTGAGCTATATCGCATTGACGTTCCAAATCCGTTTCAATCGAAAGTTTGTTTTGTGTATGTGACTGAACGAAAAACGGGAAAACTTGCCGCAATTTGGAAATGGATTAGAGTTACAAACCATCCACTTCAGAGAATGGAAACTATTTTCATTACATAATAAATAATTTTTAGATTTTTCGCGGTAGAAGTTGTCTTACGGATCGCTATTATAATAATAGATGGTATTTATGGGATCAAGAAGAACATGCTAACAATTCAATTATTTATAAGTAATAACTAAATCTCTAAAAGGTGACTCCAAAAGATCTATAAAAGACATTTTTGAAATCTTTATATTTTCTTTAAGATAGCTAAGAGATTTTTTTTGTCCTATGGATATCTTTATATAAGTAATTCTTTGGATTTATTAGAGTAATCTACGGATCTCCTATCATGTTTAGCTGGCAACCCTTAAATGGATTAATTTTTTTTGTGCAGATGCCAAGCGGGAACGGGTCGGTGTGTGGTGGACAAAGCTCATCGAAATCAATGTCAAGCGTGTCGCCTAAAAAAATGCCTTGCGATGGGAATGAATAAAGATGGTAAGTTAATTTTAAATTGCCTCCATTTTTCGACCAAAATCTTAACAAAAAGATGCACTTTTAATATTTCATTAATGCAATGAGAAATTATTTAGATAATAATAAGTATTTTAAGTTTCCAATAGGTAAAACTTTCCAAATAACGTATAAAACAATTACTCTTATATTAAAATAAAATTTAGTTAATGCATAGGCTATTTGTATTACTTTTATGTACAACTAATTGCCTACACCCAACAATAATATCGGCTTAACCAACTTGATACATTTTAGAAAGATACGATTGAAAAGTTTTCGAAATTAACTAATTGTAAGCTAAAATCAAAATGTCAAGAATAATTAATTTCGAGAAATTTACAACAACTATAACGATATACGCTAAAATGATACATGTTGTTTGGATACAAAAGAATAAAAAGTGAATCCAAATGCAAATAAATATTTGACGCCTCCCCCTACGCGCCCTTAACCCTCAAAACAAAGACTGAATCAATTCCTGTTTATAAAATCATTAAGTAAATCACAGTCTAAATGTCGGCCGCTAGCAATATGGCGACGGGCGTTTTCTCTTGTAGCGCGTCGCACTTTGGCACCGAGCGTTTGGTGCGGATTAAGCAGCTTTAAAACACATTAATCAGTGTCTCTTAAATCCATACGAAAACTATTTGCTCGTCATCCTTCTTCCCCATACTTCCCTACCAAAATCACCCTTAATTTTCTATATTTGAAACTGAAAATTGAACTTCTTTAACTTGAAGGTAAAAAAAATATGAAAAAGATACAGCGGTTGCTTATAATGTGCTTATGTTCGTAAAGAAGATTTCCGCAATTTGTTTGCAAGATGCAGTCTCGTGAAAATGCCATGAACTGTAAATATAATAATTGGTGTGTTAAACTTGTGGCGAACTTGAAATGAAGAGAAGAGAAAACATGACAAAGACGAAGATTAGAGCGCAGCGAACATGCAAATGATAAACGTACACGTGCTCTTCTATACACAATTTGTTTTAAAATTGAACACAAATGGGGGTTGCTTTTATAAGTGTGTGTGTGTGTATGTATACATATATTTAAGGGTGAGAGAAAAGGGGAGAGCGATAGTCAACATATTTAACAATGGTGCACATTGTTTGTGTATGACATAGACAGGTTAATAGCGCCAATGGGGACGGGAAGTCCAGAAACAACGAGGATGAAACGGAAAATAAACTGGCAAAGATGTGTATGTATATATCGTAAAGGGAGACGAGGCGAAGTGCTTGAAAACGGGCGCCTTTTCGCGTTAATTGCCATCGTTTATTTTGAAATCTCATCCCGCTGCGTTCGATATGCTTTACATGTTAAAAGGTACACGGCCAAATTTAGATTTCCTCTTCATTTTCAATAGATAATCACGTTTTTAATAGAACTTTTTCGGATAAGATTTGTTCAAACAAATATTTAATTTTAGATAATTTTTGCGTACTTTTTCATACATGCAAGTATGATGTAGTATGATAGACTATAATTCTAAAATATTGCTCCTTTTTAATACAAATCTTTTTCATTTCTTTGAAAGTTTTTTGTAGACATTCATCAAGTCAAGTAATTGGAAATGTTTTTGATTTTAATTATGCTAAATCTGTCTTAAATTAATTCATAATCGGTTGAAAATAGAGCCCATAAATCTCTAATAGTATTTATATTAACATTTTACATGTATATAATATATAGAAAACTAATTGTTGTGTATAGGCAACTCAGTCATACAAGCACGTAAATTGATTGACTATAAAATCTCGAGATTTTGTTCTAACTTTTTAGTTTTAATTTCTCTTAAGGGCTTTTCATCCGTTTTTTTTTTTGACAATTTTTTTTATTTAATAGAGGGTGTGACATGCAAAACCGCACGTGTATCCAAGTGTTATAATTGTAATTGTATGACCGAAGAAAAATATAAAAAGGGACGATAACGAATGTATCTATGTGGCTTTACGCAAATTAACCCGTTCACGTCACATCAAAAAACCACCAACCCCCCTCATTAAGCGACATTTTTTCCCTGTTTTGACCTCGTTATGAAATTAATTTTCATTTGAAGCTTTTTGGTGTTTTTTTAAGGATGTTTTGAACATTATGCAGATAATATATAAATGCCTAAGGGTGTGTGTATGTGTGTGAAAAACACGGTTCGCTAAAGGGATGACACACGTTCCATTGTAATAATAAAATCGGCCGCAAAACGCAAGCAAATCTTTTCTATTCAATTACGTTTGCACTTCATTTAAATTTACAAGAACGCTGCTGGAGCGAAACTGGGTGTGACTGCGCCTATTCCCATTAATTCACCCTTTTTTCGGGATAGCAAATTAGGGGTGCCAAAGGGTTTGTTATTGTAATTGTTAGTGAAGTAAAGGACGAGAGAATTTTTCTAAATTGTAGTAATTGCAATAATATGTAAATAGTTTCTTGACAATAAGTAGTGATTGTTGCAGCCGTGCAAAATGAACGTCAGCCCCGCAATACGGCAACCATTCGTCCGGAAACGCTACGGGAAATGACTGTCGATCAGGAACGGGCGCTACGAGAAGCTGCCGTAGCCGTTGGAGTTTTTGGGTGCGTGCCAATCAACTCGGGTGTTTTTACGTAAGATTTTTGATATTAATTTACATAACATAAACACTTGCATCAAGTTTAGCTTCAACTATTAGAATTGAGCAAAAAAATGTTGAGAACCACTTTTGTATAGGAAATTCAACTATCTTCTTTGCAACATCATATAGAATCCATTAAAGCAAGCGAGATGGAATGAATCTGACGTTAATATCGATATAACATAACCGTATAGTATACAGGTAACAGGTCGTGTTCTTTGATAACTCAGGTGTACTCGACATGCCTCTTTGATCCTAAACCATAAATCAGCGAAGGCTATTTTTATTTTTAACGCTTGACGAACCAGAAAATTTGCGATATATGTGCTTTTTTTAATTGTTGATTTTCTAATTTTAGTCCACCCGTGTCACTGGCGATGGCGCTGTCTCCAGCTCGATACGGCCCCGGGTTACTGGGCCCACCAGGACTCACTCTACCTCATCCACCCACACCGAAACACGAACTTTCCGACAACGACGGTAAGTGACACGAAATAGAACAAATAATCTCTAATAAACCACGATATGCAAAAAAAAAATAGAAAAACGAGTTCCACCCGGATTTGTGGAGGTATTATTTGCGGAGATTTCCTCGTTGATCGTTTTAATTTATTCAAAAACTACACATAGCCGGGATTATAAATGAATTAGTCGCGTCACTAATTAATCATCAGGGAGTCGGCGTTTGAATGTTTATACATTAATTAAACGGGATTGAAAATGTCATGTGCTCAGAGCCTCAGCCTGGACCATAATTCATTCGCTAATATATACCTATGTCCTATATATATGTTGTATACCAACGCATATGTCCACTGGACATGCGAAGGATTTGTTTTAAAACTCTAATTACATTTTGGCTTCAATAATTGTTCTTTTTCAGAGGACAGTATTGATGTGACGAACGAGGAGGAACCGTCGCCACCGTTGCGGGGCACAAGTGCTGGTAGTGGAACTCCTGTTTTATCGTGTGCCGTGAGTTCCAGTTCGGGACCGGTTCGTCCCGAGCCGCACACACCATTACCACACGCTGCCTCGCTATATAATCCGGCTCATGAAACCGTCTACGAAACGTCGGCTCGACTTTTGTTCATGGCCGTTAAATGGGCCAAGAACTTGCCGAGTTTCGCAAGCCTTCCATTTAGAGATCAGGTTCGTATTACCCATAGCGTATATGAATAGAAGAAGAAACATTTCTGTGTTCAACAAATGAATGGTTTGGGTGCATTATTACCACGTATCCAGTCATAAAGCGCTTTTATGAGTATTTCATTTAAAGTCGAAATGTCAGGCAAAATTGATTTATATTAATTGATGAATGAAGAAATGACCTACTGCTTGCAATAGTGTGGTTGCATAGTTGAAATTAAGTTAACATGAACGAAGTCACTGGTAGTAAAAGAAATTCTTCCTTCAAATACAATAAAAGTTTAAATGGTTACTTTAGAGATATTTATAAAACTCATTATTGTTAAATTAAAAAAATTATGAAGGTTGTTGTTGGAATAACCCACAATAGTATATAATTAGGCAACCGGGGCGTACCGATATGTAGACATGATAGTATAACACTCAACAATTATTAATTTGAGCTTATCCAGCTCTTCCATTGTTAATGGATTATTTTTTATGTGTTTTTACTTTCTTTTACCACTACAGAGTAAAGGAAGTTTTGTCTTTGGATCAAATTATCAATTGCGATATACCTAGCTAGAAATTTTGCCTTCATTTTAATTGAATTTAGTTGAAATAAAGCTCTACATTATATTATGAGCATTTTGGTTTCTATATTTTTTAAAAAGGCCAAGAGTCTGACAACTTTTATTAGAAACTTTGTCCTAGGAAAATTCAAATAATGGAGGTTCTGCAGAGAATTTTGAGAGTACCTACGTATAAAATTATAACTCAATATATGTTTATCGGCAAAGCCTATATTATTTATTATAATAATATTATTATTAGTGTTAATGAAATAAAATTTAGAACGACAGTAAAATTACTTGACATTCACCTAATAGAAACACAATCATTCAAATTGGATCGCCCCAATAATAGTTACTATCATCCTTTATTTTTCAATCCTTTATTGGTAGACGTAATGCCTCGAATTAAATTGGAATTAACTTTGAGATACTTCCCACCAAATAAAAGAAAAATTATCAAAATCGGTTCAGAAAATAAGAAATACTGCGTGATCTGATTGGGATTGATACCTACTGTTGTTTGAAAGGACATAAATATAGCTCATGGTTGATTATAAAAAATATATAGAATAATATAAAAATCTTCAACAGAACAATCTACATACTAACTCCCACCCTATTCCCTACAACCTTTTCTCTTAGAATTTTCCCAGAAACAAGTTTCAAATAAAAGTTGTCGGCTTTGATGAATCTGGCTCCTAAATTCATATGCATTTGTTTAACACAGAAATGTTTATCCTTATATATACGAGATATTTAATGAAAAAAACCATTTGTTATATGAACTACATAAAGTTACAAAAAAATTGCTAAATTTTGATGACAATTTGATATTTGCAGGTTATTTTATTAGAGGAGGCATGGAGTGAGCTGTTTTTATTGAATGCAATCCAGTGGTGTATGCCGTTAGATGCGGCCTCGTCGCCGTTGTTTTCGATTAACGAACACATTGCATCGGGTGGCAAATCGAGTCAAGTGGCCGTGGAAATTCGAACTCTGGCCGACACTCTGGCTCGGTTCAAGGCGATTCTGGTCGATCCGGCAGAATTTGCCTGTCTCAAGGCGATCGTACTCTTTCGTGCCGGTAAACAATGCCTCCATTTCACGCCAAATTAATGCACTCAGAATAATTTTTTTAGTAATGTTTGCAGAGACGCGCGGCCTCAAAGATCCCGGTCAAATTGAGAATCTACAGGATCAGGCGCAGGTGATGCTGATGCAACATTGTCGAGCCCAAATGCCGGGACAACCGGCACGATTTGGACGACTACTTCTTATGTTACCATTGTTGCGTCTCGTTCCCGCTTCCCGAGTCGAGGCGGTTTTTTTTCAACGAACCATTGGGAACACCCCAATGGAAAAGGTTTTATGTGACATGTACAAGAATTGAATATTTTGTTTCATTCGAAATGAGGCCTATATATGGACTGAATCTCTCGGTATTCTTTGTTTTTTTTTTTTTTTTTGTAAATATTTCAGCGAACGCCTACCTACTTTTACTTATTATATACATATAAATATATAAATATGATAAATAAATGTCTAATTATTTTTGTCAAACCATGTAAATATTGAATCAAACATTTTGTCTTCACTACTAAGCAAGTTTTAAATGTTTCTAATCAAAGTTTGTTCGGAAAATATCGAAATGTACAATATAATTGTAATCATTCTTATAAATATAATATATTATGAACAACAATGTTAGTCTCCAAATAAAATAACAATTTACGATTTCATACTTGGTTCTGAGTCTCTTTTAAGTTTTCATTTTGAATCCTTCCTATAATAGTATTAAGAATGTGGAATCACTTACTATTTTAGAATGTACAAGAGTAAAACTTATAAATACCTAAAACATTAAGAAAAGTATGTTAATAGACCGTATTTTAGCGAAGAAATGAAAAGAAAATTAACCTTAAATGTTATTGTTGAGAGTGAGCTCAGCTTACGAAACCATGATTCATGAAAATGGATCGGCTTTAGCCACACTGATAACACTAACACTAACACCAACTGACACTAATAACTCAGGTTAATTGATTAGATTTTCGTTTTGTTTCGTTTCATTTTTATTAAACCGATTAATTGATGCAACAGTTGAAGAACAAAATGTCGTAGAGACGCTGCTGAATTCATGATGATGCTTGCGTAAGTATGATACTATAACAATGAGTTTGCGCATATTTAACATGAAATTATGATGATTTTTAGATTAAAATACATACATTGTCATAATTATCCAAATGTTCCATGACAGAGATATAGTTCATGAAATCTTCATGATCTGCATTGTTGTTAACAAAGTTACTAATTTCTATACCTAAAAAATATTTAGTTAGTACATTGAATAGATTTATTGATTAAAATCTTACTTTTTAGTAGCCAGAGGCATCACGCAATGTATTTTGATCGTAAAGGTCGATATTTTCATTTAGCTTTTAAATATTGAAAGTCACCAGTAAAACTTTGGTTGTATAGATAATAATATTATAAATTTCATCATATAAAGGTCCCAAATGTAAAAAATAACCATCAAGGAGTAGGCACCAACTTATTTCCATTTATCCTTTTGGCTCTCACTTTCATTCAGCGTTTTAAAATATATTTGTTCCATTTTTAAACTATAAAAATAAACAATTATAATTCAAAAATCAATTACAAACATAAATTTAAACACAAAACCAATGAAAATACCTCGATATAAGATGAAAATCGATAATGTTCATCAATAGATTGATCCAAGAGTTGCAATTGAAGTTTTCAAGTCATCAGCTTATGATCGGAATGGAAGAGTTACAAAAACTGAAAGAAAATACATTAAAATGAATAACAACACTTAAAAAAAATTATCTTTTGTTTTAAGCCGCGTAAAAAAATGGTTACTTTTATCAATTAAACATTGAATGTAATCTTCTAGAAAATTGTTTTAGTAAATGACCCATATATTTATTAAGTTTCTCAGATATATAACAATTTCCTCGTTTTCAATTCAATGAAAATTGCAGCTTAAAAGTCATTCAACTTGCATAAACTTAATGATAATAAAATTGATGTAAACCCATTTAGATTCGTCTTATTTTATATTGTTAGGACTAGCCCGACTAGCTTTTAAACATATTCATATAATGTTAATATATGCAACGACGGCAATTGCTATACTAATTACTACAATTGGTTGCCTATACAAAACAAAACAACAAATCCGCGGTTGTCAAAAGATCTAACAATAAGTAAAAATTTGTTAACTTATATTTTCTAAGTCATTTGTAAGCCTTATTAAAATTGACTAATTTTCAGGTCTACATCTATTATACCAAAATAGTTTTTAGGAGGCAATTTCTATCTTTGTTATATTTATATTAATCATCTTAATAATGTAAGACAGAGTGTAGAAAAGTTTTTAAGTACTTAAATTGATAGTAAAATAACATCTAATACATTTTAAAGGTTTTTAATGCACAAAACTTTTGATCCCTGGCAATTATTGGTACCCTAAACAAAAAAAACCTTTAAAATGTATTAGGCTGTACTTTACTATTGCATACTACACCCAATATCTGAAAACTACAATTGTATATACAAAATATATTATAATAATAATATTCAGAAAGCATTAAAATTAAGTGTAATTTATCAACTACATAAATTATAATTAAACCAAGTCTATTTTAAATACTCAACAACTTAAAAAAACTGTTAAATAACCTTAGAAATTCATATGAGATGACAGGTGCTATCTGTTGGCTCATGTGTCAACAGTTTTATTATTTTTGTGATTATTTTAAATACAATTGTTTTAAACCGTTTTTAAAATCAAATATATTTTAATTTCTTAAAATGTCAGAATCCGTAAGTATTATTATTCTCTTATATACAAACTACAGAATAAAATTTCTTTTCTCAGTAGAAGTGCAATGAATTTAATATTTGGGATAATACGACATGTTTTACTACCACCAATCAATCAAGCTATATTGGCCTGGTATTACAATCTATTTGTGTAAAAATGTAACATTTCCTAATTTAATTTTATGCATAGATCTCTGATGAAAGTCTTATTAAATACCAACATTCCTCCGTAAACTTATACATCACAAAAAGTTAAAGAATGAAACTAACGAAATTGATTTGTAGGGGTCCGAAGAACCGGTCGCAACGAGGACGACAAGGAAGCGAAAAATTGTACCAACAACAAATACGAAAGCTGTATGTTTTCGTACAATTTTTACGTAATTATAATTTTTAATAAGTCAATTTTTAGGGTGTAAAACGGGTAAAAACCGAGAAGAAAAATGTAAATACAAAGACGACTACGTATAGTCCTCATTGGACCGATTCCGATTGGCTTAGTGAAACTTGCGATTTACATTCAAACGTCGCCGAAAACCTGCTTGAATTATTCGATGCAGCTAATTCAATTCCTTTCATAGCTCGTTACAGACGCGATTTAACTAATAACATGTCACCGGATGAATTACGCAACGTTAAAGAACATTATGATCAGATGCAAGTCGTTAAAAGTAAAATATCAACTGTCGCCAAAATGGTGAACAATCTTGGAAAATTGACACCAAAACTCGAAAGTGCTATTTTAAACGCGAAAAACTTGGATGAAATTGAACATTTGGTAACTCTTATTATATGAAAACTTATTTTTGGTTTGTAATGAGAAATATTTGCAGTATGCGCCGTTTAAATTGGGATCAAAAAAATTACGCTCAGAACGGGCGAAAGAATTGGGTTTGGAAGATGACGCCATTAACATATTGCAGGGAAAACAAGATGTTGTCATAGAAATATTAGCTCAGGACAAATCGCTTAATGTAGAAGACACCAAAAGTGGAATTGTTGATATAATCAGCTATGCGATAGCTCACGACATGGAAACGTTAAAACTCATTCGAAACATGTAAATCTTGATTTATGTTAAACTAATAGATATTGATGACAGAAAGAAACGAATTAAATAATTCCAGGAAAATGAAAGCTCGAGATATATATCTTGAGACCAAACGAATGCGATCTACAAAAACTGAGAATGAACTAGCCGAGGAGGAAATTGAAAAGTATTCCAACTATTTTCAGTTTCGTGCCAATATTTTGTTTATCAAATCACATCAAGTAAATATATTTAATGAAATTTAAGGAAACGTTTATAGCACTTTAACAAAAAAAGGTTTTGGCGATTTACAGAGCGAAAAAATTGAAAATTATCAGTGTGAAAATTGTCTTATCCAATCGCCTTAGTGACGAGTTCAAATGTTTTTGCACAAAAAATTGGTTGGTCCAAGGCAAAAAGTCATCACTGCGAGAACGACTCTTTGATACGGCCTGTGCTGATGCTTATTCGAGATTCGGTACATTTTTTATAAGATTTAGATCTCTTTACAGCAGACCCAAGACACTTACGTTGACGAGAATTTCCAGAATTTTTCATAAAATTCCTTAATTAATAATTAGGACGTACGACCTGGACGCAGCTCCCATTCATTGTAGAAAAATCCATTATATTATACTTCAACCATAACACTAACTAAGTTTGCTACCGTTGTAATCATATTTTCGACTTCAATTTCAGAAACACATTGAATATTTTAACTAGGAACAACTAATTAACATTTTTTTTTTTTTTACTAATCTTTACTTTATAATGCCTTAGAAACGAAAAAATATTTTAATTACCAAATTAAATTGAAAGTTTTCCAGTGTTTACAGCCAGAAAATCCAGGATAAAACCACAATTATCAATCATGGCTCTCTCAGGTTTTGAGTTAGGGACGCCGTTTTAATTTTTCATATTTACACTATTTAAATCCCAGATATTTTTTATTCTAAACAATTAACCGTTATTTTATTACACAATGACACACTTTTCTTTACTCCAATCGACTTAAATCCCAGGGAAATTCGGGATAGACCAGGACAAGTCAACAAACGCCCAAGTTAATAATAATTACCATGATGCACCGATTCGTTTTTGTTTCTTAGTAAACGGTGATTGTTCAGACAGGCGCGCAAACTCCGTCCGGATTCGAAATTCAAAAAAGAATTTTATGATTTGAATAAAAATTAATTAAAAACGCTACAAAATTAATTTTCTTACTTCTATCAGTGTTTTGCTTAAAATTCTTTTAATTTAAAATACTAATTGCGTGTTTAAGTAGGGTTTTGA
Organism: Sisyra nigra; assembly: GCA_958496155.1. Classification (NCBI taxonomy): domain Eukaryota; kingdom Metazoa; phylum Arthropoda; class Insecta; order Neuroptera; family Sisyridae; genus Sisyra; species Sisyra nigra. The sequence continues at coordinate 55,650,709 of OY292315.1, read as the reverse complement.
ATGATTTGTCGACATTTATTTTGAGCCAATTCCATATGAGGCAAATCTCCTATAGTCATAATAAATATTTTTTACAAGAAATGTTTCTGCTTATAAAATTTTATTCGTTAATAATTTGGTTTACACACATAATTTAAAGTAATGTAAGCATTTTTTAATGAAATTCTTTTTCAAGGTTATGAAAAACAGCTAAAAGTCAAAACATTAATTATTTTTGTTATATTATCTCAATAACCGTACATTTTAGAAGAAAAAGTGTTCTTGTCAAAAATAATTAAAATTAATTTCTCTATAAAAAATAAAGTTATCAATTTTTTAATATTTTTATTAGTTTTTGAGATATTAATAGTTAAAAATATGACAACTAAGATTTTCAAGTTATATCTCAGTAAATATGAGATTATCGAAGAAGTGTGAAAAATTGAAATCGTTCGGTTTTTATCAGACTTAACATAAGGAGGAAATTAGTAGAACAAATTATATTTCCTCCACAAACATAGTCGAAGAAAACATACTAATTTAGTTTGGAATGGAAAAAATAGTTTTGCGATACAATTAAGAGACTACTTAATAAGTGTTTTGAAAAAAAATATTTATTGGGGATTTGAAATATAAGTTGTTAATTAAATAAAATGCAAGCTAAATGGGCCGTTATGATTGTATCATAAGCTAAATATTTTCACGTTTAACGGTGATAGTTTCATTCACTCATTAAATTTTCTTAATATTTCAGTCGCACCATTGATTGAGCGACAAATTGTCAACGAACTCATATCAAAAGCCAAAAAAGAAGCGATTGGTGTTTTCGAGAGCAATCTACGCAACATGCTAATGGCAAATCCATGTAAAGAACGTATTCTTGGCCTAGATCCGGGATTTAAACACGGATGTAAATACGCTTTGATCTCGGAAACCGGAAATGTCCTAGCCAAAGGTGTGTTCTATCCCGACCAAAAGAAGATTACCACTAAAAATGAAAGTGTTTCGAATTTGGCGTCGCTATTAAACAGCTTTCATTGTAACATAATAGCACTGGGAAATGGGACGGGATGTCGAGAGACTGAATCTTGGATTACCTCGTTGAAAACCGCGGGCATTTTAAAGGAAGCGGTCAAGTATGCGATTGTTAATGAAAGTGGTGCGAGTATCTATTCATGTTCCGAGGAAGCTAAGAAAGAGTTTAAAGATTTAGATCCGAATATAATAAGTGCTATATCGATAGCACGTCGATTACAAGATCCACTAGCCGAATTGATTAAGATCGAACCGAAACATTTAGGCGTTGGAATGTATCAGCATGATATCAAAGAGAAAGAACTGACCGAGTCTCTCGAGGAAATCATTATGGAATGTGTTAGTTTTGTAGGTGTCAATTTAAATACAGCTTCCGTTAATTTACTGCAACGAATCGCTGGTCTCAATTCGAAACGAGCTGCCAATTTAATTCAATATCGAACAGATATTGGAAGTTTCAGTGATCGCAACCAACTCAAATCAGTCAAAGGAATCGGTGAAAAAGTCTTCGAACAATGTGCTGGCTTTTTAAAAATCGTTCCTATATCAAAAAGCGCAGATATCCTACTATTCGACACACAAACTATAAATAAATTGGATCAAACGTGGATTCACCCCGAGTCTTATCAAATCGCTGAAAAGTATAAAAGTTTACATTTTAACGGATTCATTAATTTAATTGGAATGTTTTTTTTTTCTGTTTAGATTTATCAAAGCTTGTGGCTTGTCCAAAGACAATATCGGTACAAGGAGATTTATTGAAACTGTCGAAAATTATGTCAAGGATAAGAAAATTGAAAAAATTTGTTGTGAGCTAAAGGCATCGGTGAATCAAGTACAAATTATCATAGATGCATTGAGTAAGCCGATTGATTATGATATTCGTTTGGATTCATTACAATCGTCGTTGTTTAAGACTGGTTTGACGAAGTTATCGAATATTTCGGCTGGAATGATATTGACTGGTAAGTTGGATTTTTAAAAGGTGATGGTTACATTATAGCTATTTTGCAGGACCATAATAAAAAGGCACTTAATAATCTTTTAACATAATTTCTTTAAATTTTAGGTCGAATCCAAAATGTTACCAATTTCGGAAGTTTTGTCGATATTGGCGTTGGTGTCAACGGTTTAATTCACATCTCCAAATACAAAGGATTCAATCCTCAACTAGGAAATCACGTTGAAGTTCAAGTCCTCGAAATTGACATGAAACGACGACGCATTTCCCTTGCCTTACAATCAATAATAACAACTTGAAATTTTTTTAATAATAACTTTATAATATAATATATTTACAATAATAATATTTATGATTGTTGTATTATTTTACATAGGCCATCCGACTAAAAGATTATTTTTAGGCGTACAAGAACTCGGTTCTAGTTTTCCTAGTTGCACATGATAATTGTGTTCCACAGCATGTAACATTCGATCGTTGTCAATGATGTCCATCGCGTGGTGGCCCTGTTGTGTTTTTTGGTTGGTCGCATCGCATTGCGTTTGATCGGCCGCGTGTCCCAACACCAAATAGTCCTTTAAACTTAACGATGAGCTACGATAAACTTCACTTCTTGGATATGTGAGATGGTGACAATTGTGAACACCGCCATAACAACACGGACAGACAACAAACGAGGCTTTCACATTTAAGCATTGTCTCAATACTAAATCTGTTGCAACGCCACATCCGTGCAAACATACGCCGATATCGAAGATTCCATTGTAATAATCAAGATTGCTTTGTATGAGCTTTACATTGGTCAAATTGAGGATTTTGATGCGAGCCTTGGCTCGTTTCAGTGATTGCTCTTTGTTTTCAAGTAAAATTATTTGGCACTGAGGCAACGCGACGGCCAAGAGTAGTCCAAGGTGGCCGCTTCCACTGCAAAAATCTACGATTTTATCACCGACTTTGGCCAGTTTTAGTACAGCTTTGGTTAAATTTTCGAGTTGTTCACATTTACGTGATGCCCGGGAATCGGGTAAAGCTCCACTCGATGGAGTCGCCTCTAACGGAACTTGATTCCAGTCAAACGGAATTTCATATCCAAAAGGTCGTTCAGGTCTTTTAAGGTCGATTAAATTTTGAACTATTTCAATTGCTTGTTCAATGTCGAGCTGTTTCGTGTACATTCTCTTATACGGCTTATAACGATTCGGATCGACTTTATATAAACTTTCATTTTTAATCGTTTCTTCAGGTTTTAAGACTGTAACAATTTGATGGGCTGTAGACACGATGATTTCCTTTGCACGTTGAATGTGAATATTTTCAGTCATTAATTCAAACCATTGAATCGTGCGTGGAATTTTGGGTTGTAATAATTTGAAATTGATTGGTGCCAATGTTAGATAGATTTGAGGAAATAGAATGATATCGGACAACGTCATAAATGGGCCTTCGGCGTAACAATGCGTTAAATTCAATTGATCTTTCGGTAGTTTCGTATCGATTTTTTCATTTGAATTATTCTGAGCCACTTTATAGATGTTATGGATTCGAACCGGTTGTTCTAAGTGATTTTCAAATCGAATTATATCCGTGGGAACATTAAATGTGGTTCCGTTGATTTGCAATTGTTGGCACATGGCAATCATATCGATTTCACAAAATTTCGTCCATATGGACACCTCATTGGGCGCCATCAGACATGCATTCTTGAAACCTAGTAAATCTTTGGCTTGCACAACTTGTTGATTGAGAGCACTTTTGATGATTTGTCTAACAACAGCACACAAACCCGATATGTAGACATTTCCCTCAATGACAATCGTAGGAAAAATCGAGGCATATAAAATATCGTCAATGTCTACATCCAATTTGACTGATTTCAAGAAATTCGCTTTTATATTATACGTCTTCTTATCGCTTGATTGTTGTTTAATCAATTTAATTTCAATTTGAACATTTTTAAGGTACGAATAAACGAAAAGAACGATCAAAGATTCGAGAGGAACATCAAAATTGTCTTCGTCATTAGTTTGAGAATAAAAAAGATATAAACGATCCATGTTTTTGTCTATACACTATTAGCTAGTTGACGTTGAACTCGTTGTAGGGCTCGTCGATCCAAGACTCGTCGTCGATATTGAACGAAAGATGAAGAAATCACGGCGATTACAAACATACAGCCTTCGAATGTCCAGAAATTTCGCTCGTCCAACCAAGCAACACGATCACAGCTTCTCGTTACAGTTTCACCACTGGCACATTTTAAGACCTCCTTAAAATGGGTGTGAATACAAACGCCAATACTTCGACTTGCTATTTCAAATTCTAAAAGAAAAAACATTCAAATGTAAATTCCAAGTGCTGCTTCCATATAAATATTATGGCTCTTTAAATAGTCATTAAAGACATTGAAAATTTACACTACGTTCTCCAGTTTTAAGTGTTTTTTTTTTATTTATAAAATAGAGAGAAAAATACCTGTACACGGGTGGCAGTCATTAATCACTTCATATTTTTCTCGTAGCCAACACGTCGAGTTATTTTCAACAGCTGGAAATGATTTCATACGATGATTGCCCTCGGTCCAACGCGATTCCAACACCAGAACTATCACAGTTAACCTAAAACATAAATACTATGAAGTTTCCTATTCCATCTGAGTATAAACTATTCATCCTACACTCCTAAAAGTGTTATTCCCAATAGCATACGCTTTTTCGGACAGGATTCAATCATTTTATTTTAAAATTCATTCCACAAACTCAAACGTCATTTTTTCCTCGTGTCTTCATAGAGTACCAACATTAAAATCTACTGACAATCGCCAGATTACACCAAAATTGTTAACTTCACCTAAATTCAATTTGAAATGTCTAACTAGCTTCACGCTTATATATGCCATGTGCTCAAATACGTCAAGTTGTGCAATTTGTCAACTTGTGCAATCACTTTCGTGACAAATACTTGTGTTAAACATTGATCATTTCCAGTGAAAACAGTAAAAATGCGTTTAGTGACAAAAGCCAAGTTAATTTCCTTGCAAAAATGTCCGAAAAACATTCGAAATATTTGTATAATGGCTCACGTCGATCATGGCAAAACAACGTTAGCCGATTCTTTGGTCGCTTCAAATGGTATTATTTCGCAAAAAATGGCCGGATTGCGTTATATGGACAGTCGAAAAGACGAACAAGAACGTGGTATTACCATGAAAAGCAGTGCAATCACTTTATATTTCTCTCAGAGTGCAGATAATGAGTATTTGATTAATTTAATCGATTCACCTGGTCATGTTGATTTTTCTTCGGAGGTTTCAACGGCTGTTCGACTATGTGATGGGGCTATAATTGTTGTGGATGTGGTCGAAGGGGTTTGTCCTCAAACTAGAATCGCATTAAAACAAGCCTGGCTTGAAAATATTCGACCTGTGTTGGTCTTAAATAAACTCGATCGATTGATTGTCGAAATGAAATTATCACCTTTGGATGCGTACGTACATCTCAATCAGCTTCTTGAACAGATAAATGCAGTTATGGCAGAGTTGTTTACATCTGAGGTCTTAGATCGTGACACTGTTAAACACGGGGAAAAGGCGAAATGTTCCAAAACTGACGACCAGGAGGTTTATGATTGGAGTGCCGGTCTTGAAGATGAGGACGATTCGGATTTATATTTCTCGCCAGAATTTGGCAATGTTATATTTGCTAGTGCAATGGATGGATGGGGTTTTGGAATTCGAGAATTTGCAAAGTTATATTCAGAAAAATTGGGATTTAAAGAATCAATTTTACAGAAGGTTCTTTGGGGTGATTACTATCTCAACTCCAAGACAAAAAGAGTTGTGAAAGGAGCTCAAGAAAAAGCAAAGAAACCACTCTTTGTACAACTGGTCCTAGAAAATATCTGGTCACTTTATGAGACGATTATCATTCGTAAAGATCGTGAAAAAATCGGATCGATAGTCGAAAAGTTGGGGATCAAATTAACGACGCGAGATCTTCGGCATACCGATGGTAAAGTTCAATTGCAAGCCATAACTAGTCAATGGTTACCATTGGCTCGGGTTGTCTTAGAAATGGTCTGTGTAAAGTTACCAGCTCCCAATGAAATTACCGCCGAGAAAGTTGAAAAGTTGATGTGTTCTCAAACGAAACGTTTCGATACGTATCCTAGTGAAACGCAACAATTAAAAGATGCATTTTTACAATGCAGTCATTCGAATGAGGCTCCGACAATAGTATTTATTTCAAAAATGTTTCCGGTCGATCGTAAATCGTTACCGCAAAACAAAAGTCAACCATTGACTCCTGAGGAATTGGCTAGGAGACGAGAAGAAGCTAAACTACGTCATGCCCAACGTTTGTTACAAACGGAAACCTTGGTAACAGAAAATGTTCAATCTAATCAGCCAGAAGAAGTTGAAGATGATGAAGTGATGATTGCCTTCGCTCGAGTCTTCAGCGGAACGCTTAACAAGGGGGATGAAGTTTTCGTTTTGGGTCCCAAACATGAACCGAGCAAAGCTTTGAACGATTCGTTAAATATTGAATTGGGAATGACTTTGAAAGATTTACGGGGTGATCAACACATTACAAAGGTGAAAATTGAACATTTTTATTTATTAATGGGCCGAGAGTTGGAGTTGTTAGAGGAAGTTCCCGCTGGTAATATTGTGGGGATTGGAGGACTTGAAGAGCATGTTTTAAAGACAGCTACGCTGTCTTCGACTGTCGCCTGTCCCTCATTTACCGAACTACAAATGATGGCTGTGCCTGTGGTTCGTGTGGCGATCGAACCCAAACATCCTGCTGATATGCCCAAGTTACGCAAAGGCTTGCGACTATTAAATCAAGCCGATGCTTGTGTTCAAGTGTTGATTCAAGAAACCGGAGAACTTGTGCTTTTAACTGCCGGCGAGGTGCATTTAGAGAAATGTGTCACAGATCTAACTGAAAGATATGCGAAAATCGAGCTCAATGTCTCCGAGCCGATAGTTCCATTTCGAGAAACGATAGTTCCTGTGCCGAAAGTCGATATGGTAAATGAAGCGATTCAATCTTCTTCAGTTCAAGATGAGAATAATCCCCTGATTACGGTATGGACCCCAAATAAACAAATGTGTATATCAATCAGAGCCGTTCCACTTCCAACTAGCGTTACGGAGCTTTTAGAGAACAATGCCGAACTGTTAAAGGGAATCAGTCAAATGAAATCACTGACTAATAAAATGGAAGAATTAAGTCTATCCGATAGTTCAATGACTGATCGTATGAAAACGTCAGTGAAAGACTTTCAAAAGCAACTGGCGTTAGCATTCGAGGAAGCCGGTAAAGAATGGAACGGAATTATGAGTGAAATGTGGTGTGTGGGACCGAGGAAATGTGGGCCGAACATCTTATGGAATCGGATCGAAGATTTTAAGCGGGCTTCTATGTGGGAATGTGTTCAAGATGTAGACGATCCGCGAATGTTGTACGATAATAGTTTTGTGAATGGCTTTCAATTGGCTACGCTATCAGGACCGTTATGTGAAGAACCTATGATGGGGGTATGCTTTGTTGTTGAGAACTGGGTTTATGATACAAGTGTTAGTGATACAGGCGTTTATGGACCTCTCTCAGGTCAAGTTGTCTCCGTAGTCAAGGATACTTGTCGACGAGCTTTTCAAGCACAACCCCAACGACTCATGGCTGCCATGTACACCTGCAGTATCCTCGTCAACGCCGAAGTTTTAGGTATGAAATAATTTCACTTTCTACATCTTAAATTTCTTTTTATATCTTAATCACATAATACATATATAATATAAATAATGAGTAATACAATTAAAATTCGTTAAAAAAAATTATTATAAATACAATACTTAAAATTGAGCTTATTGTTAGTGTCTAACTCAAGCCATTTACTTTGCTATTGGATAAAAATTGTTTTATATTTTCTTTTCACTAAGTTATGGCTAAATTAAGTCTTATGAAAAAGTTATCGGTTTGTACCTTACTTAATGTCCCAATGATGAGAAGAGGAAATTTAACATGCAGACGATGGAAGGAAACCGTTTTTTTTTTTTAATTAAACCCCAATAAATAAGAGAATTCCCAATTATTATGTACTTATAAACACGTCAAGTTTCTCCATTTTTATATTATCTTTTATTTATAGATAATATGAACTTGTACTTTTTTTTTTATAAAAATGGTTTTGATAAAGGCTTAGGTTAATGATGAGCTTGATTTTGGTTGGTAGAGTTAGTCGTCCCAATTGGCTGTGTCGTGTAGCTCTTTGACTTTGTCCCACGGGATTGGGGGCCGTGTATCCGCGTCTGTTTTTTGGTCGAATGTTGAACGGGCATAGCGTAACGGTCGGGATACACGATTTCGATTATTGGGTTGAACGCACATCATGCCGTAGACACGAATGCCGGGAACGCTAGCGTAGGTGGGCTGATCGTGGCTCATTGGTCCCTCTAAAACATTTAACAATTACTTAGGATTATTAAGAAGATTTACTATAATTAGTTTTAGGAAAATTGTGGAACATGAATTACCCAGTAATAAGAGCAACACATCTATTTCTGTGCTAGATTTCATCCAGATCCGTTCTGGCGTGAATAAGTAACAAACATTCATTCATCATTTCCAAACTTTTATGCATTGCATAAACAATCGTTATGCAATTCAATGCACCATTTGAGTTGTATATATATTGTTATAAATATTTTTTTATAGAATAAAGAGAATAAATTTAACGTTTAAAGTTTTAAGCTACATTACAACTGTTTATGCTATGCATAGGATGTAGTTATATTGTTGTCGCCAAACGTCAATTATTTATTGAACAATTGATCAAAAACATCAATTTGAGAATAAACAAATATAAAATAATCATTAAGGAAGTAATTTAAGGGTTAATTTTAGTTACACTAGTGAGCTGCAAAAAAATATTTAAAAAGTGACATCAAACTTTTTATGGGGTCGAGACAACTTTTGTAGCTTCTAAAGGGTGGCGTGGTTGTGCTACGACGCTCGTTTGTGTTTTGTTTCAATTGTAGCGTCATGTGAAACTTTTTTACTCTGATTATTTTCTTCATTAAACTAATTTTATTAAATGAAATATACTTCAAATATTTCATGAAGTGTTATTTTCGTTTTGTTTGATTGTGTCGAAGTGCTGGAACATGGTTTGTCGCCAATTAGGATGGTGCAGCGTCAGGCTGATCGGGCTGCGATAAAGGTTAGAATGCTTTCATTGAATTCTTGATAAATTTCCAATTTTAAAGCTTCTTAATTTTCTTTTTATGAATATTTGACTTAAACTTGATTTAAATACGGGTTCAATAATTACTGTGTAAAATATAGAGTGAATACTCGGCTTTTTGAGTTTGCCGAAACGACTTTCGTATATCTGAAATTAATTGACTTTATGTAATAGATCTAAACGATTTAATTTGGGGGAATCAATGACGAATGGTTTTTGGGCTCAGAACCATACCATAAATTATTTAATTACGATTAAAACAAAATTAAATATAAAAATAACTTAAGCAATATAATGGCTTCCAAGGTGACGTAGGACGCTACCACGGGAAATATTGATGGCGTGAGGAATTATTAATTGGGATATAAAAACTACATAATATAATATCTTAAATTGAAGTAAAGACATACTGTATATATGTTCGGAGGTTATTTCTCTTAATATATTCCTTCAATGAGTGATTAAGTTGAAAAATAAGAATGGTATTGTTAACATAGTACACAACCTTTTTCTACCAACTAAAAATATTTTGTATAGGCAACCCAATCACACAATGGCGTATGTATTACAGCCTAACCTTATACAATTATACACAACAATGTTCAAAAATCTTTCTGAAAATTTCATACGAACGAGAAATGGAATGCCACTAAAGAATAATATTTATATATGCATTAGTTTATTAAGTTAATGTGTTTTTAAATTTGTTATAGTTTTATAGTTCTAAAACTATGATTAACAGACAAACTGTCACCTAAACCTCTAATAGTAGAGTAATTTTTTTCTAAGTGAACTGTGAATTGCACAAAGAAAGATTCTTTCCAAATTCCACCCCTAAATGGTTTAAAGGAGGGGCTAAAAACAGTGCATTTCTTATTGTTTTTGCTAAATTATTAACTTTTTCAGTTTCTAATTTTGTCATCCGGGCTTTAATGTAAATTACGTACTTAATATACGTTACTGCCAAAAGACTTTATTGATCAAGTCATACTTAAAATCAAGTCAAATATCAATGTTTAGTCAACTCAAGCATTAAAATCATTTCTTAAAATAGTTCTCGTTTAAATAGGTACTTATTACTTAACTAAATTCGTTGCTAAAATATCTACTATCTACTAATAATATAATAATAATATAATATCTACTAAAAATATCTACTAAAATGCTAATATAGTTACTTGACTGAATCTCTATGATTTATTATACATACTTCAGTCATTTTTTTATTTGTGATTAAAAATAAAATCACTAAATAATTAAAAATTATCATATAATTCTTGAAAATTGCTGTTTTACTTGCAATTAGATATAGCTTCTCTTTTCATAAGTAGAGTTTTTTTTTTTAATCTAGAACTGTTTTAATTATTTTTAACTTTTAATTTTTAATTATTTTTCTTGAACGTAATCACGGGTAGTCACTCGTAATAAAAGAAAATGCTATTATTGTAGGCTATGAATAGCAATGAAGAAGGCTCATGTTACCATATCTCACAGCCCTGTAAGATCAAATGAAAATATTATGTTGTTTCGTGTAGGCAACCGGTACTTACATTGATGTATGTTAATGGCCTAACCGTAAACATTTGTCTAGATTATTTTAAAAGCTCAAAATTATTTTTAAACTTAAAAAAATAGTTACACATTTTTAAAAAGAATATTTACCACGAACAAGTGTAACTTTAATAGTATTAGGGAAAGAATATTGGGTGTGCGGTGTGTAATTTGACAAATACATACCCAAAATATTTGAGTCGGGACACCGACAAATGACCAAATAATGCGATTTCCCTGTTCGAATATTTTGTAAAGCAAGTAACGACCAGTCACGTGGTGCACGACACTCTCGCATTTCCGATGTCGGTTCACAAGTCTTCACCAACGTCAAGGCTCGCTGCAAAAATCGAATAAAAATCTCACAATTAAACGACTTATTAATTAATATTAATTATATAATGCAATGCAATTGAATGCAATTCTCATGCTTCCCGAGTGTGAAAGTTATATTAGCGTCCATTGTTTAAATCAAGAGATAAACAGTTAAGGATTGGTTACTTACTCGTCCGTTGGGGTCGGTGACTAATTCAGTCGTATGTTGATCATCTGAATTGATGCTGGCTGAACATGGATCCTTATATCGAGACGGGCACGCACATAGTGGCTGTGTGAAATTTAATCGTATATAAACGGCGTTGCACACCTATGAAAAATACATAATTATAGGCATTAAAAGTCAATAGGCAGTTAATCTTTTTCACCTGTTGAATGGCGCATTCCGGAAGTAAATAGATGTGTTGATTGTGCGGATAGTAATGGTATTTTGTTGGTTTGACCAAGGCGGCACCGGCTCCGGCTGGTAAAGGCACCAGATTCTAAAACAAAAAAGAAAAAAAAATAGTTTGCATTTATGATTTAATAATTCGTATTATAATCGAGTTGAGTTGGTCAGGTACCTATACGACAGTATTGGTATAATTCGATTTTAATTCAAAACGTGATCGATACGATTATCACGAAATTGTCATTTTCTGATAAGCAGATGCCATAGATTAAACCTTGCATTTTTTGAAATTTTTATATTTTTAAGTAAATCGCCGTCTGATTATTACTCCTATAATTTTATTGATAACTGTTTTTTGTTGGAATTAATTTATTTTTTTGTGGTATGATTTAAATAATGCGTGGTTCATAGAAGCGTGAATGTGTTATTATTATAATATGATCTTAGAAATTGAGGTGAATAGAGATAAAAGGGAAAGATTTTTTCACCAATTTCCACATCACACACACACACACACACATACACACAATTTCGGTAACGGTGTATAGATTTAATTTAAATTTTTTTCTTCTTCACAAACACATCATTGAAATGATAACGTTTTGACGCGAGAATATTTTTCTTGAATAATAAACGAGACATGTTCAACAATAAATAGATCATCGCTTGCATTATTATAACATTGTTAACTACAATGGGATGAGCTATAATTATTATTGTAGTTATTTTTTCCAGTTTGAGTTGTGAATTCTTTTCACTCACATATTTTATGAAGACCGAACGATTTACTCTAATAAATTTTTTAATGCATAGACTTTGGTTTGATCTATGACCGATAATACCGTTGTAGATAGATATATGTAGGTATGAGTTGCGAAATCAGCAATTATTTAACAATTCGAGTTTGCGAGAGTAAAACACGATAAAATGGCTTTATGATTAGCAATCGGCAATGAAAACATCTACTAAAATCTCGGTTAAAATAATCGCTTTTGGTTTTACAGCCAAAGTTATATGATTCTTGATCGACTAATTATGTTTAAGTAGTAGACATTTTTAGTTTTCAACAAAAAAAAAAACGTGTTACAATTTAAAAGTGCAATCAAGCACAAGATTAGAATAAAAAAAAAACTATTGAAAGTCAATAACTGTAGGTAGTCGTTAAGTAAACGACAAAAAAATGTCAAACCAGCGAAGATCGTTACGTTACGAGACGACACAAAAAGCGCATATTAGAGGTCAGTCCCAAACCGATTGGCATACCATCGTTTGTGGTTTTCACTAGAGTTATGATTTCTTCTCGTCTCCATCCAATCGAAATTATTATCGGTAGTTGCATTCATCTGGAAATATTTGAGTGGCACTGCACAATTTTCTTTTGCGATAAGTTATTCCCTAGTGGCCATGAAACACCGTAAAGCATGATTCTAATGACAATTAGCGCATAAGCGCGTTTTTTATCGATGATACCTTTAATTCGTATCAAGTGACCAACTTTGTTCCCAGATTTTTATGGTGTTTTTTTTTTGCTGGATTCAGTCTTTTTCCAATCGTAATTGCGAAGACGATTTTGAATTAATCACGAATTTGCAATCCGATTTTCTTTGAATCGTTCGTGGATTCGAAATTGCTTCAGGCTTCGAAATATAACACTTTTATAAGAAACGCTTGTTGTTGTGATATATTTAGAAGATATTTTAATTAAGTGCGGTAAAAGTGTTGTAACTAACCAATATGTATGGTAGACATTGAAAACTATTTAATAAAAGTTGTGATAAAGTTAGTATAAGAAGGCTTTGCTTATCTATCCGTTAATTGGCTGATAATATATGGTAGGATTTTCATTGATTAAAATGTTGAGTTTTTCACAGCTCACTTAGTGTCATAGTATAGTGTAACTATTTCGCTTTCATGAAACTTTTGATGACATTTATTTTGCCGCTCGCTAATAAGAATATTTAGTAATTAAGCCAAATTAAGGCTATCGACACTAACATAAATGAACCTTCTGCATAAAGCTTTATTCTGTGGTACTAAATCTTTTTGTATCTATTTACACATAGCTAGCATAATTTGAAAATAAGATTATATCCAAGATCCTCTTAGTTTTCAATAAAAAAACGTTTGATAGTGACACTCAATAGGAGTGGGGGGGGGGATATAGAATATTAAAAAGTCTTTAACCAAATATTTTCACTTAGCTTCAATAGTTTCATTAATGCTAAACATTAGATAAGAAAGATGATTGCAACTATGTGAAGCACTGTTTTTCATATTGAATAGTGAGCTTTGGAAATGATAACATTTCAACCAATAAAACTCTACTTATGTGTCAAATGATGATAAACAAATAGCCAGTCATAGCCTTCTTACAAGAACTTTATTACTTCTGGTTCGGTTAAGATAAAAATTGTTTCTTGTTGGTGAGGGTAATTTTTTTTTAAATAAAATTTAAATGTTTGAAGTTAATGACATTCAATGTCATTCAAGCAATGCTATTTATTAATTTCCTGGTTATCATGTGGTTACCGTTATTACATGTATAGGCACAATGTACGTGAAGGCAAATTTGAAATTCGAATTAACTTAAATCATTTATTGATTGAACTTATGGTAGGCTTGGTATAGAGGTTACTCGTGTTGTTTAAGGTAATGTATAGGGCTTCTAAAAAATGTTGACCTTTGCAAGATAAGATTTAAATTAAATTGAAATTAATTGATACCGGCATAGTATGGATATAGATAAGAACTTATTTCTTTCTTCTTTTCCTTCTTGGTTTTTTGTTGGTTTGAAATGCAATACCTGTGTGTTGCCTCATTGCATTGATTGGTGGCCCCGTTAAATATTTATTATATTTAATATTTATTGTAGTTGTGACCGGATAACATTTTTTTCGACCAGTCATTCTATTATGCCTACATGACTCTATTACGTAATCGTATGTGAAAGATTTTTTTTCCTACCTTCTTGTTCATGGTCCATATTACATACACTGACCACACGCGTTACAAATGCACATACAATAGGCCTTTTTCGAGTAAAGGTCGAATGAATTAAAAGATGTTCAATGCATTCCAATTAGAGCGGGCCGCTGTTCAACAAACGGGAACCCAAATAGTTCGGGGGTCACCAAAACCAACACAAAAAAAAATCTTAATCGATTAGGGAAATGTCGAAATTTTCTCTTCGTTTAACCAGTAGATAATGTAAAACGAGAAACGAAAATTATTTCGATAATGATCGAATGGTCAACGAACCTGAACATTGTTCGTTTTTACCGGGTAATTAACGAAAAATTGATGAGGTGATTTTTAAGCAAAAAATTTTTAGTATATACTATGGACGAGAGATAAACGGTTTTTGTCATTGTAATGCATTCGATTGCATAATTTTTAGTCATTATTATTATTTAGAGATTGGGTTTTTTATCTGTTACGATGTCTTCATGAATGGATTTGTGATGCATTATTTTGTTGAAATCTCGTTAAAAATAACGAGAGTATTGTATTTGAAATTAGGTTTTTTCTTTGAAAAAAAAAAAACGGAAATGAGTGATTTGTAAAAATTTTTTAAGGCTGAAAAAACAACACAGTCCCGAAGTGAGACCTAAAAATAGCCCAACTTAACCATTTACCCTCAATTTACGTAGCAGCTATTTTAATCTGTTGAATTTGATTATAATTGCATATAGACTGAATTTGGTTCTTACAAGAAAGTGAAACGTCACACACAAATTATTACAAAATCAATTTATTGACAAGCAAGCGTCAAAACAATTTTGATAACCAAGAAAATCATTTTCTTAGGCTTATTTCGGAAAAACAAACATTATACCAGTGACCCTCAAACAATATATAATAACAATCAAAAAGTCTTGGACTTGACAGAAAATTGTAGTCATTGAGTGAAAATAGGAAATGAAACTATCGACGTTTCAATAAATGAAACAAAGAGTAGGTACCATTGGGACATACTCATTTGTCAAATTGTGATAAGTGGTAGGTATAGAAAATATTTGGAAACCGTTCCATTATCCTCCATTTGGCTTCATTATAGATACTTGGGTAACAAATTTATTAAATATAATAAAGTAAAATATTGACTCGTAAAAGCTTTTACACAATGGTCAATGTATTTTTTAATAATAATAGAACACCTCATAAATCCGTCTCAACTAATTTATAAGGCAAGTGTTAAGAGCATAGATTGAATAAAATGAGTAATGATTGAATATAGTATGACGTGGTGTAGGTACTGAAGGTGGAGAAAAGTGCACGTGCTTTTTTATCGCTCTGAAACATTCTCTGGGCAATAAAAATTAGTGCACGTAGGACGGCTGCTAATGTACAGGCCTCTTTGAAAATAGTCGGCACACGTTCATATTCTAAACGAGTCAGTGATCAATCTTCTTCTTCGTTCGCATCTCCTGCATCGTATCCTTCGTCGTGATCTCCATCATCAAGAAAAGGAAAAATCTCTTTATTTCTCCGTTTTTCCTTTTCGTTGGTGCACATCTCTTTTGATTTAACAACATTTATATAGCCATAAGTATCTATCTATCTATGTGGATCTATGCGGGTGGAATTACTTGATCACGTTAACATTTTTGACCCGATAATAGTTTTGTTCTAGTGAATATTTAATAATTGATAATGACAAGGTTGCAAAGGTAGTATCTATGTAGTAGCATGATGGCATGGCATGGAAGACGCTTCATTAAATGTTCACGAAGTTTTATTGTTTCACAAAAATCACCGTTGCTTGCAGATGAATCGATGCAGTTCGAATAGCTGTTTATTTACTATCATCATTATAATAACTCTTGTTATTGGAAACCGCACTCTTTATTTTATTTAAATGAAAGAATTCATTCCATATTTTTTGTTGGTGTTTGTTACAACTACTTAGATAGCTTAGAATTGATTTTTTTAAAATTTCCATTTATTGTACAATATCAAACTAGTTAGGTATAGGACAGATCGTTTACGTAAAAGTTAGCTCAGTATAGACTTAACAAAATACAAACTTCTGTCTACGAAGGGAGATCATAGAAAATCTCCTTTTAACAAGACAAATTTTGTTAAAAGCACTGAAAAGATTTTGATAAAATTTGACATTAATTTAGCTTATGTATCAGAACAGGAAAATAGGCTATGGCTTAGCCTGGAAACCTGGTTTCATTCTGGAGAATGACGATGTTCTTTTTTAAACAGATGAACGGGTTTTAATGAAATTTAGATGGCCAGTTTTTAGGAAAAACTTTTGTTTCGGAAAAATGAATTTGATCTGATATATAGAGATAAAGTAATACCGAAGCATTGAAGGATTGAGGACAACATTTTAGGGCACAACCCTCTAAAAGATGGTAATTATAAAGCTGATAGATTTCCCAATCAACAACAGTACTCTTTAATTTATGTGACCATCTTATCATCTGAAAATTTCAAATTTTGCATAGCAATGGCATCAAAAAACTTTTTTATAACACATAAAATAAATAAAAACGAATCTAATTACTGCTGTACTTAGTCAAGTACCGAGCTATAGACATTATCCAATGGGTTATAGTCGCTATAGTTAAAATAAAAATAAAATGTCTACGTTTTGTGATTCAAACCTATATCTATCCTCCCCCTATGTAACATAACCGAACATAAGAAAAAGTTGACCAATAAATATAAAGTAACAGTGTTTTTTTTTAAATCGAAATACGGGCAATAATAAAAAAAATGGTAGCGATTATTAGAAGACCACTGGTAATGTTTTTATTAGAACACCTTCTCAAATTATTTAAGTGGTTATATAAGAATTGCTTTGACACTTGATTGCCAATAATTTCATTGCTTAATAATTTAAGTGTGATGTTACACTGTCTTGTTAAAACCACACAGTCCTTATTCAGTTAATCGTTTTTTTTTTGTTTAAATTTAAATTTGCTTGATATCATCACCAATTCAAAGCTTTCATCATATTGCGTTTAAATCAAAGATTTGTTAAATGTGAATTCACTATGAAAACTCTTGTCAAAAGTTCAAAGCCAAGAAATAAAAAGCCAGCTTGTCGACATGACATGGAAAATTACGAGCAGCAACCCAACTCTATAATATAGAATACAACATTGATCTTGTCTCGATACAAATATTACAAAAATCGTCATGACATCAAACACGCTGAAAACACACCACGGTGCAACAGAGCGTGGCTTCAGCACGACTTCCTCGGATGCTGTGTGTCTTGCTGCACTCCACTCGCAACATTTCAACACACAGATTCCCTCGACATCGGGTGGTTGTTGGCAAATAATAATAATATGTCGATCAACATATAATAATGCCACACCCGCGATCTCTTCATTCTTCTTCATCCAACAACAATGCTTCATTCTTTTCTCTCTCAGAACCTCCAAGATGATGATAAATCGATGAAACAATTTAGAAAATGTCGCTCACGGAAGTCTAATGAATCATAAACGAAATTAGCCTATGCACGCATTGACAACAAAAGAAATAAACAAAAAAATAGCGGGACATTTTGAAAGACAAAAGATAATCGGTGACATCAAACAAAAGAGTACATATTTAATAACAAATGAATGACTTTCACCGTGGCCTACTATCAAAAATTTATTGCACCATCAAGATCAAAGCCTACTGATAGACAAAATATATCGATGCAACCAAAACTTGATCGAGCTTTTCCCTGTTTAAAAAGTATAATAATTGCAACAATTCGCGTGCGAATCTGTGTGGGTGTACAATGCATCGATATCTATAAATAATTAACGCGGAAATTATAAATCTTTCATGTCAAAACAATCAATTAGTCCTTGATAAATACAATTTTTCTTTACGAATCGAGTCAATTTGAAAAAAAAAATTACACGTCTCTATGCAGTCTCGTATATTATAGTAATGATTTATCGACTAACAGTGTACATATTAAAATTACGTGTATATAATAATAAATCACATGTGTGGGAATCGGTTTGGAAAAATCCTCAAAAAACACACGAAAAACAAATTTCTATAGGCTCAATTATTTTTGAAAATTTCATCTGTTATTTTTCACTCGCAGGCTTAATTAGCTTCGTTATAGGCTTAATTTCGACCTATATTTGACAAAGAAAATTAAGTAACTGTCTCTCTTGAATATGTGGGTTTGTTGTGTTATCGATCGTTGAAATCTCCACGAAAAAACGCTAAATGTGTATTATTTTCTCACTTAATTTTGGTGTTTTCGGGGCCAAATAAATTAATTTGTGTCCAATTTGACGTGGTGAAAACATTTTTTTCGATTTTAAGGCTTAATTTGATTGAAGGTGGTGTAGGTAGGTTTCATCGTTCATTAAAATCTCTGGTACTAGATGTTTTCAGTTATAAAGTGGGATGAAAAAAAAAAAGAAGGATCAACACTAATTTTATATATTATTGTTTCTTCATCTATTAGTTAATACAGGTAAAAAGCATCCTTCGGTTGTGAGATTAAGAGATGGTCCAAATCTGTCATTTAAACGTTGAAAAGTTGAAGCCATAAGGCAGTCATAAATCGGGAGTAATTTTCTTCAATATGTATTCAGTGCGTTCGTGTCAGAAAACGTGCGTTATGATTATCGTTCATCTCTCGTCGTTATACGTTTAAACATCTTTTTTCTCTAGAAGAAATCTATAGGTACTATACGTATATCTAAATAAATAGCTCGGTCGACGAACGACAATTATGCAATTTAATGCACATTGTGTGCGCCTCAATTCCCTCTCAAAATACCAACCAGACATTTACATTGTGGTGCTCACGATCTCGTTACATTAATAGTCGTTTACTTAATTTGTTTACGATGAATAGCTCGGTAAATTTGCGTTCCACATTTTTCAACTCTTCGTTCAATAATAATTTCGATGCTTTTCCTGTTTCACGCGTTGTTAATTTAATCGTGCCCAAAAGTGCAACTGTCCGTGTGTCCTGGGTTCTGTGATTTTTGGTAGTTGGAACGTTGTAATAACCGGAAGACTTATTGTCGTTTTCTTGAAGGTTATATATTATGTAGAGTATCGAGGATATTTCCAAAATATCGATATATCGTTTATATCTCTAGGTGTAGGTACCTTTACCTTTATAAGTGGGACTTGGCTCACACGTGTCATACATCTGGAAATAAATAATGGATGCCTAGGTCGTTACGAAAAAAACGTGTGGACAAAACCAAGACCATATAACTGCTATTATTATTTTATTGTGTATTTAATGTTGGGTAGACGATTTTTTTCCTCGACTCCTCCACACCGGAATTCCATCCGACTTTTAATTTGTATTGTTTCAAGTCGTTGAGATTTTTTTCTTCCATATCTCGCCTCGTCAATGCCGTTAATTGAATTAGAATTGTTCGATGTCTGCTTTTCCAATGAGAACCAACCAAATGGTTACTTGACGACCTTATTATATTCGAACTAACCCAAAACCTTGCACTCTTCTCTTACATAAATCCATTATGAAAATTTCAATTTTCTGATTGAAAGAAAAATCAAAATTGCTGTCAAATTACCCGCCCATTATTTCACTATGTATTATTGGAATCAATTTCGTTGCAGTCTTTTTCACTTTTCCATTCGGTCAATATCTATGCTGTGTGAAAGGTCACTGGTCAGTGCACTTGAAATCATCTGTTGGAAGGTTAGTGACACGTTCAAGTCAATCTGAATCACTTTTACTAGGTAGGTAGATGCTCATTGCTCTCAACATACTATACCTATAGTCAAATTAACCTGGGCTGTAAACACATGTTACTCAGGAACGAAAACTTTTCGCAAACAGTTATTGGTAACGCTCTCATTACATTCCCAATATCCATCTGTTGCTCAATCAAAATTAACATTTAACGTCGGTAATTACACAAGAGGTTAACAATTCAAACAATACAAAATTTTGTGCAAATTTCAAGTGTGAGAAACGCATTGACGATAGGAGGGTACACACGTAAAATAATCTATTTTTTTTTTCTCAAATTTTTTTAATTACATCCGGGTTTGTGTCTTGACTCTAACTAAAACGGTCCATTTACAAATAAATATAATACGTCATAATACTTACCCATATGAAATTATTATTATAACACTAACATCATAATTACTGCATTTACCTACCTATACGATTCTTTTTAGTTTCAACAAGAAAACAATATAAATAAAATAAAAGCCTCTCTCATATTAACATTTATATCTCGGTTAGACCTCGATTATGACCGTTTTAATAATAAATTTCATATTGAGACAATGGCGTCGACAAATAGAATTATCTCACGCTACTTTGACTTGCTTTTTTCCCTATTATATAAATGTATATACTTAGATACTCATATTATGCTCGTCGCATTGCTATTAGGTGGTATAAACCAGATATTTAATATTTGTTTGTTTATAGTCCGTATTTATTTAGTTAAATACGACTTAGGTCGCATTGTTTCGACTATATCTATAGGTATTATAAAGTTTGCATTTTTCCTGTTATTTCTTCATAACTTACTATTTATTTAATATTAATTAAAAGCTGTATTATTCATTTACAATCAACGCTTGTTTGGTTAAGTTTAAGAGGACAGATTAAACGTGAGAAAATAAGGTTTATAATATGTTGGGAATTGTTTTTGGAAGACATTTTTTGACAGATCAAAAGATGTGTGATTTAATTTTAATCCAGTTAAATGTGTAACTAGATGTGTAAGATAATGTTGACGTAGTAAATATCTTTGTTTCATTCTCACATTATCGTATACTTAATCAATGTGATAGGAAGATTTTCGAGAAGCTTTTTGCTCTTGAAGAAGCTATCGACTAAATAAGTATTTTCCATGTGCTTATGTTACGCCTGCTCTTTAAAATTTTGCATCCAACTTTAAATTATAAATGCCGGTACGTCAGACCAGAATTATCATATATTATTATATAATAATATAAAATTATTATTATTATCATATAATAGTCCTGTACTAACGAAAATTAGAGCAATAAAGGTCTATTATTATATATTATACAGACATCTAAAAACTAATCGGCCCTATTTAAAGTGCTAGTTACCATTGAGTTACCATTATTCTAACTAGCAAAACATATGTTAAGATTCTATTCCTCACACGGCAGTAGTAGGCTTATTGTGCACACTGGGATCTGCCCTTACATTCGTGTCCTTTTATTAGACCAAAAGCTTTCATCTTATTCTAATTCCGATAATCTTCTATTCTTGCATTTTTGCAAGACCATTATTGTTTCTATACTAGCAAGATCAAGATCTCTTGGTTTTGCTTTACTCATCTCGACACGGAAAAAATGTGTTGTAGATTTAACAACATTCCTTGTTAATTTTACAACATTAACTAGTATTATATAGGATGACTCCATGATAATATAATGTAGTTGAATTTTTGACACTTGCATTTATTTGTCAAAATTATTGGTTATGTTGTACGCGCCGCATGCGCACAATTAAAAATCTTAAAAATATAATTATAGAAAAAAGTAAAGATGGTTTTCATGTTTTTTTTTCTCGGCCGTTTTACAAGGTTTTACAACATAATGGAGTAAATTGTACATTGTATATAGTATAGTATTATATACACCAAAAATGGTGACGATTACAAATTTGTTAAAATTCGTGGCGTAGCAGAAACGCCAAAATTTGTTAATTGTACAACACTCAGCAGTTGTAACAGCTACATATATTTACTACACTATGGTAGTAAAAAACACCATACGTTAGAGCTGAATACATCAAAGTTATTTGCTGTTACATTTGTGGTTATAGTGAACACAAAGTGTAGTAAAAATATTGCTAGTTTAGTGTTGTAAATTTTACACCACTATTTTTTTCCGTTGAGTTCTCATTTTGAGATTCGACACCCTCTGTATTTTGAGTCTTTTTGTGATATCCCAATGTTTTATAGATACTTTCTTTGCTTGTAATGTCCACTATCAGACCTGTCAAAGTCCTATCAGTTGGTTTTTCCTCGTCCTAGTGAAATATGGAATACATAATATAGAGAACACTGCATTCACAAATTCTTAATACAAATTCTTTCAATCATTCATTTGCTGAAAGGTGCTATTTTTAGTTAATGGGTTGTCTTTCTCAGTGTGTCATTTTCTCTGTTTGTTGACAGTTAATTACTTGTCGTAATTTCTACAGTTGGAATAAAATGGTTTAGTCCAGCGATTTTTAACTTGTCCCTCGGGATTCGAGGGGCATCTCAGTAATTCTAATTTTATCGTATACTTTTTTTTGTTCCCTACTTGTTTTTATACAACTTTACTTATAGAATCTATCTTCAATTTGGTTCTAGGCTGAACGATCATACAATCTTTCGTACTTTATTTTTTCTAGTCTCATATTTAAGATAATCGCGTGATATGTTGAAGTTTTTGAGAATCTCTCATAGTTAAAAGATTGAGAATCACTGGCTTATTGTTAGTCGACCACCAAATCAAGGCTTTACCATGTTCTGTTTTTCTATTACCCAGTAGAGTTTTCTTATCATTTATTTATCTTTTTCTTAAAATATTAAATGGTATATAAGGTATATATATTGTACAATATGGATTTTAGAGATATCGAGATAGTCAATTATTTTGATTTTACCATAGATATATCTTTGATATAATTTTTTCTTTGAGTTATTTACCCTTTATTTTTGTTAAATCTTTAACCATAGTTTTGCTTTTGTTGTATTTATTGAAGCTTGATAAATAAATCTTGAGAATTAATGGTTGTTAATAAGTTAGGAGGAGTTATAAAAAATAATTTATTGGTATCAATACAAATCTATAAATGCAGTTTAGTAAAGTACATAGTTTTTTTTTTTATGGGGAACTCTGGTAGACTCCTATTATTTAAAAATATTTTCAAAGTTTAGGTCATTCATCGATTGCCACCAAGTTGGTTCAAAGAATAATTAGTTCCAAGTGCGATTTTTTTCTCTTATTTGACTCCCAAGAAAACGATTGTAAATGTGAGTTGTTTTTTTTTCACAATCTTCTCATACCATTCATTCGCGTTAATCTATTCGGTTGACTGATCTTTTGCATCATCTCTCGAAAATTTGAATACGTCGACGAGAGTCGAGTTTGAATTTGAAACTAATTTCTATTATACTATCGTATAATGCAATATAATATAATGTCCCGGTTGTATTCGAATTGAAAATCGTCCGTATGGTTTGTGGATACGAGAGTAGGTATATACCATCATCATCATCAATTCGTTCGTTTGTACGTAATGAAGAAGACGATGAAGACGGCCAGTTAATGGCATTTTTATATTATTCGTTTAATATCCGGATTGGATGATTCCATGACTAATCAAAAGTCACAGAATCGAGATGAATTCAATTTTCACGAGCATGAAAATTGTGAAATTAATGTGATTGTATGTTTGTGCTGTTCGATTTAATTCAATTTTGCTGAGAGTTTTATTTTATTTTGTGGAAAAAATTCCAAGTAAACTTGTAACGCTTTTCAAATGACTCGATTGAAAAAAAAAATGCTTATTATTGAAGAGGTTTCATTTACATACATACCTATATTAAATGTCGCGCTATTGTATGCAAAATTTCATTTTTGATCGACACTCGTATTCCACGTAGATATTAATTTATTTCTAATCTTTCAATACGATTCTGTCATCGGTTTCGTGTTGTGCATATGAAATTAAACGACCTGATGTCCTAAAAAAAATGTACATAGGTACCTATATATTTATTATTAACATGAAGAAGACATCGTCTAATGGTTACTTTGAGTTCATTTAGCTGTCATATGATGACTTTAAAATTATTGTGCGTCGATTATGTGATTTGATTCACTGTACGAAGAATCGTACGTTTCAACTACTCTAAATTGTTGTTGTCGTTAGTCGGAATTGTATGAGCAATTAAATCTATTTATACAACATCAATTCTCGGATGATTGAACTTGATTTTTGCTATTTTCAGATTTAGAAAAACGAATCATTTCAAATGGGGGGCATAGTTGAAAAAAAAAATAACATTTGATCTTTGGTAATGATCAGATCATTTACGCTATGATTCTGCCTTTTTTGCGAAAGACGTTTAGGGCAAAAAGAGTTGAAAAAGTCGTGCTTCAACTGAAAAGTGAATCTATCAGATCTTGAGTACGATTCAATGAAAATAC
The DNA here is from genome assembly GCA_958496155.1 of Sisyra nigra. Lineage (NCBI taxonomy): Eukaryota > Metazoa > Arthropoda > Insecta > Neuroptera > Sisyridae > Sisyra > Sisyra nigra. The sequence goes on along the minus strand of OY292315.1, from coordinate 55,626,035 downwards.
GATTTTCTCATGAAATAAATGGGTTACGAACAGAACCGGACTGAGACCAAAATATAGCCCGAATATCTTAAAAAAAGTTAATGTTTAACTTCTCAAAAACATTCTATATGCATATAGGTACACAACTAAGTACAAAATAGCACCAGATTGACTGACGACAAAAGCTAAATCACTAAAGATAACAACTTAAAATTCGAAAATGTTATTCCTAAAAGCACTGTAACTTCCTTTAAAAAAAGAAATTTTCAAATTTTTTTTCTTAAATGGTTTAAACAGAACATTGAAAATGTTACATTTTTTGAATCCAATACTACTAAACATGGAAAAGTTACAAATATCTGCTTTTCTAGTTTCTTAAAAATACGAAAGAATTATTCAAAGTAATTTCATTATCTTTAATTCCGTTAATGTTTGTCCATAACATATTATTTAGTTTTCGTAATGAAATTCTCGAACGCTTTCCAGTTACAAGGAGTTTCCAAATATTTCTCTTCATAGACATTTTTGTTAATCTTAAACAAAATTTAAGTCCTAAATGAAATCATAATAAGCTAGCTTCAACACTTGAGAGACGTTAACAAATAACATAACAGTATGTAAATACTTTTCTCGGACGTTTGTTCTATGACTAGTTCGGGCCTGGTTACAAATGAGGCAAATAGCGATGTGAAATCTCGGTTAATTTGAGACGAATTTTTATTGTTGCATCCCCACAGAGCAGCTCGTCGCGGCTTGATTTCAACGATGATTGAACCATAAAATCATCATCCAGCAGCCGAGAGCCGCATTTTAGTACATAGTAGATCAAAACCTCAACGCATAACGGCATATAGTTTACCTTAAAAAAAGAATTTTCCCAGAGCAAATTCTACTAAACAGAAGAAATTTAAAGATCGTTTTTTTTAATCTCTTATCTAATCCTCAAGATGCGTATTATACTTATAAGTACATGTGTGACTTGAAATTCTCACATTTAAAAGATCTTGTCATCGTGTTTATATTATATCAAGGTATATTCTCTTGCTTGACATTATCACGTCCTTGCTCTTGTCTCTTTAAACATATTACGATAATAATCGTCGATTCATTTACTTGTCAGCACGTAACTTTTCTTGACAAAAAAAAAACAGTTCACAGCTCGATTCTTTTCTTTTTCGAAGAATAAGAAAAACTAAACACGGCTCAAAAACTAACACAAATCAATTCATACGTGTTAGTTAACGACTTCCAAGAAATAAAAATTGGGTCTACCAAAAAATTAGCCGGAAGCAATCGCGTCTTTATCAAAAGAGAATTACTTTCATCTTTATCGTTTTTTTTTACATTTTATTTTATAACAAAGAGCGAAAGTAATTTTTTCCTTCATCGAAGAAGAACCAGTTCTTAAAAAAAAAAAAAACACCAAACAAGTTTTTTCCTTCGTAATATATAAATATATTAAAATGTATATGACCGAGTTTTTTTTATGTGATTACGAAATGATAATAATTAAGTCATTCATTGATAACATCTGAATTTTGTCGAAATGCATTTTACTCAAAAGATTAACATGTTGCAGTCAAAGTGGTAGAAATGCACATTGAAATGTCCGTGCAATAATAATAAATGCATTTCGTTTGTGTTTTGTATAAGTATGCAATAAAGCCATTATATTCTCGCTCTAGACTTAATAATACTAGGACGTATAATAATTTATAATGTTTTGCAAGCGAAACCGATTAAAGACAAATCTAGAAATGGAAATAAAAGGGCGTCCTGGGGATAGATGCGAGAGAAAAAACGAGCCTCGAGAAACGAAAAAAACTAAGTAAAGAATTACGATCAACGACTTGTCTCAATTTGCTCCTCTATAATAATCTTAATGAAAATAATGGGAATTGAAGGAAATCTTGTTTAAGAGAAATTTTATATACATATATGTACATGTGCATGTGCATGTCTTTTTGTATGGATTTCTTTTAGTATTTTTGTTTACTTATATTAAGGAGTTAAAAAGATGTTGTCCAACAATGGATAATAAATAATATGAAAACAGAAATTTTGACACCAAAACAATTAGCTCAAGACTTGCCCAATCCATTTTTTCATTTTCGATTTATTTAAATACCTAACACAGGATTTTTATTTTATTTTTGAATTTTCATCACTTTGGAACAGTTTATTGTAACAACAATTAGAAACAAGGGATTTAATAAAAATCCCCTTAGGTTCTAAAAAAAACAACGGTCCTTAGAACAAAGTTCCTCAGCTCAAACGTTTCAAAGATATCAGAGTTCCAAAATAACACTACTGAATTAAGCGCTTTTAATATGTTTCTACTTTATTCTATAAGGACCCTTTTTGTGGAGCCTGAAATTTCCATTAAATCCCTTTCTAAGCAAAGCTTAGTTGAATCTTTTTTGAACTAGTAAAGAAATGGGTTAATCTTTGTAGTTATTTCTTGTTAAAGGCAGGAAGTATTTTTTAAGTTCTTAAACTTTTTTCTTTAAATACTCTATGTACCTACCTACATTTAATGTTAATAAATATATTACTTTGAATAGAGAGAATGTCTCTGATTTCATATATTGATATCGTTAAACGTTACAAGCCTAGATATAAAAGGAAAAAAAAATTATCTCCCGTTAGAATTAGTTTAGTGTAAATATATAGGTACAAACAGATACTTTGTCGAGTTTAATACGCAACCATTTCATTTATATTATAGGTGAATAATTAATAAGTAGATAAATGCATCGGCATGTAGAATCGAAAATGTAGCTCAATGATTATCACGCGCCCACTTCTAACATTCAGTTCAAATGCTCTTAATTTCTTCTCCCTGTGTTTTGATTAATTTGTAATTCATTAGATTACTCTTTCATTTAGGTATGCGACTTAAAATGTCAACTATTTCTGACAGATAAATGCATTAGCAGTGCATTTAATTACATAGAAAGGCAATGCTTATATTTGGTTTTAAACTAAAATGCTTCCACCATTAATAAATCATGCAAGGCAAAAACACGCGTCAAACGAACGTTTTTCTGTGTTTTTCTGTGCGTGCATCAAATGAAAAATGGTTTTTGAGTGAAGAAATATAATATATAGGTAACCATGGAAGGCCAACGAATCAGGCCAGTTGGACAAGTTTAATTAAATGACAAAAAAACAACAACGTATACCTACAAGAAAAACTTTTGTTCGCAAATTAACGATTGTCGACGTGATGAGAACAAATTTCTTTGTTTTCTCGATAACCAAGACGACGAAAACAAAAAAAAAACAACGACAGCACGATATCAACGCGTTTTATCGGCAATGGTATCTTCGGTGACAACAAATTTCTGGAATTTCTTCATCACAAAGTGATTTCTTTGTATCAGTATTATAAATTAAAAAAAAAAACGCTTAGTGCAACTATTAAGAAAGTAGGCAATTTATAAGGGAATTTTTGTTAAGTTTTTAAATGAAAGATCAAATAATTAGTTAGAATATATTGGTCGAAATTATGTAGTTACGTAGTTACAATTTACGTAGGTCTTAGACTTGTGAGGGTTTATCGCAATAATTTTAAGATAACATTTTTGTTTTTTTTCCTCAGATACTAAGTGTCTAAAATAAATTAATAGTTTTCATAATATGTCTTTTGAATGTAGGCGGTGTAAGAGAGAGCGTATTTTATACTTAGCTTAATAAATAAGCTAACAGTTCGTTTTATATACGTTTGAATTGAGTTTAGACTATTCGATTATATGTGTCAGAGACTTTAGTTCCAAGTCTTAACCAGAAGGAACAGGATAGAGGGAGATTAAATCTGGAATAAATATCTGTTCATCTCATTTCGTTGAGAAATATCATTTATACTTTGAGTTGCATTGTAAAGTAAACTAGTGGTCATCAAATTTTCCGAAAAAGGCCTACTTGATTTTCTCATTCGAATTTTTAATCTTATTGGTTTCTAAAATTACCAAAAATTGTTTCAATATGTCTTGTAAATGTTAACATGATAAGGGAGGGTTCAATTCGTACACTTTTACAATGTTTACGCATTTGAAATAAGTAAACAGGTCTAAATTCTTTTTTGTTAAGGATATTATCCATAAATTATATAAAACATTTGCGTAAGAGGAGGGGAGGAGGGTTATACTTTTATAAGAGATGATGTTACAAAAGAAAAGAGGAGATGAAACAAGTAAATAACGTAATACAAACTATTTATTTTATTAATGGTAACGCCTTGGATAATGTTTATCGCTTAGAAATTATGGTATATAAAAATTACTATGACAATATCGGGGTGGATTTAATATAAATGAAAAACGTATTGCTTTATGTAAAATCACTTACTAATCAATAAAATTGGATAGTTATACGAAAAAATTTCTTTTCAAAAAATAAACTTTTCCATGTGACATTGATATGAATATTATGCTATAATTTAGACTTATAATCCATTTACGTATCGTAGCTTAGATTTATCTGATATTGCAATTTATTTTATTAAATTAGTGGCAATTCAATGAATCGTTTTAATTTAGTCATAACACTCTACTATCGGGACTACCGTAACTATAACAGCCATCGCGGAGCTCCAACTTGGCAAATTCCTCTCGGCAGTTTTCCGGTAAGCAATCTCATTGCAAAATCTTCATGCCTCACAATTACCTGCAGTGCAGATACAGAGATAGAATCAACTAATAAAAATTAATGAGCCTAAATTTTCTCTCTGTACCGACCACATAGGTATATAGGTACAACTTGAAACACAATTTCTTATTTTTTACGAACCAAGAACAGAAAAAAAAGATCTTTGTTGCAAGATTGAGTTGCACGAAAAAAATCATATAAATATATGCATGGAAATAATTCAATTTTGATTGTAAAAAAAAATTAAATATTTCATTGGATCACGAAGGTGGTTGTTTTTATTTTTTTTTTTAATTTGAAACCGCAGGCAAATGCGCATTTTCAAGGTTTTTCGCCAGCCCTCATATAATAGCAGGCTGTTGGGCGATTTTTTCTTGTTCAAATGAGTAAATTAAGACAAGATTGTAGCGTTTTTTTTTTTTTTTGTATCCAATTTCAATAATGTAATGAAGATTAGAGGTGGTCGAAGCAGAAGAAGATGAGTTGCACTTATTAAGATGATAGAATTTCATAGATCGAATATTAAACGATAATGAGGTTGAGGAATTATTAATTTATTCTCCAATTTTCTTCTCTCATACGCCTCAATATCTAAATGTAAACATTCGATCGAAAGGAATTTGCGATTGGAAGTGAGGTCGAATTGTGTGGAAGGCGTAACACGGGGAGATATACGATATATACCTAATCATCGAATGGATCGTATCGTTAGAGCTATTCGCGTTGCAGAGAGATCGTCTAATGAGATCTGGTGCCTTTTGAAAAGATCGAAAATCAATAAATCCGTTAAATGGGATGATGCTTTGAGGTCTCTTTTTTTTGTTCTCTTTCTTTTTCCACGCTGAGTGGAGGCATGAAAACGTTTGGAAGCAACGTTGTTTAATAAAGACGATAAAGGAAACGACATGAAGTAGGTATAGGTCAGAGCACTGGGCTCGATTTATGTCGAAGTGAGTGGTTCAACATTGCTGAATTCGATGTGTGTTTTACGTATGCAAATGATGTCGTTTGCAACGGGTGCATAATATAATAATCGTGAATGTGCAACATATTCTCGACAATTCAAATTACAAGTAGTGGAACAGTTTTAATGTACTTACTTACTTACCTACGTCAGCTTTAGAGAAAGCTCACGTTCTTGTCATCTCTTTTCCACTCGGATTATTTTTCAAATGATTTGTTTGATTTAAATGAATCACTTGAGGACCGAGTCAAATTTGGAAGTTTGGGTGTGTAACGCATATAATGCATCACACACACACAGAGGTCAGGTAAACACTTGAATGTGCTGCATCAAAAGTGCACTTGATTAAAAAAAAAATGAAGTTACATTTTAGTATAACGGGAATTTTAAATCAAGAATTGAAAAAATTTTAACTTATAAAAAAAATAATAAAGATACAAAACTTGCATAAAACGTATATTTACTACTACATTACTTTCGGTATCAGTATAATATTGACAAAACCATAATTTTCGATATATATAAATAATAATTGACGAATTAAAGGGGTGTTTAAATGTAAATGGTATTTATTCACTTTATTTTTTAGTAAAAATCGACCAAATTAGAGGATTTAAATTACTTGCATTTTGATAAGAAAGAACAAGTTATTATAAATGTTAAATTATTTCTAAATATTTCTAAACAATCCTTGTTTTCTAAGCTAAATTCAGCCTTATAAATACTATTTTTTACTTTTTGTTTCAGGTAAGTTTTTCATGTGATCACATCTTGTAAGTACCTCTACTTACTTAAATTTTTACTAGGATTTACAACAATCTTAATGCTATCAATTACAACTGGTAGATTGATTATTTTGATTGAAATTGGCGCCATTTAAATCTATTTGTCAGTCATAAGTCATAGTAATATCTTCATCGAATTATAAAAGTTTTAAATATTTTAATCTGTCAAAGAAAATAATTTCTCACAACTATGACAATTTTTTCGCTGTTGTTGTTGTTGTTGGTGAAAATCACAACTCGTAAAATACTTTGGCAAAAGTAAGGCAAAGGCATACGCGTGAAATGTAAAAGTAGCGCTACCACTGACATAATTTTTACTTTTTAATGGCGAAGACGACACACGCTTACATATTATTACGAGTATTCATTATAATAAGTTATTTCGATGTGCGACTTGTGTTACGCGCAATTCGAATGCCATAAGCGTTTTTCACCTCTCTTTATTATAGAAGGAAGATGTACTCGAATGTATTTTCTTCATTTTTTTTTTTTTACTTCTATGTTAATTGTCTTGCAACATTTTATTCTAGTACTCTGTTTAAACAGAAGCACCGTTCTTTGCAATACTTCTTCATATACCTGCCATAGTTTGTGTACCTACTCGTATATACATATATCTAGTAAGAATAAAGTAGATGATCCCCGTTTTAAACACCCAAATGCTTTTCTCAACTAAATGAATCTGGTGCATTTTAAATGTTTATAGGTCATGAATACATTTTTTGTTTTCATTTGACAAAAGTCTTTCTATGGGTCGACCTTACAATTCACTATTTGTATAGCAACGAAATCGAGGAACATTGTATTGCATTTTTTTATTATAATAATAACACAGAAAGAGACATGCGGTAGCATTCAATTAAATCATTCAAAATGTGCCATAAACTTTTTTTTCTCTACTCTTTTCAATTATATTGCTTCTTTTTTTATGACACAATAAAATAAATTTAATTACCTGAGACAGGTTAAAGAGAAAATGACAGACGTTAAACGACCATACGGAAAAATATATCATAAAGTTGCCAAAAAAAAAAAAACGTGAAATCCATTTCATATCTAGATTAGATTGAGAAATGTGTGAAATTCGATTTAAAATGTGGTTTTCATGTTGCGTACTAAAGAAAATTAATAGACACAATATTCGTGATGTTTTTTTTTAATATTAGATCTTTGGTAAAGTTATCATGACGTTATAAGAAGGGCAGCCAAGTATGAAGAAGGCACACGACCATAATACCTAATACTATACAACCGAATGATTCGATGACAGTTATAATTTGGTTCTATTTTGCGCAAAAAAAATGTTTCATCCAGCGCCCAACGGTACAAATTGGTTGGAATTCGGTCGATCGAAAATCGGAATTAACAAAATTGGTTTTTTCTTTGCGTTTTGGATTTGTAGTTGATAATAATAGAGGGAATCAAATAGTTTTTTTTTATTGAGAAATTGGCATAATTCTGAGTGTTCGCTGACATGTAATGGATCGTGTAATGCTCGCTCATAATTAGATCACAAGATCTATGTTAGATCGTAACGATTGGATTTTATGGTTTTTCTTGGCGGTAATTGCAAAACGGGACGAAAAAATCTGTGATTTACCAAGCGATTTTTATGCTTTTAATTGGCCGATTCTTTCGTTTGTTATTGTAATTATTTCCTCGCGAAATGATTTTGTCCAGATCATAGAGTAATAGCGGGAAATCGAAGATTTTTTTTGAGTTTCGAACAAATTTTATTTTTATTATAGACCCATATAATTGGTGTGACAGAAGTGAACAATTAATGTTGATTTTTTGGTTTGATTGAAAGAAAACTCTTTATCTTATCGTCTAAATCGGATCTTAAAAAAAAACTAGATGAAAAGTAAGGTCAAAAAATTAGCTATATGTATATTTTTCCAAAAGCTTTAACATTAAAGAAAACAGTACATATCGTAAGAAAGCTTAAGGGGGTATTCTAGTCTAGGAATTTGAAAAAAACGAAAATTTTTTTTGTTCATAACCCGATAGTTTATATATTCAAAAATATCTCCCTAAAAGGATTTTTCAAAATTCAAATTATTTCCAAAGTTATAGCCCTTTTAGTGTCGTGGCAACTCGACCGGTTGAGAGTTAACATAAAACTTTAAACGCGTTTTTCTCGAAACTACTTTTTTTGATGCGGTAGCCATAATATCTCAAGTTCTAATCAGCCGATTTATTTGAAATTTTGCATGAATATTCTTTAAATATCTTTCTATCGCATGAACGAACAAAAAATGAAAATTTTAAATTTGTAATATTTTTAAAAAATTCGACAAAGTTAAAAAATGAGTGAAAAAATCGACCTTTTTTTTGAGTAGCCGTCATTTTATGAAAGAAAATGTTTTTTTGGAGGTTCATGCGATAGCGACATTCGTGCTTATCAAGAATCCATCATTGTTTTGTTTTTCAAACGACCACAAGGGTAGAAAACATGGCGACGAGGATACAGCCTTTTTTTTCCCCTCTACTTCAAAGACGCATAACTCAATGAAAAAAGAAAATTTTTTTTTGAAATTATTTTTGTGTACTCTCTGAATATTAATAAACAAATTATAAAAAAATGGACAGTAAAAATATCAAATGCTTTTTATTATCAATTGCCAAAAAACGCTCGAAATTCGGGCCTCTAGACTAGAATACCTCCTTAATTTTTTCAGTTTTCTACCTTATATAGATTAAAGGTATATTGATAAGGTAGATAAATAAGGTATGATTAAATGAAGATTGACCTATAGAATCTTTTTACTTACGAAAATTTTATAATAATCAATATTAGTTGCATTCTTTTCAATTTCTAACACAAATTCTCTGACCTTTGCTGAGAACTCCCTAACTTACCATTACCATTAACTTACACTATTTACTGCACACCATGTTATTTGAAAAGCCTTGTCCATTAATACCTATTATAAGGATTTTCATTCTTTTTTATCGCTATTGTGTCGGTAAGATGAGCATCTCGCTAAGCCAGCAGCGCGAGCTTTTCTGATTGTATAAATGTAAACGCGCAATCTCGAGCTTTTTAAAGTGTTCGGAATGAAGACGTGAATATTGCATTTAACGCACCCTAACATTAATGAATTGTAATTGCTTTTAGTAATCTCGACGTTAAGCGTTTGTCATTATTTAGCAAAAATATGAAAATGGTCTATACTTGTCTACTTGGTCTATTTTACTTTGTACTGATATTTTACGAGATGATTCACTGGTTCGTTGGTTTAGAAAATTTTTTAATTTTTTTTTAAGATAGACTCCCGCGTAGTTTTTTTATTACTATCTATATAGTAAAGGAAGGGATAAGTTCCACTTTAAATCCTGTAAGAATTTGAGGTTATAAGAATAGGAACTCGCTGGCTTAGTGTAAAACTTTGCGGAATTAGTAGGTGCACATTCAGTCAGATAAGCCAAATAAGTTTAAATCTAGTTATTTTCGTTACAATGATACTAAATCATTACCCACTTCTATTTGTATAGATATAACTGAAAATTGCATTGTCCACCAACGACACCAACATTGTAATTCTAACACGGTCTAAAGTGGAACTTTACCAAAGGAAGTATTGTAATCGGGTCGAATTTTCGAATTCGAGCTTTTACTGGAGGTAGGTACCTACATGTTTTGAGGTCCCCTGACATATTTTTAGACTGTTTTTAAAAACATGTCTGTGTGTTGGAATGCCTGTGTGTGACAGCGATATTGTATCGAAAGCTTTATCCGCATTTCACCAAATTTGAAATTAAGCCTGCATATTTCGTTGAAATCGGTTGCCCGGTAGCTGAACTTTAGGCTATGATTTTTTGAGCATTTTTAATTTTTTTTTTGGAAACGACTCCAACGATTTTCTTTAAACTTTTTATAGTTCTTAGATTCATTGATGCCTACAACTTTGGTTTGAAACGTTTTCCTAGGAAAATTCAAATAATTAGAGTTCTGGGGTTAAGTATAGGCGTTCGTATATACAGAGAGGATGTATGCATTTAGTTAGGTTTATATACTTACATTAGTTATAAAGTGCTTATATAGTTTTTTTATCCAACAGCAAGTCTCATAAAAGAAAGTAAAAGAAAGTACTGTGACGCCTCGCAGATATTTAAAATAGTGATCATCCCATCGTTTTCTGGTCATTTTTTAATAGTAAGCCTCACGTAGTGTTTCGATAGTGATTGTCTTGTTATTTTAGCTTTTTCCAATATAAATCTTTTAGTACTTTTCTTTGTAGTGATCTCCACGTGGTTTTTTTATATTTTTCGAAAAAAATCTCAACGTTAATTTTCAATCAGTATTGAAGAGTTTATTTGAAAGCCAAATGAACTATTTTCACCAATGCTAAACACCAAGATTGTTTTAAAATAATGAATCGTTTGGAATATTCCCGGGATTCTAAGTATTAATAACTGATAAGCTCTCTGTTATTTAGATTATGTTAAATGGATATATAGGGAAGCCATGTTATTGTATCATGATAGTATAAATAATCAGCTATTTATTGTTAGTAAATTTTGTTCCAGTTTTCACTAAACCATATCAATTTTCACTTATTTAATGCAACTTGCACCATTACCATATGAAATAATTGCAATTTTTTAAAGTTAAAGATTTTTTTTTCTTTTGGAAATAATCACAAGCACTTCAAACTGATTGTTTGAATTTAATTATTTGAACAACGGTCGTAATTATCGATCTAATATTCATACATTTTTGTTTTTAAGAATATATCATGAAAACCACGTAAAATGTATTTTAGTTAAAATACGTGCTTAGATTGAACAATGAAAAAAATGACTGAGTAAAAATAAATAAAATGACGTCACTATGTACTGTTCCTAGGCTGCCTCAGATATATAATATATAGTATGTACGATAAAATTTAAAAATAACCAACAGTATAATAACCAGTATAGTTGATTGTTAACGTTCTGAAAAAATTTAAATTCAATCATTAAATAGAAAAGAAGTTAAAATATCGATTGATTTTTCAATTTGTAAACATTTTCATGAATTGGAAAGTTGGTAAAAATAACTATCAAATTATCTCCATTTGAACCAAACAAATGGTTTCCATAGTAATAACTTATTCATATTATAGTAATGACGTAATGATTTATTCCAAATAATGACATCATAAACAATTTGAATACTGACCAACAGTGCGCGATAGTTAATTTAGGCCTTAAATTGAATATTGTTCAGAAATGTAGGTTTTGATGTTTGAACTATACTAATTGTATATTTCTCACATGCATATATGTAGATACCTACGACGACATGAAAAGCACACGACATGTTTGTCTATTGAAATCTTACAATTGCATTTTTCTTTTTTTTTGTTTCAAAAATAATTATACCAAAATCTTTGAGCAAACGGTAAAGTTTACTTTCATTTCCGTTTCTTCTGCATCTAAATAATATACATATGTGGCTGTAAATAAATATGTCATGCGTTTAATTATTAATTAAAGCAAACAGCAATAGACTTTTATGAGCGCCGTCAAATAAAAGAATACTTAGATATCAAAGAGCGAAGAAATTAATCTTAAAATTTTATATGCATTGAAAAATTAATTGAAAATCATGAATGAAATTAATGTTTTATCAAGTACACAAACGATTAACCTTAAAAACGTTTTTTTTTTTTTTTTTTTATTCAGGGGAGTTGCTATTTTTTATTGTTCTACTCGTAATGAATTCGATTTGATTACGCTTATAGGTATTTTAAATTCTCTAAGCTTAGATCATTCGAAACCAGAACGAGCCAAATTTCTGTTTAGTAGTCGAGTCTTTATTTGCTTGTGATGGCAAAATGATGACATAATTCAGTGGCTCCCAACCTTTACAATGATAAACCCTTAATATAATGCAAATCTTCTAAGCAGAGATTCCCAATTTCTGCGTCGTTGCTGAGGCGCCACAAAAAGTGACCCTTCTAATCCCATTTCAATTCCTCATACATTACATAAGAATTTTGTTGTTTACACTAAAAAGTCTTTGTTGTAAACTACAAAAAGAAGTGTTTAGGTATTTACGGAACCACTGATAAAAGTCATGCTTTAGAATTACGTAAGCTTACCAAAAAGACCTATAAATTCAAATCAGCTATAAGAGAGGTTTGCCCTGAAATTCCTTGCTTCAATCTGTCATACCCACTTACGGTATGGATATGAATCATATCGTACGCATACGAATAAATTACAATTAAATCACTCATTTCCTACATCTTAGCGATGCTCTTTCGAGTAGATTTCACTTCGTTCGTTTCAATATCAAGTTCAAAGTTAACATACCAACGGCGAATTTAATTCCTCTCACCAACAATTACTGAAGCGAACAAGAAACGAGCAAACAAATCATTTACACGTATCATAACACAAATCTAATCGGCCAGAAAAAAGCGCAACTATTTCCATCTCATTTGGATCAGTAAAAGAACCCAGCACCGTCACAATAAACAACTAAAATAGTATTTCTAAAAAAAAAAAAACAGATCGACAAAAACCTCGATTCTCTCTTTCTTCATGAACGATTTTACGATTTCGTAATTTCGAAACGCGAGAGAGATTATATTATATTATATTGTTTCTCGTTAACGGTATTATTATATGAAGATCTATTTAAATAAAAATATAATAATAAAGGTGCAGAAAAAAATTATAATAACAATACAACAACGTAATAGTATATATAAATATAAATTATTTAACGAACCATTTCCATTCATCGGTTGGAAATTATCAATTTTATTTTTTTATGTATGGTGAGGAATTTTTTTTCATGCAGTTATTTTGTAGATGCATTTAATATTTGATTAGGTATCGACGCGGTTTGATTTTTTTTTTTTGTTATTGTTGTAGTCTCGGCTTGTTTCTATAATGTGGACCAAAAAATTATCGTAATAAATTGGAATTAAAGCATGAAATTGGTTTGTGAACTAATTTTCTTGGGTCGGAGGCAAAAAATTAGATTAGAAAATTATGCATGAGATTGTTTTCTCATCAAAATTTTTTAGAGTCATTGCATCTACGTATTGGTATAGATACATATAAAAATCATCTACTATAAATGTACAGAAGAAAAATTTCTCCCGAAAATGCAGATAATAGAGAGATAATAACATTTCGTTAATTTCTCAATGATTTCATCTTTTAAAAACCACGAGCTTGTTGAAAATCAATTAAAAGGATATTTTTTGGGAGTGTATGCCTTCAGAACTCCAGAGAGCTACTTGAAATCAACTCAAAATAAATATTAGTATTGAAATTTCAAGTCAAGTCAATCATTGACTTGAGTTATTGCAACACAAAATCATCATATATCTTTCATTTATGCTTAACACGGTTTCTATTTTCGTTTTGCACAAAGATTTTTTCTTTTCTTATCAGTTAATATTTTTCAGTATTTTAAGATAAACGCGTCTATTGACTTCTTTGGCTATTCTAGATACAAATTTTCCAAGAAAATCGTTGTCAAGTGGTTTACTCCAGTGGTGCATTAGAACTGATGCACCAATTTTCTTTTCGTTTAAAAGTCATAAATGTATCGTAAACCTAAAAATTACTATCTAAAATCATAGTATAAGTAGGTGCTCATACCTTTAAGTTCATGGATGATTTTTTCATAATAAAGTTCATTCACAAGGTTTTCTATGCTAATTTATCTCACAATTTTGTTATATTTCAATAAAATAATTAGTAAGTGTTCAGTCTACCATCATTTCCGTCAGGATTTCGATGATTTCAGAACGAAAAGGCGATAATTATCCATCAAACAAAGTGAACAAAATAGTTTTCTGTCTTATATCTTATATACCATACTTGCATATTGTTTATTTTTGTCAAACATAAACAAAGTATTCTCCTTTATGAAAGTAATTAAACAAGATTTTCTTTCTATAACACAATGAAAATTGTTCTTTCATTTCGCGCTAACTACGCAGCCACTTTCTTTGAGAAATCTGGAAAATGTCCATAATGCTATATTGATCTCGAAAGAAATTTTTCTTCGTTTTCGTCACCATTCAATGCCCATTTAGATTGAAACCATGAACTTGCCAAGAAATGAATTATGCAAATAAAGCGGAAATGATGTTGGAATGAAGAATATGAGCGCCCTTCGGGCGCTGATTCGCTTTCTCTCGCAACAAAACTATCCAACATTTTCATCTAATTTTGATCGTCGATCGAACGTATATACGAAGAAATGGAAGACGACCATTGGCGTAATTGTACGTTATTGCTTTATTTGTATAATAGATGCAGAAATTATTTATGATACGGTACTTGCAAAATATGTTGGAGTTATTGCATGTACCTAGATATATATACCCAGCGCTCAGCCATAATTAGAGCTATCGAAACGGATACTTGATATTATATTAGTATTCTGTAATTTATGACACAACTTTACGATAATACCTAATAAAATTAATAAGTTTCATTGAATGTCGTGGAAAATTTTTAAGTTAAAATTTTGTGAGGAACAAGTAACCTAGTTGTGTGGATCAGCGCTGATTTTGTTTTAATGGTACACAGTTAGTCATCTTTAAAGATTATCTATGGTATACATACTCGTAGGTACGAGTTTTATAGTTGTGGGATGTATGGAAACGCGAGTGCACTTGACTCGAAAAGCTATCTGTAACGAATCGTAAAACGAATAATTGAGCAACAAATGAACAAACGACACGGATGAACCGTTTGAAATCAATTGGAAAATTTTCCAAAAAAAAAATAAATAAAAACCAATCCTGAATTTATCGCAAGTCAATATCACGAATATATAAACCAAAATAATAAACTGTTTGCAAGTAAACTCGAATAAATGTATCTATGTATAATAACATGTCGATACTTTTCCGGTACAAGAGTTTACTTTTAAGACTCACGACCCAATTGTTTCGGTTTGTGGAAATTTGAAAATGTCTCTTTGTTTTTGCATCTTTTGTTTGGCGGAAAACTTGGCATGGATTTAGAGAGTCATTGCAAGTAGTTTTTTATTTTTTATACTTAATGCGATGGAGGAAATTCGTTATCAGTTGAAAGAGAAAGTTGAACTTGATTCCATAAATTATTTTCACTTTTACACGTCAGTTGTTTTTTTTTTTGTATATACTTATGCTTCATGTTCTTTGCTTAAATACTTCCTGAAGAGGAATTGATAACTCTCGATACCTGCAAATATGAGGCATATTAATGAACTTGTTGGATAGCTGCATGAATCGCTTATTATATAAACATGTTTTTAAAGCACGTTTTAAGATTCTTTTAACATTAATTGTATGACGAATAATGATGCATCAATTTTAAGCTATAAATTATTAGGTACCTCATATATAATTTGACATCTGGGCACATCAGGATGTATGAAAGTAACCAATTTCATTCATCGTATTCCTGTCTAAGTTTCATTAAAATTCGACTAAACTTCTTAAAATGATTTGGATTCAAGAGAGCTTTTATCCAATGTTTCCAATGAGAACATGAGCATAGGACTATGTATTTGCAACCTTTACACCGATTGAAATCTATAGGTACCTACCTTCTACTTAAGGCTTTACTCATTAAATGATTTTGATGAAATTATAACGCGTTATTATAGAGGATTAATTTCTGCCTCAAAAATTGCATAGTAAAATTTTTTAATTACATTTTTCTGAGGATAATTGTATTAAAATAGGTTTTTTTTTCTTATATAGAAGCGAGGTAAGAAATCAACGTAAGATATTAGTATGAAACAGTAGGTACCTTTATGTTACTAATACAGAAAAATTCATGGTTCTTGGCTCCTGAGGGATAATTACAAAAAAAAATGTTTGTAAGATACTCGTATCTGAGCATACATTATCGTGATTGGGTCACACTAGAGATTAAACCATTGAAGGTATAGAAACATGAAATTTTAAAATGTTATTCCTGATAGAGGATTATGATTTACATTACGGAATTCTTTTTCGAAATTACAACTCTCAGTAGCTCAGAAAAGGGGTTAAACGTTTATTTTTATTTTTTATGTTCTAGTCCTTAATTGCAAATTTTGTTAAAATTTATATATCTATTGAAATTATGAATATACATATGTAGAATTATGTAAAAAACCTTTGCCTTTGATATTTATATATGATTTTATATTCCTTCATTTAACAATTGAAAATAATTATTCCAGGTCCATTACGTTTTAAGTGAATTAATATTTAATTTATTTTCATGGCTGTAACGTATTTTCTAATTTTAATTTTTGTAAATAAATTCCATGAAATTCTCCTGTAGATTGCAGTTAACTGTTTTTGTAATTTTTCTCTTCATACGCAGAGGTTTTTTTTTCTTAGCCTAAATTCTTAGACTTTTAGTTTTACGTGAACGAAGTTACGGGTAGCTATTAAGTAGAAAAATCTAGAAAATGCTGTAGGAGAATCAATTTTCATTCATTTTACATAAAATATTTGTCATAACATAGGCGCGCATTCCTTTGACGTTTTCTTAGTAACTTTCATTTAGTTACTTAAAATAAGTTGGTGAAAACAGTGAAAAAATGAACATCGCTAATCGTTGAGTATTGTTCAATGACACATCTAATGGCGTTGACATGTTTGTGAATTTGAATCAAGTTTTTAATGGTTTAAACTTACGATTTTTTATACGAATCACCTTTAATTATGTTTATTGAATGTTAATTATTAGTTTAGTGTGTTTGTGTCAAATGGTTTTTGTTTATCGAGGACAAATCGAAGATGATCGAGTTGTGCTTTACATTTAAGGTATCTTATTATTGCAACTTATCTTTAAATCAGTTTAATTACTCTTCAATGTAATTTGTTCGATTACGTAATTGAGTTTAATTTATAAAACTGTCCAATTTCCTGCTATACATATTAGGTATAGCAGGAACAAACATTCAATCAAGTTTTTGTTAGGAAATGTTCTGATTCAAAACATTTTAGTGGGTAAATGGAAGGGTTTTAAAAGAACTAAAGATGTTGGTGATCAAGAAATTTTTTTGCAAGTATTATAAAGCCTACTTGAAGAATTGTCTTTGAAATGAGATGATTGGAAGTTGTTGAGAAGATATTTAATGTAGTGTATCGTTTACGTAGGTGCGATTGAATGTGAAGATTTCATGGTTTACTTTCAAGACCAAAGAAAAAAATCGAATTAGGTCTTTACAACGATAGAACGCAAAATGACGCAAAACGAAATCATAAAAATTGGAATCGACTCATTGTGAATTTCTCTCTGTATAGCCGTAAGTGAAGAAGGCGGTTAAGTCCCGATAACAGTCCATCCAGATTGTGTTTCCGCTTTAGTTAACACTGCAAGATATATCCCGGCTAATAATACGTATTATTAGCGATTGGTGCTGATGACGATCGAATGGATTTATAGAAGCACTTTTTCATCATCTGTTAGAGGAAAAGGTGGAGGTTTGCAATAAATAGAAACAAGTGCATCGTGTTGCATTCATTATACCCAGTGCATTTTTTCTCTCTTTTCTTCACCACGTGCAAAGAGCTTATTTCACTTCGAAACGGTATAATCACTTGTACGTATCATCATCTGAAAGGATCGTTCATGTCGGCTTGATGTGGGGGCGTTATCTGTTATAATTCTTCAATTATTCGCGAGAATTTCCGGATCTAAATATCTAGAACAGTCCTTTCGGATAATCTGTAAGCTGCTTGTGATTATCCAAAGAAATTTTGATTCAAATCTTTGTTGTTTTACCGTTTTTTTTTCTTACTCTCATATTTAATTTGAATAGGTAAAAATTTACGGTCTAGAAATTTTCAAAAAGTTGACTTAAATATGAAATATTCGGCTTATATTTTAAGGCATTTGTTGAGTTTTTGGTTACGTGTCAAGAGGCTGGGCAATTAAGAAATTATCAACATATGTTGATCTAGATTTTTCTTTTTAAATATATTGATGATTTTTTTTCTACTATTGGCTTTGTATGCATATCTATATGTGTATTGAATGCGTTGCTGGGTGGCAATTTTTCTTCTCTCGTTACACTGTGGCATGAACATTGTGCCGTGCATATCGACCAGGTTAAATTGAAGTCGATCAGCGAGAAAAGAATGTTATGTTACGGGATGCATTTTATGTGGAGGCGATGAAGAAGTTGTGGCGCATTTTTCTTAAAATTCTCGACACAGTTCTGCATGACTGAGCTCCCATTTTCTCTCTGTCATTTGTGCAATAGACAATGAAAAATAAATGTCCAAATGGGCGTAATATTTAACACAGAGCATCTATCGAGGGAAAAAGTTGACGTAATACTGGATATCGGATGATATTTGTGTGATGAAGCAAAAACGATGCAATATCGACTAGGCTCCCTTCGTTTTTTTCTTTTTTAAACACTGTGTTTTTCTTGGGATTGAACTACTCAAAGCTTTGTCTTGTCGATTTTTGTGTGCTAAGTTGTAAGGAAATGAAATTGAAAAAAATGGTCATAAAGTAAATCAAATTAAAGCTGATAACATTTAGAAGTAATTTAAACTTAGTAACTTTTAAAAGAATTGATTAAAAATTCATTAAAAAGTAAAAAAAAACAAGTTATAGATGGCGGCACTTAGTCACTATTCTATTGTAAAGCTCATTATAAACTAACTTTAATGGTTTGAAAATTGGTTATTGAAAGCTTAAAACCTTGCATATTTAATGTTGTATTTTTTCAAAGACTAACTGTTTTTTCTTTTTGTTTCGCAGGTGAGTCTTTTCATGATCGTTTCGATAAGGTAAACTATTCATATAAATTACGTCAAATAAATCTAGTTAAATGTTACCTATCATATTTCACGTGTGTACGTAGTAGGTATGGCGTAGCCTAATTTCATGGAAGGCTTCGTTTAGAAATTATTAATTCAAACACCTCACAACAAAAGACCTGGTGAAAATAATCGGTTTTATCGGACATTAATTTTCATAAATCCGGAAGATAAATAGCGGTTGTTTACTGTAATTTATGTAAATATTTGTGATGACGATATATCGTAGACGAACCAAATATGGGATGAAAAATTAACCATTGTTGGCTTATAATATGGAACTAGGTGAAATGTTTTAAGGAAATTAATTGAACAGTCAATTGTTTGGATGATAAAAATGCTCTTTAATCGAGAGACAGTTGGTTGAAATTGGTAGAAAAATTGAGAAAAATTACGGAGCCATATGTGGATCTGTGTCGTATACGGTGCTTTTCAATATTATTTATATTATATTATATAAATTAGTTTTTATATCTCACTTATAAAAGAAAAATGCATCCAATTTTTGCCTCTTAACTCATGGATGAACATTTTCTGATTAGTCAAAAATAAAAAAAAACAAAAACGTTAATAACTTTATTTTTATAAGAACTAAAAATTCCATACGAATCGATTAATAACAATTTGCCTGTCATTCATTCATTCAAGCCGTCCCGCGATCGTTTTATATTATAATACTGATAGATCTTATAGATCATTCAGATGTTCAAGATTAACTTGTTGTTGCTGCGTTATTTACGATTGTTGGTATGTGAGTCGATTCGATTTGAAATTTAGCGCCAATAAAAAAGCGACTTAAATACTTTCATTAATATGCCATAAATCATTTGGTTGTGACAAGTTATAGTGCGTTTAATCTGTTTTCTTCATGTAATTGTAATTAAAAATTTTGATTGAAAAATGGAGGTGTCGGTATTAAGAAAAACCATCAACAATAATAAATTACCTGTGTGACATAAATTTTATGATGATAATTGCTCCGTAATTGGGACATATTTTGGATACGAGGAAAGAAAAATTTAGGTCCATCCCACGCTTGCACGTAATTTGTCTCGATCATTAACATTTGTATGTAATATGTATTATAATTGTTAGGTTTGATACAAAATTTGTTGTGCACTTTCTCAGTTAATGCACTTGTGCATCACTCATCATTATCTCTCTAATATTATTATATGTATAAGTATGTATGTGTGTGTGTGTGTGTGTGATGGCGACGTTGAAATTGTGTTGCATGATTTTTCTTTTGATTTGGTCAAGTGATGGAAGTTCGTGAGAAATTTGAGGGACTTGAGTGGAGCTTGCGTCGGTAATTGATCGTAATGAACGTTGGAAATTAACGAGTCTCGCTAGAAATGTTAAATTAAATTGAATTTAATTTTTTAACTGAACGCCTTGAGGTGGTTACTGTTAAATTTTTTCCCTTTAAATAATGTGTCTGTCGAGTCAATTTTCCTCTTGCTGATGATGATTGGGACGAAATTATCGAAAAGAGTGTCATTAAAGTTGGATGTGATAATCTCTCAAATGCCTCCCCACTATGCATTATATCGTTTAAGTCAAGGATGGCTCTGACTGAATGCATTATTAAAGTAATTGTCTTGAGTTGTAAGAAAATTTCAGTAACTTAGAGCAAAATTTCTAGGTCGACCACTTAATATGAGATTTTTTTTTGTCGCAAGCTTTTGTCTGAGTACTTAGCACATCCTCTTTTAAATAAGAAAATTATGCATGTCAGCTCCTTAAGGAGTTCATCTCTTATAAACGTATTTAATAATCGTAAGTTTTGTGTTTAGTTGAAGTGTTTAGTGTGGTCACATTGTAGCTTTGTGAAAATTTAGTGAAAACTTACTAATTTTGATATTCATTAAGTTTTCTAAGTTAAAATTGGTAACATTTTTCCAATTGCTTCAACATCAAACGGCGTGACCACACGGTGTGTCACATTTTTCTCCATTTTAAATACTCTAATTTAACTTTTAAGGTTTTCATTTCTTTAAAGAGTTATTTTATTTACTTGAAAACATGGGGAAAATGCATGGCACACCGTGTGGTCACGTCGTTCGACGTTGAGAAATTTAAAAAAATTTTAATAATTTTAACTTAGAAAACTTAATAAACATTAAAATTAGTAACTTTGCACTTAAATTTTGGATAAAGCTTCAATGTGACCACACGGTGTGTCATTACTTTTTACTTTCTTTTACTACTATATAGATAGTAAAGGAAGTATTGTAATCGGGTCGAATTTTCGAATTCGAGCTTTCACCGGAAATACATGTTTTGAGGTCCCCTGAGTCCAAAAAAGTAGTTTTTAGAAACATGTCTGTGTGTGTGTCTGTGTGTGTGTGTGTCTGTGTGTGTGTGTGTCTGTGTGTGACAGCCATATCGTATTGAAAGCTTTATCTGAATTTCACCAAACTTGGAATCTGGCCTCCATATTATACCTAGTTGTGCCGCGAAGCTTTTGGTTGAAATCGGTTAACCGAAAGCTCTACTTTACTCTTGGCGTTTTTGAGCTTTTTCAATTTTTTTCGAAAACGGCTCCAACGATTTTCTTTAAACTTTCTATAGTTCTTAGACTCATTAGTGGCTACAACTTTTATTTGAAACTTTTTCCTGGGAAAATTCGAATAAGGGCGGTTCTGGGGTGAAGGTTTGTAATTCGTATACCTGCATGTACATATATATAAGCTGTATAGTGTATACATATTACTTTCTTTTACTACTTAATAGTAAAGGAAGTATTGTAATCGGATCGAATTTTCGATTTCGAGCTTTCGCCGGAAATACATGTTTTGAGGTCCCCTGAGTCCAAGATAGTGGTTTTTAGAAACATGTCTGTGTGTGACAGCCATATCTTATCGAAAGCTTTATCCGAATTTCACCAAAGTTGAAATTTGACCTCCATATTAAAACTAGTTGTGTCGCGAAGCTTTTGGTTGAAATCGGGTAACCGAAAGCTCCACTTTATTCTAGAGGTTTTTAAGCTTTTTAATTTTTTTCGAAAATGGCTCCAACGATTTTCTTTAAACTTTCTATAGTTGTTAGACTCATTAATGGCTACAACTTTTATTGGAAACTTTTTCCTGGAAAATTCGAATAAGGGTGGTTCTGGGATGAAGGTTGGGAATTCGTGTATATATGTACATATAGCCCTATAGGTTGTATTCATATAGTACTGCTTATATGTATTGTTACAAAGTGCTTATATTTCTTTTAACTAACAGCGAGTATTTTCATAAATGAAAGTAAAAGAAAGTAGTGTGACGCCTCGCACCAGATATTTTCTATCATTTTCATAAAAAGTATTCTTCTTTAACACTTGAGGTTTTGATTTAAAATTATTCAATTTCTTTGAAAAATTAGGAATAAATCTGTGACACACCGTATGGTCACATTGATGTTTTATCAAAAATTAAGTAAAAAATTATTTTTAAACATATTTTATTAATTATTTTCGGATATATAAATGTTAAAATTTTTGTATATCGAATGGTGTGATCATACGGTAGGTCACATCCAACTCTTTTTTAGCACCTGAGCTTTTATTCACTTCAAAGATTTGTAAAATCCATTTAAAAATTAGGAAGAAACGGGTGACATATCGTGTGGTCACATCGTTATTAGACAAAAGGGGTAAATTAACGCATTTCTCATAGTAGAAATCTATGTTATAATTAGAAAAATTCTAGGAGTAGAACAGCAATATGACCTATCATATTATATGAGAGATAAGGCTAAAAATAAAAGCCAACCTTGATACATTTAATTAAATTATTTGCAGTGTCCTACGTCCTACAGTATCTTGTAGTATAACAACAATCAATATCTCAACGAGCTTTACAACTTTTAAACAGTAATAAAAGTATATCCTAAAAGCTGAAACAGATTTATGTAATATATAAGTCTGTATCTATAAGAAAGACACAACAATTAAATTGATTTTAAAATGTTCTCAAAATGTCTCCATACAGTCTATTAGGCAAAAGAAATGAATTTATCGGGTAGATTCAAGGTGTATACCTACGTATTATTACTTATATTAGTCAGATTCACGTCGAAGATTAATTTGCAATTTATTTCATATCAAAGTAAAAATATTAAACTAAATGCATTGCACACAATGTTCAGCTATACTTGACTTGACAAATCCTTTGTATTAACATTTGATTTCACTACTTATATACTCTGTAATAATTTCATCTACATCTCGTGCTTAGTAAGTACCTATCTACATGGAAATCAATTTTTAAGGACTAATAACATGATTTAACTCGTATTTGAAAAAAATGTCGAGGCCAGTTTTTTTTTTCTTTGACCAGTTCATGTAACCTGCTGAGACATTTAAAGCCTCGTATTTATGCTTTTTTGTTTTGGGTAGAAAATCTATTATTTAAGAGACGTTTCGTTTTTGTTGGTGTCAAGACTCATTAAGTTTGGTGAGAAACTAAGTTGAACGTTTTTTATCGAAACGGAAGCCGTCTATGGAAAATAATTACGGGTAACAAATTTTTCCTAATTGAAAACGATCAATCTCTCGTTATGTTTCATTAGTTTATTATTATTGGAACATTGGAGGATGTGTCGATATTAATGACTCCCTCGCAGTTGTTAGTGACTGGTCGAGAGGGCGATGCTTGCTTATCTCTTTTATTGTGGATTGGTAACAAAAAGGTTGTCGAGATTTATATTTAGATGCATAAATCGATCGACCACCATCGTCAGATCTGACGATGAGAGAAGTGTTAATTGAATGGCGATGATGATGATGGAAATGTTTCGAGTGAGGAATAAAAAGTTGCAAGTTGGTACGAGGCGAGCCACAAGACCTCCCATGGCTCGTGAAGCTCGCGAAACGATCCACCATCGACCATATGGACTTTTCATTTTTTTTTTCCTCTTCTTCTGCTTATAATATTACAAATGCGAAATCCATAACCCAATGCAGATCGAATCGAAAAGCAAAAAACTAATTTCTCTATATATATCTATAAATAAATAATTATATTTTGAGAAAACGTTGATTTTATTATGAAACACAATATGTGTATATATATATAGGTATATTGTGTATGTAGATACCGTTCCATTAGTTTTAATTACTGTAATTGCACTTCATATGGCTTCGATTCGGCTTCGAAATCATCGGATACGCGTATTATTTCCATCCATTTCTCTTTGTCTGTAATTTGCAAGCGGGATGAGTTGATTGTATTAATTACCTTAACAAATGTTAGAAATGTATATGCAGACACTGGCTATAATATCTCAACGTTAAGACATCAGAATATTCGATTTGAATACAACACGTTTTTCTTTCAAAAATAAAAAATACATTTTGCCTTTTGATATCGGCTAAAGTAGATCACAAAAGCTTTAAACATCTGATCAAACGTTCAATGTGTGATGGCTCGATCTATTAATTACACCATCGGGAAATTAACGCGTTTCTTTGCTCTGAAAAAGGAAAAAGTTACCACAAGGAACAATGGAACGGAAGACTGAGGTTTTTGTGTGGGATTAAAACTACCACAATATCTTTGAAATTGCAAAAAATTAGTTGCACGTGGTAGAATAGAAAAATGTGAGGTTAGATGTATCCTAGTTACTAACAGCTTTTGATATGAAAAAAGAGCCATCTGCTGAATATCTAGGATAATAATGTCAAAATCATTACTATCTACATGTTATCATAACTCAAAACCAATTTAAATAATTCGATTTGAAAATATTTAAATTTTCATTTTTGCACAGTGCTGGTTGATTTTGCGTGTATATAGGTAGGTACCTACATTTCTAAAGACCATCTGTCTTTCGTTGAGATCATTACCGTGATTGAATTTGAATTTA
Source organism: Sisyra nigra (assembly GCA_958496155.1). Lineage (NCBI taxonomy): Eukaryota > Metazoa > Arthropoda > Insecta > Neuroptera > Sisyridae > Sisyra > Sisyra nigra. Next base: position 55,601,019 of record OY292315.1, on the reverse strand, counting down.
ACGATGGATTAATGGATCCGTTATTTTCGGAACGAAACTGTGTTAAGATATTGCGCTAGCAGTATTTTCCGGCTGACGCGCCAAGAAACAAATTAATTTTAACTGCATTCATCAAGTGCAACATGCAATTTTCACTAGGCATTCACAATCAATGAGAAATATAAAATTTGAAAATAAAAATACTGGTAGATAAAAATTTGCATGTACGGTTTACTTTCTCTTGTTCTCGGGGGGACTAAAATCCGGCCGGTTTCAATCAACCAGCATTCAATTGAATTATTTAAATTAATCTTTTTCAATTTGGTGAAAATTGTTCGTGTTTGTTGGCGTTTTTCTGAATATGTGTGAAAGATGATCGTGCAATGCCAAGTGCAACAACCTTTCATTTCCAACCAAGTACATTAATTACTTGGTAGAATTAATACGTACATAATGTATCTATCTCTCTATCTATCTACGATATAGTGTAGTGAGTGAATGACGCGAACGCGTCAAGTTTTCGCGATTTTTTCGTTTTCGCTTTGGGTCCAGTCATTTTATAAACATCTACAGATACAATTTACGTGTCTCAATACCGAGAATAATTAGAGATCTGACATAAACGACCGTATGGCATTTTCTTCATCGTGTGCAAAGGCGGCAAGACATGCAAGATTGATGAATTATCCTTGAACTTTTCTAACTGAGCTTTAACAGAACGCCTAAAAGAAATCTTCCAATCCGTCACTGATTTTTATGAATATTTATAGGTATCGATAATAACCTAAAAACCTCTTTTTTTAGCACAAAAATCTCAGATTAAAGCAAAAAATTCTAATTACCGAATGAATCATGCAAATTTTTTGACAAATTAAAAAATTATTTCCTTTTCTCTTTTAATTTAACGTTCAAACAACCTGTTTATTTAATTGCAAATTTCACATCTTTTTGCCGAAAATAATATCGATAATAAATTGATACTACTGGGTGTTTCTTGTGCAATTTTATCATAGTAAAAATTAAACGTTCTGAGCCACTTTGAAATTAGTTTAAAATACCGCTTTTATAGTGGCAGAGAGTTATCGAGAAGGATCGTAAATGAATGGTCATAAATCAAATAGAAGAAATAAAAATTCAATACGTTATAGGTATAGTTACATATGGGATTTATGAGGGTTTCGTTCTTGATCGTGCGTTGAGATCTTTTCAGTTCTATCGTGTTATTAAGGGTATCAATAAACGTGAGATATACTAGTAATTAAATGAATGGTTTAATAGATTTAATGTGTTCAATTTTACAAGGGGAAATCGAGAAAATGATTTTAGTTTTATTTTGTAAAGATTTTTTACAATCGTTAATATTTGAGTCAATCACTTTTTGAAGACTTCATTATGTTTTGCTTTTAACATGTAAGAAGAAGGTTTTGCTTAGATATAATTGGTTTCATGATAGGATATCATTGGAAATTGGTTGGAGAATTTTCCTTATTTTTGAGTTTAATATATATTTTCTAGTTTTTTTTTTTAATAACAGCCTTAAAGTGTTTTCGGTGATTTCTTGACAACTTTAGAATTTTATGGGAAATTGTAGTTGATAAAATTAAAGACAATAAAATGTTATACCAAAGTTGTTCTATACAGTTCCCTTGAGCTAACATTCTTTAGAATATACATTTAGAGATACTTTTATAACAATTTTCTTAAAAAAAAAAAAACAGAAAAATTTAACTATCTCCTTTTTGTTTACTTAAAAATTTTTTATTCTTTTAGCTTTTTAAATAATTTTAGCCTTTTAATATTTGGATGTTAAATTCATGGTGAATCAGAAAAAAAAGTTGCTGCACGTAGATTTGAATCCGAATTTTTTGAGTCCATGTCATATTAACAATTTCCAGTATCATATTTTGGAACTTGTTTTGAGCTGTATACATTTTCATGAACATTTTATTCGAAACAAAATTGAAGAATATAAAATTTTTTTAATGCTTTGTAGCATAAATTTTTTGCTCATCCTAATTCTTTTGCTCGAGTCAGTATTAACAACTTTAAGAAATTTTTTTTTATTGATTCACGATAATTTTCTGGTTATTTGATCTTTTGAAGTTTTGTGCTATTTATTCAAGTGTGACCTAAGAAAAAAAAATGTATTCCACTAAGATTTGAGTCTACATTTTTTGAGTCAATGATACCAAAATATTAATTTCCATTTAGTGCAATTGAAGTTTCCTTTTGAAAGTGTTATATAGATATATCTGATAATATATAAATTTTCATAACTTTGTTCTTTTCAAATTTATAAATAACCTATGACCTATAACCTATAACCTATTTTCTCAATTCCAACACATTAGCTAACAGTAATTCTTACAGCAGACTAAATAAAGAAACTTTTAATAAATTCGTGATCCCTTTTGACATTAATAAATTTCTTTTAAAAATAAATTTTTGATTATTTTTGTTTCCAAAATACTTAGCTGTCTATTTAAGTGTAATCAACAACAACAAAAAATGGATCCATTGAGATTTGAATCCATATTATTTAAGTCAATGATAGTAAAACATTTAAATTAACATTCAATTTAATGCAATAAAAGTCTTCCTTGTCGATGTGATAGGTATATCTTGGAAATAGTATATTTCCATAAAAATTTTGTCAAAATTAAATTTGATGAAGTTTTCTATAAAATTTGTCCTGTAAACATTTCCTCAATTCCAATACTATGGCTAATAATGAGATTGTAAAGGTACCATGATGTAAAGGAACAAAAATTTTATTAGTCTTTGATCATATTTTCCTTTTTTTTTCAAATAATTGTCTAATTTTTTAGCTTATGATATTTTTGAATGCTAATTTGAGTGTAATCTAAGACAAAAAGTTAGTCCACTAAAACTTGAGCCTAAATCATTTGAGTCAATCAGCCTAAAATGTTAATTTCCATTAAATGCAACTGAACTTTCCTTTTTGAGAAATATCTCAGAAACTATACATTCATTTTAATGAATTTGTTCCAATTGAAAGTAAAGTACTTATATGAAATTTTCTATGATACTTGTTTTGTATTTATTTTCCATTCCTAACAACTTTTGGTTTGTTTCGAGTCGTTTATAACGATCTAAAGAAAGAACATTTTAATTGATTATGATCACCTTTTCAGACTAAAAATGACTTTTTTAATTAATTTTTTTGATTATTTAATCTTCTGAGATTTTTAACTGTTCATTTTAGTGTGATCTACGGAAAAACATTTCTATAAAAATATTGTAAAACTATACATTTTATACCCTTCTTAATCTTTAAGGTATTACCTACCATTTAAAATAGCACTCCAACAAACTGCAATGATAATTGAAAATGCTTTACTAAATCTCTTAGGCTTAATCTCTTAAAAGAAGCAAATTTTTATTTGCGACAATGAATTTATCAAATGCAATCAAGAAAAGGTGTGAAAACATTTAACATCTACCCTCGAAGAAAAATTTTGAAGTAATTTCGCACGAGTTTATCAACTTGTATCTTTTATACGTACTTATACAAAAATGTACATACAGATTTTTTTTATATGAAAGTGTTAAAATACACGTGTATCTATGCACTTGATTATCCAAGCATAAATGTTGCAAGAAATAATTTAAATATTTATGGATACATGTGCAATATATTCCGGAAGCAATTGCAATTATTGTTAAGTGATTATTTTTAATTTGTTCTGAAATAAATAAAAGCGCTACGCTTTTTTATGCATTGTACTGCACTGGATGCCAATTTGCATAAATTAACAGATTAATAACAATATGTGAATTTGACTATGCCTAATTAATAATGCATCTCCTCAATTAGTTATTTGTAAATATACTGAATGTATGCACTGACTGAAAAATTCGATGATTTATGAAAAATTGGGATTATTGTTGGTAATTATTTTGTGCAAGGATGCTGAGGATTCAAAGTGACCACAAAAACCATTTAGACATCATATAATAATTCTAATTATTGCATTGTATGCAACTAGTTTTGTCTCGATTAAAGACCGCAAATGCGTTTCGTGCCAGCCTACCGCCTGCCTGCCTACCCACACATTCAGACACAACCTTGTGGCACAAGTTCGCGAGGAACGTGCACGCACAAATTTGCATTTTCTCGTCATCCACGTTATTCCACGATGCACTTTGTGTTTTGTATTTCGCCGCTTTTTCTTCAATTTTTTGATGATCACTTGATGAAAATTGTTTATTGTGGTATTTTGTTTAAGTGTTGTATTAAGTAATAGGCGCCAATTTTTTTTTAAGTTCTAATGAAAGATGGAAGTTAATTATTTCTTTAATAATTTACTTCTTGTGATTATGCAAAAAAAAAACAACAGATGTTTAATTCTTGTAAAAATATTTGTTTCCTCTCGAAATTCTTGTTTGGGAAAAAACTGAATTATTATGATTTTTATTGAACGTTTTTTTTTTTTTTTTTTTTTTGTTAAAAATTGTTACAATAGTAATTTACTCGATGTTACAAATTGTGTTATTATGATACATATTTATGTACCTATGTATAGAGCAATGCTATTTGGGTTATGAAGATTATCAAATTAAATGGTTTTCACAGCTCGAAATTCGAGCAAGTCATCAACATCAGAGTCGCACGGTGACCAAATCAAATTTGGTCGATGATAGGGAAAAAAATTTGCCATTTTTTTTGTAGGTATTTGGGCTAATTTTTATTATTGTGTTGTTGCATTTTTTGGGTTTACTGTAAAAATTATGGTTGTATTTAGTGTAATTATGGTGGTTATTTTTTATGTCAATATATAGAGTGACTTAATGGTATTTAAAACGATTAGAACTCGTTATGAGTCCATTAATTTTCTTAATTACTCTTTTGTTGTGCAGGTTTTGAGTAATTAAAACGTTCAACGTTACTCGTTGCTGGTTGCCACATTCGAAGACCAAAAGGGAAAAAAAAATTAATTGAAAATTTGCATGTTTAATGCTTGTTTTAAAAATGAAAAATTGTACTTCAGGTTTGATTCGATAGAGCTTTACCTTAATACTACAACATTTTCGACAAAAGCTTCAAGGTTTTACCGCGAATTGTCAATATACTTCAAACAAGCAGTACGATGTTAACGCTTTGAGAAATAAATTTGATCGGTTGATATCTTGAAAACTAACCGAGATAGAAATAAAACATAAGTAACAAATTTTGTAGACAATTTTGTCATCTTTCATTTTGATAAGAACAATTTTTCTGCTCCTACTCATAGTTTTTGAGATATACTTATAAAAACTAAATCCTTTACGTTATCCTTAATTTCACGTTTTTTACAAGTTTCATTTGTTTAGTTGTTAGACTATCATTTGTTTCCATTATCAAATCTTTTGGTGGTTTCCATTTTATAGTCCGATTTTAAAAACAGTTGAACGTCTATCTATCGGGTTTCCGCCAATATCTCGATACGTATTTCTTCAAGCGAAAAAATTTTTTTTATTAAAATGGAAGGGTATAAAATTTCTGATAGATTGATGCATTTGTATGAACGGTATAAAGCCTTGTCTTGTTCTTTCACTAGTTTTCAATTTTCGATGATCAATTATGTTTTGATTAAATTTGATATATAGATATTTTAAAACTAATAGGTAAATGTAGGTAAACAAAAGTTACAAGTAACAGTTTTGTAGAAAATGTTGTCTTCGTCCACTTTGTTACGATCAATTTTTTCAATAAGACTTAGGTATAGTTTTAAGATATAGCCAACAATTTAAACCTTCTTACGTTTTCTTAAACTTTAACTTTTTCAATGTTTCATTTGTTTCAGTTGTCAAAACTAATTGTTGATTTAAATTTTCAATTTTGTGACCATTTATTTATAACCATTTGAACATCTATTTATTGGTCTTTCGCTCGTATTTCGAAATATTTTTGGTCAACCGAAAAATTTGTTCTTACATATTTTATTTTTTCGATTAAGCGAAAAGGATACCTATATAATGAAAAATAAATAAGATACCTAAGATAGGTTATTTTTTTATCAAATTTGATTGGTGGATAATATCCTGAAAACTAATAGAGATAGAAGAAAACATAGGAAATAAATTTTGTAGAATAATTTACTATCTTTCATTTTGCTAAGAATAATTTTTTCGTCACAACCTATAGTTTTTGAGATATAATCAATAAATTCAATTTCTTCAGTTGTCATTATACTTAAAATTTATTACGTTTTTTTTTAATTGTTAGACTCTCATATGTTTCAGTTGTAAATTCATTGTTGATATAAATTTTCTATTAATCAATTAAAATTGAAAAAAAATTTCGGTAAATATATTATATTATTTTATTAAATATTTTTGACTTTGAGACTTATTTTAAAGGGGACAAAGGCAGTTTTTTTCGAAAAAATTATACTAATAGCTGTGTCTCAAGAAGATGAAGAAAATGACGTTACTACCTCAATATCTCAAAAAGTGGCACTTAGGTCACTTTGGTACCTACTATGGACGCCTCAATTTGTTGTAGTGAAAATGTTGTTTTTATTAAAATGAAAAAGGATAACATTTCTGACAGATTAATACTCTTGTATTAATACTCTTCCTAATCTTCCAGTTATCATTTTTTTTTATTTTTTTTTTTGGACTGCATTTGTTTCCATTGTCAGATTTATTGTCATTTTTATATATTGCGACCTATATTTGAAAAATAATTAAACGTCTTTGGTTTTTCGCTTAAATCTCGGAAATAAATTGTAATAGTGAAAAATGTCCTCACAACAAAATGAAAAGTGCTAAAATATCGAAAGATTTTATTTTCTCGATTAAACATCAATGCTTGAAGCTTAGAAACGATATCAAATTAGTTAAAAAATTGATAGGAGACCTTTTGAAAGTTATTGTAGAAAACACTAGTGATAAATTTTGTTGAAAATTTTCTCGTCTTTCATTTTGTTAGGAATACTTTTCGAGATAATACCTACTGTCAAAAATTGAAACTTTTACGTTGTCTCTAAATTCAACATTTAAATAGTTTCACTTGTTGCATTATTTGAATTGCATTTGTTTCAATTGTTAAATCTATTACTGATTTAAATTTTTAAAACAATTGAACATTTTTATTTTTACTCGTATCTTAACAACTCATTTATAATACATTTTTATCTTTATCAAAATTATATTACAGAAGTAATATTTTCATAATTGAACGGGAGGAGAAATAGTTAAAAAGTTTTCATTTTAAAATTTCATGAATTATTTCATAAACTGCGGCCTAACGATAAAGTATGTGAGGTATAAAAATAAAATAGGTAGATAAATTGTATTACCAACAAAAAAAGTTAAATTAAATTAAAACATACGATAGCTCCTATCAATAAATTAAAAATAAAATTTAATTTTAGTTACGATAGTTGAAAAAAACTGTTGTACTTAAAATATGGCCTACGAATCTTACAAGCCTGAACTATAGTAGTGATTCTAAAAATTTTGTTTAATTTTGAGTTTTGACAAAAATATATCATATGAAATTTCTTAAAAATATTTTCCTTTGGTAAAATGAAAAAGTCCGATTTTTTATTGGCACCCTTCGGAAAAGAATTAAAAACTAAAAAACAAACAGCAAAAAGGGTTGAAATTTCATGGTTTTTTGACTGTATAACAAAACGTTGAGGATGGGGAAGGTTGAAAATTGAGATTCTTATACCTGATCATTTACTGAGGCAAATGTAATATAGAGTTATTGAACTATCTGCATTGAGATCAACATTTTTAAGCAATTAAACCTGGGCGCAACAATCGGATTTGAGATATCTTTTGATATTTCTTTTTTCTCATTGATTTGAAAAAAAAATTTCCGCTAAAATTGTATTAAATTAACCGATTTTTAATGATTTTTCTCGGATATAACTTGAAAATAATCGTTGGTCGAAAAATTGATTTGGGACACGTAATTTTTAATGTTCCCTTTAATTCAATAATCGTTTCTTATTTTGTTGAATTCAAGAAAAGACTATGAAGAAAGTTATTAAAATGCAAACTATAATTTTTCGTCCAATAAAAATTGGATTATCTTTTCTTTTTGATGGTGTTCCGCTTTATAATGGTTACGATATATGGGAGAGGAAGAGGAAAAAACCGGAATAAATTTTTGTATTGTTATTTAATTTGCAATTAATTTTGATTGTGTAACAGTAAAATTTCTAGGTGAAAATTCATGCGAATTTGTTTAAGTGTTGTTTTGCCGAAATTTAACACCGTAAAGAGTTTTGGTTTTTTGGCCCACTTCACACACTTTATGTGTGTGTGTGTGTGTATGTGTGTAATTTAAAGAGAAGATTTTCTTTCAAGTTCTTACCTGTGTTATGTTTGGAGTTTTCAGTTTGTCTTTGAGTTGTTGATGATAGGCGGTGATTCGATTCGAGTCGTGCTTTTCTTGAATTTCCATTTTAGCGGTGGTCACTTCTTGGATTTGAGCCGAGGTTAGTTTGTAGGTGGTTTTTGTTGGGGTGCGTTGCGTACTGGTTGGCACTTGGACCATGGTGACGGTGGTGCCTCGATTATGCGGCCGTTTTGTCGCTTTCACGGTGACAACGGGCGTTAATTTCGCGGTGGATGATTTTCGCGTTGTTCCCGCCGAGTTTGACGTAGCCGACGTGCCACGACTTGCGATTGTCGTGAGCTTTTGCGACCCTAACACCGAAGAAGACGTCGTTGTCGTCGTCGTCGTCGTGGTGGTCGCCTTGACTTTCGAAGTTGTCGTCTTCACCGGGTCCCACTGAGAGCTTTCTTCCGAAGAAGTAGTTGTCGTGGTTGATGGAACCACTGACGATTCCGAACTTGAACGTCTACTTTGTCGAGCATAGGGCGACCACGCGTTTATCGAAGGAAAACTCCATTGTGACAAATCATAAAAACCTGAGGACTCACGACCGGATGCCGTCGACGCAACCAAAACTAAAATCCAAAAAATTCCTTGCATGGTTTTTTTAAATCCAAAAAGGCAATTTAAAAAAAATTCTTTTCACTATTGACACAAAATTTTCACTTGATTTCCACCATGAGGTTGCAAGACAAGCACTGGACCGTTTTCACGTCGCGAGTCTTTCGAGAAAATCTTCAGAGTGTTCAGGTCAGGTGTTGTTTAGATGCGCGCGGATGCCGAGTGGGTAATGAAAGCCATCGGAAACCGTCTCTGAAACCGACGTCGACAATGAAAAGTCCCCGCCGAAGACGCGCTCCGTTACCATCTCAACCTACTTCCTACCGTGTGCACCAATCGCACACCGTCGCCACCACGTTTCCAAAGCCATCAAAATATCCATCGCCAATTTTTTTCATTTCATTTTCGGGGATCACCCAAAAAATAAAACGAATCATTTCCTTATAATAAAGAGGTCAAACACGGTGTTTAGTGCTTTTTTTATTGGGAGATTTCAACGTGACGTATGGTCTGAAACCTTTGTTGTGACAATCAAATGTCTGGCTTTAAAAAAAACGCATCTCAAACCCACACATTTGGAATACAATCACTTGTGTATTTATCATACTTTTTCTTGCTATCCTTAGCATACAAGATATCCCACCTTGGTTGTCCCACCCCTTACTAAGTATAAAGTTCTAAAATTGATATTGAAAAATTTACTTCAAATTATTAACCGACTTTTTTTAGGTTATTTGGAAGTTTTTTTTTCCATTTCGTGTTTTTTTTTTTAAAGATACTCTACTAAAACCATGGGTACGTCTGAACCTGATAAAAATATACAGGCTGATTTAAAATGTCTTAGCTTATAGAAGCTAATTTTATGTAGGAAAGGAGTTAACATTCTGTATCTTATTGGAAAAACAAACGTATAATATACAAATTGATTTACAATTCTTGGCCTTTGAAAAGCCTTATTTTCGTGTAGTAAAAATTGCTAAATACGTACTTACATAAATTGTCCTTTCAACGTGTATCAATTAGAGATTTCAACGTGACATATGGTCTGGAACCTGTGTTGTGACAATGACATGTACGATTAAAAAAAAAAAACATCTGAAACTCACACTTTTGGAATATCTACAATCACCCATAGGTATATTTTTTACTTTCCCCCAATCCTTATCATGCAAGGTGCCCTTCAATCAGTCAATCAGTTGCTTTTTATTGAAAACTAAAAGATTAACTATAAGTTATAATATGGGAAATATTTTATGGTCATTGAAAAGTAGGTACATTCTATTTTTCGGGGTTTCTCTCTGAATGATATGACTAAAAATGGTAAAAAAGTATGACAAAGAATGGCTTAAAATTTCTTGATATCTAAAAGATAAAAATCTATTTTCTTTAAGAAAAACAGTTACAATATCACTATACATTCTCTTGGGAGGAAAAACGAGTGTTAACAAGATTTTTTTTTTAATTTTTTTATTTTTTAGTCGAATAACCTTTTTTGGAGGTTACAAAATCCCAAAATATACATGCATATTATTTAAAGGTTGTTTGATATTAAATGGCATATTAAATCAAACACAGTATTTAGTGCTTTTTTATAGGGAGATTTCAACGTGACGTATGGTCTGAAACCTTTGTTGTGACAGTCAAATGTCTGATTGTTAAAAAAACATTTGACACCCACCTTTTGGGAATAGTCACTTACATATTTATTTCTTTCTTTACATCTTCCAAGTAATCTTAAGGTTAATCGCAACTTTTTCCTATTTCCTGTTTTTACTCTGTAGTTGATACCCCTCTAAAACCATGCGAACACATCTACAAGTGATCACTTATTAAACAAGCTTATTTTCAATATTTTAATAAAGTTGGGCATTTTTGAATGCATTTTACTTGATATTTAGACTTTTAAAGGACATAACTTGTGAAGTTAATGTTTTACTTGATTTGACATTTAAATATTTACTTCGTTTTCGACTTGATTTCAAATCCAATTTTAGTCGAACCTAGCTTCAAAATCAAGTCAAGTAGGTGGTAAATTTCTTGTGAATCACCAACTTGTTTTCATTTTGTTTTTGTTTTAAAGATGACTGATACGGATGGTTTTTGTTTAATTATTGCTTGAAAGAAGAATTAATTAATGTAAAACTAGCGAGGTTCCTTTTGGAGGTCATTTATGAGATAATCTTTCATATTATGAGCTTTGAAATTCAAGAAGGGAATAATATACTGAAGACATTATGTCATTAGAACGCAACCCACAAAAAAGTCGTTTGCTCCACTCTTAATAGAAATTCTTAAACGACCGCACGATGGGCTTATAATAAAAATTTATAGTAAAGAAATTTTATATGGGTATATTCTTATATAAATATCTTGGTATGTTCATTAATGTCTGTGTGTGTTAAGGCATCAACGATTGGCCCCTAAATCACAATTAAATTACACAAATAAATTTAATTACTCGTTCATCTTGAGACGAAGTGGAGGGCAACAGCCCCAGCAATTGAATCTCACTATAAAAGCGCCCGCACTGTTGCTTCTTCTACTAAATGCATAATAGTTACACTACCAAAAAAAAAAAAAAGATGAAATAAAAATAAAATAATATAATTTATGATTAATGAAAAGAAATGAAAAATCTTTGGATATTCTTTATGTGATATCGCGTCTTAAATAATTTCGGTTTTTATTGTTGGCCCTCGAATCACATCAAGCCTGACATAATTAGACTTTCGAACCTGATTTTTTTTTGTTTCTAATTAAAATATAACAATTTTGTATAGGTATCTACCCATTCAAATGTTGAGGTCTATGCTCAAAGAAGAGGAAAGATGAAAAGTTTTTTGGCCATCACTGACGAGCTCCTAATAAGTGGAAAATCATTTATTATTTGAAAGAAGTTTTTAGTTGCAAAAATTTTTTTGAATATTACCTACTTCGAATTGGATAGTTTTTCAAAAGGTGATGAGATTTTTGAGTCATTTTGTACATCGATTTTTAAAAGTGTTTATAGTACTTATCTAAGTATTTTATCAAGTTAAAAGACTTTTGAATTTTTCTGTTTATAAAGTTTTTTTCTCATTTGATGTAAAATAAAGCTTTTGCTTTAATTTCTTAAGAAGGTACTTAAAGTAGTTTTTCTTAGGAAAGGAAGACTTCGAAACTATTCTAGTTGTGTACTGACGTTCTAACTTTTATTTCTTAAAGAACTTGTTTATAAAAAAGAAGAGATCTATGAATCTCCTTTGTGGTGTTTTTCTCAAAATCAAGCATACATATTGTTATCCTAGTTGTTTTATCAAAATAAAGTATTGGAAAAGTTTTTATGGATAGAGTTATTAACTGATGGGGTGGCGAACAGCTTGACGACTTACGTTGAATCTTTAATTAAAGTTTTTCTTATTTAAACGTAAAATTTAATATCTTATCAAAGTTAGGACAATATTGGTGTATATTACCTGAAAAACTGTTGGACGGCATAATTTTAATAAAAAGGTAATTAAATTTTACACTTCTTTTGGTAACGTAATGAGATTTATTGACAACATTTGGAAAGTTTAAAGTTTATTAAGGTGGAGTGGGGTAAGATCGGAGCCGTTTTTGATATGTTCGACTTTACCATTTACTGTTAAAACTATGTTTCAAATATTAAACAATATGTTGATATCATCGTAAATCAAAAAAATTTCGTAGCTACTCCGGTTTTGCCCCATGATGGGGCAAGACCGTAAGCAGCCGTTTAAAGCTCATTGAAATCAATGTTCATAAGTGATACGACAAAATCGGAATTCTTCATTCACCATTTATAAAATGCTTTTTACTAGATTAAAATCGGTTGTTTAGTTTCAAATGTATAGATTTATAAAGAAGTTTTGAGAATAGTTTGTTTTTAGTTAGGTATCTTTAATAAAAATTCGCTATATACCTACTTCCAAATTGCCCCGTGCACTAATATTTTCGGGGCAAGACCAGAGTAGTGATTTTCTTAAAACATTCGAAACAATTAATAGAATTTATTCATTTAAAGTGAATTTTAAGCATTTTTCTTATTACCTACCAATAATAATCGCTCAGGATAAAAGAATTGTTGCAATATCATGGCATTTATCTTGCCAGTTCTAACTTGCAAGTGAACTTCAAAATGAGTGAGAATTTACATTGGTTATAAAAACAGAAAACTTATTTCTGAACGAGCGAAATATAGTTTGAAGACTGCATAATAATCAAATACATGTTTCTACAATTTAGTCTATATAATGTAATGGATTTTAGAATAGATTTAAGCCGTTAACGATCTTACCCCGTTTACGATATTACCCCACTTCACCTTAACAGATAATGGAGCGGCTAACAATTGGGCGGCATACTTGGGTAATGTAATTTTACACTTCTTGAAACGTAAAAATATAAAGTTTCAGGAAAAAAATCTTAACGAAAAGTCTTCTTAAGAGTTTTGAACCCTTTATTTTCACCTTTAAAAACTTTTAGTGTTATGGTGCACCATCAGAGATTCATTTTTAAAATTTCATTATTAAAACGGTTTTTTCACCGTTTGCATCTCGTTTACCTCCGTGCTGCACCATAAATGTCAAATAAAAGTAGTCATTTAACGTTTTCTATTTGGTCGGTGTTGTTTTGGGTGCTTTAAAAACCTCAAGCCTTTTACAAGAAAATGGTCGTTAAGTGTAACGAAACACGCAATCAATATTATTAGGTTCAACAAAACAAATTACTATCGAAAATTTGAGAAAATGTCGTGAGAAAACAACAATTGTGACGTGTGTAGATTTTCTTTTAAGTAGATACCTACACTTTGTGGTGTGTAAAGATCTTTGCGAAAAATTGAATATCGTGGTTTTGCCTATTATCAGCAATTGATTGAATCATTTAATTAAATTTTGAGATCGGATGGAATTGGGAAAATGATGCTGATATATGGACTAATGGTTTAAATAACCAATTTGATATCAAGGCAATAGCATAGGCTACTTGATATGTCACCGGTTGAATTTTTGATTTCATTACGATAAATGAATTAATTAGGCTTTTATGTCACCGGTAACTTGATCTATTTCTAATTTTATTTCTTTGAAGATGCCCTCTAATCGGATCATTTATCATTTTTTTTCTTTTATTTAAATATCAATGTTAATAATAATACCGTTTTTTATGTTGAATATATACCTAAGTAGCTTAGAAATGGAATCTATATCTAAATAGGTTTTTTGATATCATATTATTATAGAATATCATTAGATAAATAAAGTCAACTAATTTTCTAGTTTAAGTGAGCGAATTACAGTACTTCTTCTTTTTTGTTTGTTTGTGGTTGGCGGAAAGAATCTCTTTCTTTCATTTCTCTTTGAAAGTAGAATTATATAAGTGAGTAAATTTTTTTTTCGGTCAAGTTTCAATTAAACAAACCAAAATTTTCTCAACCAGCGTCTCTCTCGTTAAACATAATATATAACGTTTTATTGGTCTTATTGATGCATAAATAGTGTAAAATGGCGTTAATTCTTACCCAAATTCGGTTTGGAATTTTTTGCCGTTTTAAGTGACTATTTATTTTCTATTAATCTATCGAAAGTATTTCAAGTTGAATGTCAAGTGTATACATGGAATAATGGATTTACCAGAAATTTATTTTTCGAGTGGTTTTTAGTCTTCTACGTATTGGATTTGACCTGATTCAAGAGAGTTAATTTTTCAATCGAAGAAACTTTTAGCAATCATACACCACATAAATCACATCTAGTTGTCTATGCTTAAATGCAATATTCCATTGTTGCTTTTTTTTCTTTATAGATATCAAATTAATTGTACTGTTAATGTGTTGAAGATTTTACGCTAGAATTGTTGAGGGAATTAATTACAACTGTCATGTAGTATATAAATCTTGTCCATTATACCTACAGAGCTTGTAGGGGAACATTTAATGAGAGATTATAACTATAGTAAAGAACTTTTAATTGAATATTTGAAACATTTTTTTTTTTTACTCTCATAATCAAAGGTTTAGTGTAATTATTATTTGGGGGCTATGAAAATAATGGCTTAATATGTTATAGAAATGATCACCAACGTGACAGGGATAGCCATTTGTTATTTGTTATCTACCTTTTTCTTAGCCTCCGGCTCTTCTTTCACTCAGCTATGAGCAAGTTTTGATTGTTTAGTGTAGACAACCAGTTAAATATATCTGTCAATTTGGTTGCCTAGCAGTCAAAACTAAATAAATATTATAATTAAGTCTAGAAATGTAATGTTTCATTACCTTTTTTGCCTTAAAGCAGTGGTTCCCAAACATAAGCAGGTGTCTAACACTCAATGTATCCTTTCTTCATTATTGTGGAGAAAATCAAACAATCAACAGTAAATAATTGTATATTCTATGTCGTTAGTGACAATCAATTCCAGCATTATTTGAACGATGCTACTTGAATCTTATTTGGAACTGATGACTGTCGTCATGACTTCGTTCACATAAAATAAGGGAAAAGAAGTATACGCAGCACTATCTTGAAACAATAAGCGAAATTAAATTCTTAAGAGTCAACCCTCAAATGAACAAACCAAGAAACTACAAACACAGAAATTCTTTGCATTTACAAAATTATCGATTGGCAATTGCAAAATTACAATTTGAAAAACTTGATAATTTTCAAGTACTTAATACAAAAGTTTCGATCTCCTGTTTGAGCCTAATAAGGGTGGAATTTCGAAAACTTCAGTCTTAGTGGAAGACATACCTACTTACTTCATACCGAAATACGTAATACTTTAAAATTATATGTTTTTCAGGTCTTAATAGTTTAATATTTTAAGCAATTATCAGGTGAAAAGATCAGTTTTTTATTTTAAAAATGTATTTTCTTTTTACACTACGTTTCGTCGGTGTTATTTCGACTTCATCAGATATCATGAAAATTGTTATACCAAACATAATAAAAATATAATTTGAATATAAATTTAATAATAGAAAATTTCAGATGCCAAATATTAAGATAGGCAAATATTTGACACCTAAAATTTTCTATTGTCAAATTTATATTCAAATTATATTTTTATTATATTTGGTATAACAGTTTTTAAGATACCAGATGAAGTTGGAATAACACCGACGAAACGTAGTGTAAAAAGAAAATATATTTTTAAAATAAAAAACTGGTCTTTTCACCTGATAATTGCTTAATATATATGTTCTTACTTTCAGTGACTTTGCTTTTAGTTGTGTTTAGAAAATCTAAAAATGTAGAAAATTGTGATAGAAAATCATCAAGTCAAGTAATTGATCATTTTTTAAAATTAATTGTGTTTGACATTTTGACATACAATACTTGACTAGATTTTGGCATTTGAATATCAAGAGTTTTTTTTAATTTCAAGTCGAATTTAAGTGGAGTAAATTAAAAATCAAGTCATATAGGTAGTGAATCGCCAGTTTTATAAGATATAATATTTAAAAATGTGTTATATATTATATAGTTGACAGTTAACGTTTCCAAATGCCAACGGTTTCAAAATATTGAAACAAATTAACTATGCCTCTTTCAGTTTCTGTTGTTGGTAGTTCTTTAGGCTCCTCTTATCAAATGAGCTTATGATGGGTTCATAGTGTATCAGACGCTTGGTTTTAACAATACCCGTTATAATTGATATACAAAAATTAAATAAACCATAAAAATTTGAAATTCAATTGGAACTCTAAGTTGATCTTATTTAGTAGCATCTCTGTAGCATAACCGCACGTTGCACAATTTGGGAATCATTGATATACACTATACAGCTTTTATAAAAACAATGTTGGTTTTATTACTTTTTGCCACTATTAGCCACCCGCATTTGTTCTTTGAGCTAAAAGCTATAGCTGTTTGACTATATGCAACCCATGTTACTTTATCATTACTTGATCAGGTTGCTCTAGTGTAAGCATTAGATCAGTAGTGTACGACTAAAATAGTAAATTCTATGTTGCTTAAAGTTAACTTTAATTCTATCAAAATGTTGTTTTTGAAATGATCAAAGATCTACAATGGTTAAATGATGAATCAGAGATGTTGAAGACATAAATATTTGCACTTAACATGTTTCAATTTACACACAAATATGAAAATGAGAAGAAAAATAAATCGTTTTTTATTTGCATACTTCTATTTAGTTGAAAAAAAAAATTCCACTGAAAAAACGGAGAAGTATGAACTATTTATAGATTGGTATTCAGAAGATAAATAATGGAAATTTTTAAGAAACATATAAAGCCTAAGTATACAGAATGTTTATTGTTGAGATTGTCAAAAGTAAAATTGAGATTTCCCTTATATGGGAAATATTAAAGTCTATTTACCAACTTGATTTGACCTATTTTGAGCATCTGGAATTATCATAAACATAGATTAGGGATTGTCGCGTCTCACTCGCACTGCAGCCTTAGGTTTATAGTGCTCCTAGTCTGTCTATACTTGTCTTCTTGTCTTTAGATAAACATTTTTAACTTATCCAAGCTTAATAATCTTCCTCATAGCAGGAATTCTTTTACGTTCGTGTTTTTCTTGTTTCTCTAGAATATCTATAGTTATTAGTCCTGAGTTGATTCCTTCCTCGTTCATTGCGAAAGTACAATGAACGAGGAACAAATTCTCCTCATCATTCTTTTACTGAATTTCCGACCAGGAACTTCTTGCCAGTATTAATTCTGAAGTTGGCGCAGTCGATGGTACCAATATTAACTTCCTCACTGCCTTCAATTTTCAAATATCTTGGCAACTAACCAAGTTTAACTTGATTGTGCTTTGCCAGACCCTTTAGTACTTGATGGCACACTGAAATCAGCTTACGTACAGCTGCTTGTTATTTTGGCAATCGCTCTTAACACTGCCTGATTGTAAAAAAGTCTTGATAAATATGTTATCGACTTGGGAGACAAAGAAAAATAAAGCGCGTTTAATATAATATAAACTTTGAAATGAAATAATCAAGTTAATTAACTTAAAAACCGTGTCAAGTACGGAGTCCCTATAGTAATAGTGATAAAAAAT
The DNA here is from genome assembly GCA_958496155.1 of Sisyra nigra. Classification (NCBI taxonomy): domain Eukaryota; kingdom Metazoa; phylum Arthropoda; class Insecta; order Neuroptera; family Sisyridae; genus Sisyra; species Sisyra nigra. The sequence continues at coordinate 55,583,085 of OY292315.1, read as the reverse complement.
TTGCTCCCAATAATTTTTTTTTTCTTTGGACGCATAAAAAACATCCTGTATATTTGAAACGTTTACTTTCAATTAGTTATGAATCATTTTAATAAACATTAAGTAATTGGAATCTATACTGAGTCAAATGAAACGTTCACTGAATCACTAATTATTTATAATTTTCCGAATGGAAGCTTTTCAATCAAGATCTTTATTCATTGGCTTCACAACGCGTGGACAATTAGATTTTTACAAGGATAAAGAAAATTCGATTCATAAATTACGTAGCCAATTTTTTTCTTTGCCAATTTGATTGAATTCTTTGTATGATTTGTTTCGTATTGGCAACCAAATAACTACCTATGTATATCTAGTTGCATATGCTTCAAACGATTCATCCCATAGTCTCCTATGAAAAATAAAGTTTTCTTTAAAAGAAGAAAATGTTTTTCATGTCTTGAATAAATAACTGAGATTAAAAATTATAGCTTCAATTAAGCTCGAAACTCTTGAAGCTAAAAACGGGAAACGGAAAGTGTAAAGAAATAAATTAAATTTAAAAAAATACGGCTCTCTTATTTTATATAATATAATATATTTTATTTTTATTATATATTTATATATATATTTATATAGCATTTTAGTTTTTATATACAAATATAATTTAAAAAACATTTTAAAAATAAAAATTGGAAAATTTAATTTTTACACAACTCGTTCGATTTTCTACGGAAGAACACATAGAGAATTTATTTACACACACATACAAATTTTATATAAACCATATATGCATAAAATAATATTAAACTATAATAATATTAACAAATTATTTTTTTGATATAATTTTTTTTTTCAAATGAACAATTTATTTATATTTACAAACTTTTTTATGAGTTTAAATAGTTCTTAAAAATGTTTCTTTAAATAGGCTAAATTCGACTTAATGTTTAATATATGTAAATGCTTCAGGTACAGAGATCCTGTTTTGTTTGTTTGTTTGTTTGTTTTTTTTTTTTTTTTGAAACAAAAGTTGTTTAGGACCTCGTTTCAATTGGAAAAAAGTGAATGTTTCGAACAAGTTTTGGCATTAATTCTATACAAAACTACTTAAAAAAAATTTTTTTTCGAATAAAAATAAATAGGAAATTATATTATATAGCTCCAAACTGTTGCTTATAGTCATCATTTATAATACTTTTCTTTCGTGGTTCTTTTACAAAGATTGCAATGACTAATTTTGAATGGGTTACCCTTTGATTTGCGCCATGTTTTGGTAACTGATTTAGTGATTTATTGAGAGATTGAGGATTGAGATTAGTCGAGAGGATTGGTGGGCATGCAATAGCTGCTGTACGTTCGGATCGCTTCCTCCGTGTAACTTTTTCCGGGAAAAACTCCCGGCTCCGTGTGATGTCGGGGACAGTGGTGTGCGTGCGGACATTGGCACAACGTGCTCGTATTGACCTCGTCCAACAACTCTTGCCGTTTCCGTACGGTAAACAGTCGACACGGCTCCTTCCTCTGACAGCGGAGTCGCTGCAAAAAGAGTAATTTAGTGTCATCCAAATGACCACAATAAGAAAATCAAACTTACGATTTGCGGTGAACAGGCGAAGGGATACTCGTAGCCATACTGATGCCCATGTGTCGTCTTCAGCGGCCGGTTCAATAAATAGGCGACCGAGTTCTTGGGACAGTGGCAATTCACGATCTGTTCTGTGGCATTGTCGGGACTTGAGATTAGTGTCCACGTGATGTCCCGCAAGTATCGACACTTGGGAAGCTTTTTCACCGGTTCACACAGCTTGTAGAGACGCGTCTTGTCCGACAATGTGTGACCGTCGTCCGCATAGATGCTGCTAGGACATGCACGACGTCCCGGACACCGACATTGGCGCTCCAACCACGGTGTATCGTACAGATCAATCTTACTACATACAGCATGTGGCCTGCACTCAGGAAGATCTTCCTCGGACGTCTGAAATAAACGAAAAATCTTTTAGAAACTCTGAAATATCTAAGTGGATAAGGGTGAGCTTTTGTATGGTACACAATGCTGGGTGACAACTTGTTGCATATGAGGGCTTCTGTTTGGTATGGTGTTGTTTTTTTTTTTGTTCGTGTATGTGGAAGGTGCAGAAGATAAATTGTCCGTATCAGTTTCCGGATTGGGTGCCACCTTGCACATGTGCCTGTGACAGAGCGTGGGAACTGCACCGGGCCGAAGATATGATGGTGATGATGATTATGCCTTTGGCCACCCTCTGCCATTCAAAGACCCCCTTTTTTTTTGGTTCGCTCACTCTCTTTTTACGGGGATTGCATCTCTCTTTTAATTTCTAAGGGAGTGTGCAGGCCACGCGAGATAAATGTGCCTGGCTTGTCCTTATAACACGTTGATTTAACAACAAAAAAAAAAAATGGAAAGATACAGGAATGGATCTACAGATTTTTTTTAAAAATATTCAAGTAGGTACTCTTCATGGCTAGTGAAAATTCAAAACAATGCAAAATGAAACATTATCTATCAATCGTAGTATCTATTTTATAGTTCACTGTGTCTCTAAAAGAATGACAAATGGAAATGTTTTAAATAGTTCATCAAGAACCGATTGATAGATGCTCGGCTAATTTTCTATTAAAAAGTATCTAGAAACAGCTGTGAGCGTACTTTAGTACTCTTCATAGTACGTTTTTGATACAGGAATGGATAGATTTTTTGATGATTTTCTATTAAAAAGGTGCAAAGTGGCCAGAAATTGATACTGTAATATTTTAGTATCATTTATAAAAAATGTTTAGTTGAAAAATTGAAAATAAAAGTATGACACACCGTATACTTAGTCATACTGTTACTTTATCAAAATGCAAATATGAAAAATCTTAAATAACCTAAACAAAATACGTAGATATACCTATCTAAATTTTTTTTGTGATTAAATTCGATTTGTTTTAGTGTAAATAAATAGTTTCTCTACATTTCTCAATATTGAAAGATGTGACCATACGGTGTGTCAAACTGTTTTTTTTTTTAATTTTTCGCTAAGCAATTTTTTTTTTTGGTTAAAGTCGATGATATTGGTCAATTCCGCGGACGGGAAGGATTATACGTAACTCTCAAGCACGAATAGGTCTTGCAACTGTTCCATTTTTTTAGCTTTAAGATTTAGGACTATCATTTGGCTGGGATGTTAAACGGTCATAATTTTAGATGTTGATTTTTTAGACAGAAGGAGGATTAACCCAACATTTATTATAAGATTCTATGTCATATAATTTTTTTAGTTAGAAATTTTCTTAGTGCATCTCTGTAATTCAAAATCTCAGGTACCCACATAGAGAATCTCTCACCTCTGATTCTTTTTCATTAAGTGTTTGTGTGTGTGTGTGTTTCCTTTCTCTTTCTTCAATTTTCAAGACGACCATCCGATCGAATCAGACCCTTTTTTTCTGTTCTTTGATTTTATTCAATCCTCGTTTTTATTCCCATAATATATATATTTTTTTTTTGGTGGTGGTGTTTTGTAAGTCTAGATAATATATATAATAACACCATGCACACTACATCTGACAGATGTCCTTATTATATGGAAAGAGATCTCTCGTCATATTATAGATATGTTATTATAAGTAACACCTGTTTCACCTAGAGGAGAGGATGTTCATGGACCAAAGGGATTTTTTTTTAAAAATCACCATTTTTTTAGACCAACCAAAGATGTATGTACATATGTATATGATGTGATTTGATTGTGACCTTTCCCATCACAGAGAGATCAAGATCTTGATTATAATTTATTGAAAACGATTTTTTTTTTTGAGGAAATAAAGATCAAGGTTTTAGGATATCATGTAGTGGAATTTAGGTTAGAATTGCGTCAATATTTTCAATAGACTTAATTTAATTGAAATAGTACTAAATTTGTTTAGTACACCAACATTTTTGGGTTTCTTCTACAATATTTTAAATCATTAGGTTCTGTGTTTCAAGAATATGTCAAAAACTTTGATCGTAAAATGTTTCCAATTTGAATTTTGACTGTTGAACACTTGAATTTAATTATTGTTCTTATGGAAGATTTCATTTGGTTCGGTTGTTAATTATCTTTTATGGAAATATTGATTGTTAAATAGTTGAATTTGATTGTTGTTCTGGAACATTCTCTCAATAACCCCTCCCTTCTTATAAGATCAAAGCTATTTTGATCGTTTGATTTTTAATACTATTTGAATTTTCATTGTGGAACTTTTAAGAATAATAGATCACAGTACCTCTATCTTTATTCATTACAGTATATGTATGTAAGCACACTATACGAATATACACACTTCCGTTACATTGTACAAGAAGACAGATTATCTCTCAATGGAATGACGAAAGGCCGTTAGCACATTGATGGAAAGAAAGAGAACGAATACCATTCATGAAAGCCACGTGTGCTTTAATCTCTATCCATGGGCATTAATATTTTCTTTACAGTGAAAAATCGCGTCAATTTTCCCCCGATATCTACTCAATTATTCAATTGCCTAAGTATTAGAGAGAGGAAGAGAAATGTTTTGTTTTTTTTTTTTCATCTTTTTACTTTTAAATGATCTCTGAAATATACAAATGCGCGCCTTAAAGAAGATTCTTTTGTTACGACCGGAAATGAACGTTAACCCTCGGGCGAAACGAATTCTTCTGGAGGAGGCAAACAGGAAGGACGCGTCTCAGGTTATTGTGCGTGTGATTTGTTTACGTTTAAACCCAAAAAAAAATAAATAAAATAAAATAAACTAAACTATAGTTACATCTTTCTCTTACTTCCGTAAAGCAAAATCAATTTTGGCGGACGAAGACGAAATTTGCATTGGATAATTTTTCTACCTTGAACGATTTATCTATTTCCGGTGTTTTTTTAATAGATACTACGTAAATGAATGTTTGTCGATAGGATACACTGGGGCATACACTAAACAAATATTATGTATGCTTTACTATCAATTGAATCGTATATTGCGATCTATACTGATCGTAAATTTAAGGTTTGTGATTGAGAAGTTGATTTTATTACTTTAAATTGGGATTAACTCGATTCTCATTGGTCGATTTGAACAATGACTCGTTTTTATTGGTTGAAAAAAAATATCAACGGTAACTTGGATGTTTGAAACGTTTAGAAAAACTTCTTAAGAAAATTTTAATCTGGCATATGCAAACGTTGCATTATTCGCATTAGGTAATTGGGTGCAGCCGCGGCGGTTTGTTGCAACTGCACGACGAAAACCGCTTTCCATTTGACTTGCAGTGTCGTTGGACGGCGGTTCCTCAACACATACACGGTATGTAAGGTACAAACTCGTACATAGTTGTGTAGTTGTCGCTCGTATTCTTGTTGTCGTTCAGGTTTCCGAGAGATCCATTCATAAAACTTGGTCTGTTGACTCGACTATCGACTTCATTCATAAACTATCCCCACCACCATCATCACCGACAATCGCTCAATCAATTCGTCGTCTCAAAAAAACTCACCTCGTCCTTCTCACTCACACACACACACACACACACATACATTTCTTTTTAAACTCATTCATGATTTCATAAAAGGCCGAGAGTTCCAGTACCAGTCGTGTGACCATTTTTACGTCCATTCAAGAATTCTACCGCACCCCTCCCCTCACCCCGCGACCATTTAAACACGAATCGATTTCCAAAAGTTTCCATACTATAGAAAACTTATTATTGTATGCATTATATTCTATATTGTAACAAATCGATTGATTTGATTGACAGTTTTTGCATTGCTGAGTGTGTAAGAGGGGGTGGGGTGAGTATACTAAGGGGGGTACACCCACCATCAATCGAGAAAGTGTTTTCAAATCAAAGTTGGCGTTGGCAAATTAAATTGTATAGACTCGTGTAGGTGTCCATGGAACAGGTAAACACTTAACAAAAGGGCATTTGAGAGTGAAATCCTAAAATTTATCAAAAAAAGTGAAAGTTTTTAAGTGGAAAATTTAAATTGATTTTCTTTGTTTTCAGGTATGTAAACTGTTTTCTTCCTGTTTCCGATTCAAGTATGTAAGTCATATTACATTAAATGTCCTTTTTAAATGCCAGATTATCTGATCAATGATCAATGTAAGTGATCAGAACTGATCAGCTCCATTATAAGTTGAACTGTATAGGATTTTATTGCAATTTCAGTGGCCGTGTTCATAACCTCTTTTACCTACTAGAGACATATAAAATTAAAAATTTCTTGTTATTAAATAGCGTTAAGGTTACTTTGGCCATCCCTGGTACATGACCTGGAGTGAATTAAATTAAAATTTTTGATTGATATAAGTGAAATTTACTATTTTCTTTTTAATCGAAAATAAAAGATCAGATCAAGTGATCAAAGTTGATCAGTTTTAAAAAGTTTATACTTTTGCAGCTCTGGTTTTGATATTCTATAGACCTAGTAAGTATCTTTTAAAGCATTAAAATCATGTGATCAGTTTTTATCAGTTCGTTTAATAATCAAGTTTTTGATGGTATTAGTCTCACGAAACAACTTGTTTGTAGGGTGTTTTGTTCACACCTGTTGCATCTCGGAAAGGGGGTTGGGAGGTGATGTGTGTGGGGTGTAGATAAATTTGTGTGATTTGATATCAATTATTGTTAGATTTTTAAAAAAATGTGGCGTTGTTGTTGGTAATTGACTCGCGTTCACGGTTTTTTTTTGGTCAAGAAAGAAGAGCATGTGTGGGGGTGTCGGGGCTCTCCTTGGACTTGATCTCCGGACTAGGATGACGTCACGTGCAGGTGTTCCAACATCCGACGAACACGTGCATCTCCTCAACAACAAATCTCGGGGCATCGTATCGATCCATCCTCCGATTCATCGTCGAGATTTATCCCAAACAACAAAAACGTTTTCATGTTTATTATAATAATATGGCGACGATCACGAAGAGTAAATGAAACAAAACAAAAAAAAAACTACGTTCAAGAAACGCTCGTCCAAGTACGTACTTGAAATCATTTTTTTTTATTTTTATTAAAGATGAAGAGCGAAGAAGCACTTGGAAAATATGTTTCTTGTAATCGCTCAGTGGTTCTTCTCTCATAGCAATGAGTCGTCAATGAAGAGAAATTCCAAAGTTGACTCCAATTTTTAACCGTTTTTTTAAGTGTTCACTTTTACGTGAAAACACGCAAAATATATAAAGTTTCCTTCTTTTTCTCTCTCTATCACTCTCTTTCTCTCGAACCACACAACAATCTTTGTATGTAATTAGCAATAAAACGACCTCATTAACCATATTAACGAGCGACAATTAGCGAAAAATTAACTTCACCAGAGAGCGTTCATTCAATCATCGTCCTCGTAATTGAATTTTTTTGTATTTCTTACTGCAACTGTTGACCAATAAGAAGACGACGAAAAAAAACCCTGTACCAAATTCCAAATATTTGAACCAAAAATTTGACCATCAAATTCCGAAAATTCTTTACGGAAGAGGCGAAAAGAGGGATAGAATTAAATTGTAGGTATTTATCATTTGGTTCGCCAATACGACGAACCATTGAATCAAAATTTTTCACCTGTATGAACAATGTGAACTCTTTGGGGTTATATTTTGCTCTTGATTGGATTATCTACATTTAAACAGTCAACAAGTGGATTTCTTGGCGTAAGTGCTGATTTTCTTGGGTTCTTTTTTCTAGTGGGAAGTTTTAGTACGTTTTCATGTTAAAAACTGGGGTGAGATTAAAACTGTATATACATAAATGAAAATGTAGAAAAATGTCTTACCGTGTATGGGAGGAGGAATGGAGATTAAACTGTAAACTTTCAAATCAACAGGTGGCATATAAGAGTAAACGTTGATTGTTTTTTTCCCTAGTGGGAAATTTAATGAAATACCATTTGAGCCATTTGCCTTAAAAATAGACAATCACATGTAAATTATCATTGATTAGTTTAAGTGGTCAAAGTTGATTAGTTCATTTAAAAGTTGAATTTTTGAAGTTCTTGTTGAAATATCACACACTACGACTAGTACCTACGTCCAAACTATAGTATATCAAAACATCAGAAATTATACCTAGTCAGTGATCAGTTTAAGTGATCAGAACTGATCAGCTCCTTTTAACAGTGAACTTGTGAGAGGATTTTGTTGAACTTAAAAAGTTTATGAGGTGTTTTTGATTTTACGATTTCTCAACGGCGAATCAATTGCATTTCGTGTCCAAAAATTTAACCCTTTTGAGGTGGGTAAATATTGGATTGTAAACTTTTAGACCGAACAGCAGGTGGTTTTTTCTTCTTGACTACTATTGGGTTCTTGTACGGTGGGAGTTTTGGTAAATTCTTGACTGAAATCGAAAGAAAAAAGAAGAAGAAAATGTAACCACGCAAATTATGAAATTCCATTGATTTTTTTTTGTTTTTGGAATTTAAGATATTATTTGTCCATCCATTCCTTCGGAGCGTTTAGCCGTGACCCAGTTGTGGGGTAAGGAGGCGGTTGATCGACACTTATACACACACACACACACACACACACACACACACACCACACACAAATACTCATTCATTCCAGTACTGATTGGGTGTATCTTCGAGAAGAATTTTTTACTAAGCGATTGAAAAATTTTAAGACTTTGGTCAAATAACCGTTACTAGTGGAAAGAGAGAGAGAACGAGCGAGAAAATTAAAATCTTTGGAGAGATAAAAATTAATAAATTACGAGACGATCGAATCGAAACGTAGATTTTTGGTGGCGATCGGCGGTCAAACGCCTCTCAAAATTTCATTGATGAAATTTTTCCACATCTCCGCCATATCTCTCGAGATACATAGGTACGCTGTGATTCATTCATTGAAAAAATTATTATTATTATTAGGTATCGTATTCATTCATAATTCGTTTCGTTCAATTGAGACGAGAACACCACGGGCAACGGGTTAGTGAGGGACATTGAGGGGGTAAACTTCTATTAGAGATACTCTAAAATTCAATCGAAAAAAACTCAATTCAATTATTCACTCGATTTGAAATTGAATTTCACGGTCATTACCTAACGATATAACAACCATTGGTCGACCAAGAAAAAAAAACTCTATGTACCTGTATACTTAAAACACAACGAGAGATGGTGAACTTGTTGTTTTGAGGCAAGTGCTGCAAAATTTGTAGTAGATATTGGAAAATAGTGGAAAAATTCCATGGTTATGACACGCGTTTTAAGAGCAGAAAAATAGTTGAAAAGAAAATCGTTTAGCTCTCGTCGTCGTCATCGTCTTCGTCAAACAAAAATTTAGCCTTGAGGAATGTGTTTGAAATAATTGCGTTTCAATTATTATCGAAATTCATTATAAATTCATTAATTCGCTGTTTGTTGAAAAAAATCGACAAGTGTTGTTATGACGTTTGTTGACTGTTTGAACTTGGCGGGTATGGGAAAAATTTCCGTGCGTAAAAAGTGGAATCGATTTAAAGATCGAGGAAAGCTATGTTTAAGTAAATAAAAAAAAACTTGGAATCCCGGGAAATAGTCGATTTTAGTTGACAATTTCATGAAATGAAGTCTTTTAGGCAAACATTTAAAGGAAGTGTGACACACCGTGTGGTCACAACTATAAAACCAATATTTCAAATTTTTAAATAACGAAATTAAAATTAAAAATAAAGACACTGCTGCCTTATGTTAAGAACATATTTAATTTACAGAGGAAAACCATTTGAGAAATTGAAACAAAAATATATTCAAAATAACCGGAAAGAACTTAATGTAGAACATTTTTAACTATATGCCAAAAAATTGCTCCTTCAAAATCCGCCATTGCTCCAAGTGTATAGTTGATAGTTAATCAATAATTAATTTTTCTAAAATTTGTAAATTCAAAAATAAAAATTGCTATACCTACTTATAATCCAAAATAATCACTGTTTTTAATTTTTTTTCAAAAAATTGTTTCTTAAATGTTCTTTCCGGACCCGCAATTGCTCCAGGTGTATAGTTAATAGTAATTCAATTTTTAAATTATTCATTTTTATAAGATCCAACGGCAGTTGATGGCGTCATAGTACAACAATACATGTGTAAATAGTTTAAAATAGTTAATTATTCAAAATATTGCAATATTTTGATCATTTATTTGCGTAATGAAAAGAACAGATAGAGAACTTAAAAATTTCAATTACAAATTATTTTGGGTTTTATAGCGATTTAAGTCTTGGGTTTGATTTTTTTTTAAATGTAACTATTATTTGAGCCGTTCAGAGCACACATCAATTAACTCCGTAATGCAAAAGGTTGAGTAAATGGATAAAATAGACTTCTGAAATACATTGTCTCTTATGGAAAAGCTAAAAAGCAAACTGTCATTTAGAGCTATTATTACGTATTATTAGAATTTTTTTTCGGATAAGTACCTATATAAAGTTAGAAGTCAACCAAGTGTTTAGGCATGAACATTTGTAAAAATTGAAAAAGTGGAGTTAATCGCTGTGTGCTATGAACGGCGCAATTAGCTATTACCTATACGCCTGGAGCAATTGCAGATTCGGAAACAGCATTTAAGGAGCAATATTTAAAAAAATTAAAAAAGTGACTTTTTTGTAATTAACAACAATTTTAATTTTAAGTTTGCAAATTTTTACAAAATTAATTATTATTCAATTCATTACTATACATTTGGAGAAATTGGGGATTCTGAGGAAGCAATTTTTTGGCATATAGTTTAACTAAAAAAAATGTTTCTCCCTAACTTAACTCTTTCTGGTTAAAAATATATGCAATTATAAAAGGGAGTATTGAAATGTAATTTGATTATTGTAATGGTTGTAACTTGTAACTTAAAAATGTAAATGTTTGCTTGTAAAAATCACATTTTTTAAAACCTTAATTACCTTGCTTTTAATTAAGATATCGTGATAATCCTTTTTTTTTTTATAAGGACCAAGTATATAAGAAGTAAAACAAAAAAAAAAGATGTCCATACCACTAAAAATGTGAAACCAAAAATCATCGAAATCATTAATCAGATCAGAATTTTCTATAAGAGTAATTTCTTGATGAGCTCACCAAAAGTTGAACCGATTATTGGGTAGGTATTAGTTAAAATATAAACTTAGAAAATAGTATTCCGTTAAAGGATTTTTTTTTGTGTGCGTACTTACTAATTGGTTTAATATTATTTACGGAATTCGGTTGTTGATGTAAGGAAAGCGGAGAATGTAGGATTTTTAAGTCCAAGCGTCAAGTGGTTTACGTTTGTAATTAAGTTTTTCGATTTTGGCTCTAGTTGGCTTTATAAATCAAAAGTAAACAACAAAAACGTCTATGGTTGGTGTTTTTTCACTGAATTCACTTGTTTTTAAAGTTTGTTGTTTTTCTTTTTCGTATTCAATCAATCAAGAATATGGTATTAAATAAGCGAACAAGTGAAAGTTTAAGCAATCATTTCATTTTTTTTTGGTCTTCCTTTTTCTCTCTGTCTTTCTGCTCTTTGTATCAATCGATTTGTCTTGTCTCTGTGTGTGTGTTGGTACTTTTTTCGTTGTCGCCCCACACCCCACACACACACACACACAACTGTTGTCTGTCTCGCAGTGATTTCGATATCTTTTTACTATATAGGTATATAAATATATATTAAATAAATTATGTAAGATCTAAACGGCCAAGTCGTTTATTTTTGTCTTCGTTCATCTCGAAGCATTCTTTTGCACACGTAACCACAACAGGTGGTTGTGTGTGTGAAAGAGGAGGTTGTGATTGTAGGAGGTAAATTACAACGCCTTTGTTTTTTTTTTTTTTTTTAGTTTAACGTAACTATTTAAGATATTGTAGTATTAAACATTAAATTATCCTCATGGATCCTAAGATAGCTCCGGTTCGAAGGATCTAAAAAATAATATGGTTAAGGCAGGATAGGGGCTGGTTGCTATCTAGTGGTAGTTTTGGTAACATGGCTCTTGTCAATTCGTATTATCACTGATACAACATTGAAAGTGAGTGAAGAAGAAAAATTATTGGCAAAATTAGAAAAGAAATCGATTTAATCCGATTCAAGGCTAATTTTTCGTTTCAGTTGATTTTTATGCTTCACTACCTTGATTAGAGCGTAGGTAGGTACACTACCATTGCCATGCCATGCATGCTATAGTATTGTGATATGAGAGGGTACCTTACATGTGGAGATCAAATGAGGCCATATAACCTCAAAAAAAAAAAATCTATGTTAGGTGGGTATTTAGGGGATCTGCTTGACAGCAGCAACTCTTGTGTGATGTGTGACCAAGACGTGGAACGTGAGAGAGGCAAAACCCTTCGTTTTTTCGTCAAGTTCCCAGAACAATTGGGGCTCTCGTGTTACATACACACACTCACACACATTCAGCCTCTCGATGTATCGATTAATTCGGTTTGGTGTCACAGGATTTATGAATATTGGATTACGACATGTATGATATGTTTAGGGATTCGACTGAGGTTGGAAACAAAATGTTGTAGACGAATGCTTTTTTTTCTTGAGTCAAAGGCTCGTTAATTTCTTGTGCTTGATTAATAAAAATTTTTGAAATTTTTTTTTTTTTTTTGTAAGTTTCCGGTCGCCTGTTGTAGAGTAGTTTAGGACCAAAAACAGGTTTTCTCTTTCTTCTATACAAGAGAAGACGCGAAAACCAAAAAAATTATTATGATTGGTCGATATCATTTCATAGAGTGCTTGATTCAAGGTGTTTGATTGAATTTCTTGGAACCCCCGGTATATTTGCTCGTATTGCATTATCGTACACGATTAAAAAAAAAACTCGATTTGACCATATCTGTCGATTTCATTCATGGACATTTTCCATTTGATGAATGTACGATCGATCGATCGATCGATGGATTGTTGGTGACTTGACACAGTTTTACACACAGCAAGCAGCAGAAGAAGAAGAAGAAGAAGAAAACGTTTCTTATTATCGTACATTTTGTGCTGACTGATCGTTTTTTGAATGAAAGAACACGTAAATGGGCAGATCTTGAACACACAGCATCCTTCCGGTCTCTTTTCTACGATTATGGAACAGTTTTTTGAAACGGGATTTATATTATAAATATTTTATTTTATACCGTGCATAAAAGGTTTGAATGAATACAAAAAAGATAAAAGAATTTATTCAAGATTTTTATGTGTACGACTAAACTACCAGTTTTTTATCATCGAATAAGGAGGGGAGGGGTTTGCGGAGAAATGATTGAAGTCTTTCCAATGAAAAACATTGAATTTTTAGGGGAAAACATAGTTTCTTCCTTAGTCTTATAAACTATTGGATTTAATCTACAATCATGTCCATATAAAATTAGCGCCCTCTTTTAGTGGGCTTGATAAGAAATCTATAGGCAAATTGATAATACACTTATTGATAAATGGTGTCGTCATCGAAAATACTTCTTTGTGAAAAATTTTGCCTCGTTTCGATATCAGGAAGTGAGTAAAACATTCTAAAGGTCACCTTTTTTGGGAAATAAAAATTCTACCCAAACAGTGTATACTATACTCGTATAGACATAGTGAACTTTTCTCTGGCATAGTGAGGATGCGTTATTCTTTTTAAGCCAATGATTAACATTTCAAATCAATCGAAAAATAATTTTGTTTGAAAAGGAAAATTCTTAAGTGTGAGCAACAAGTGGTTTAGTCTTTTATCAGTAAAATTTTGGATTAAAAAACAGTTAAAGATTAGTAATCCAAAATTTTTCTTGAAACCAATTATAAATTAGGTTCTAATCTAGGGTTTAACCGTAATTTCATTTTTTCTTTGAATGTATCATTTTATGGCTGTGTGAATCATCAGTAGGCTACGGATTTAATTTTTTTTTCAAAAACGACATTGGCATTGTGTGAACCATCGGTTAGGCACAGTATCAAAACGTTTTTCTTGACATTTTTCCTCATCTCTGTCTTAAATCATGAATATAATTATCACCTCTGTTCTACTCATTAAGCTTTCTCGTAATTGTCGAGTGCGTGCAAGCTCTTTTAAAATCAAAGCACGTTCATCGTGAAGTTTACTCTTGATTGTGATATTTAGATCTTAATTGAATCTAATGAATTATCACGTCTATTTATAGGACGATAACAATTGGTGCAAAGACCTTTTCAATTCCTATTTTTAAACACACAACAATAAGTTTCCGATTCAATTTGTAAATTGAGCTCATTCAAGTCGAATTGAGTGCAAGTCCTCTTTATTGAAATTTAAATGATTGAATAAGAAAAAAAAACAGTTTTTAGTTCTTCTTAAAATAGCCTCAACAAATTGAGCCCAATTTAACTGATTTTCATCATCATAAAGATACATACTATGTTATGTATCATTTTTGTGCATCGGGATTTTTCCCTTCATTGGTCGATCGATCTGTTGATTAACAGGTCATCGATGCATTTGATGCGCAGTGCACTTTATCTAAAACGAGGAAAAGATGACTTTTGTTGGGGAAATGATCGTTCTTTTTATTATTATTATTGTTATAATGTGTATACACACAGAGGAGAGAAGATAAGAAAAAAAAATAAATAAAAACAACAAGAATAAGTAAGAAAAGTGTTGTTTTGCCCGGCGTTCATTAATCTTGATTACAGTCATATTTATGTCACATTTTCAGCCAATCATATCGCTCATAACTAATTTATTACCATATTGACGGAGCATCACTTTGAGATTATTATTATTATTATTATCATAATATATAATTATTCATTAGTGTTAAAAATATTGATTTTACTCGTATTTTAATTTAGAGCCACAACGAAATGAGGTCACATTTGAAAATCATCATCGCCTCTTTAATATGTAATCTATACTTTGGCTTCTTAAAAACTTTGCCCTAAACATTGATAAAATATTAATTATATTTTATATGTCATATATTATATAGTTGTCAAATTCAAGAAAACACAAGGTCTTGTCGTGTAAATAAGTGTGACACACCGTGTGGTCACATTGTTCTTTTTATTCTTTAATTTAACTAAAAAAACGAATGTTTTTACAGGCATTTTATTAATATATTAAATTGTCAATGTCAATTTTTTCTAATTTCTCAACATTGAAATGTGTGACTACACGGTGTGTCACAACATTGTTTTATCCAAATTCAACTAGAGAACAAATATGCTGTATTACGTGTATCATGGGTCAACGTCAATTTTTTTCGAATTTTCCAAAATTAAAAACTGTGACCACACGGTGTGTCACATTGTTTTTTTTCTCCATTTTCAATGTTAGAAATAGTAGGTTTTAATATCTGACTTGTGATCTACATTAGTCTTTTTTTTAAATTTCTTATTTGACCAATCAAAATCAAAAACCACTGGCTTTTAATGAAAATTGAAAAAAAAAATGTTGAACACAATCGTCGTACCCCCCAATGTCTTACCGACGCACGTTAAGACATTCGATTGCAATTTTAACGTGCATCCTTCAATAAAGCGTTCAAAGATTAAAATAATTCTTTTAAGTTTAGGTATTTTACTTATTGCACACTTGCAATTTGATAAAGCACAGTGTGACCACACGGTGTGTCACACTTTTTTCTATTTAAAGCTAAAAATACTTATTTCATTAAACTTTTTTTTCAAATAGCCCGAAAGAATTTTAACCTTTATACGATTTATCGGAGGATACATTTTAAAATTTTTCTTGAATTTTTCAACATCAAAAGGTGTGATCACACGGTGTGTTTTTTTTTTTTATGAATGAGGGTCGTTGATCAATCGGATATCAATCATTTGAGCAAAGCAATTGCATCGTACGATAGCAGGATATCCATTGAACGCGGATAACGTTATCAAACACACTCGCATGTGGATATCCTCGAGTTGTTCGAACGAAGAAGTAAGGAAAAAAAAGAAATATTTATCTAAGGAAGCTAATAGGTATACCAACAGATTCCCACGTTTTCTTACTTAATATAAACATTTCTGGCTAATATTTGTTTTGATAAGAGAATATTTGATTCGTTGATTCAATATTTGTTTGATTGATAGTAGATAGGTACGTAGTGGAAATGCTTTGATTGATTAGAAGAACTTACCCCGATTTGATACAAGACACGCACGTCTTTCGTCTCGGGCTTGAAATGATGTCCATTGGCGACGGTTGCATGAGCGGGCCTGTGATGGTGCAGCATGTGTTCGGGATGCTGTTCGCCGTGCTGATGAAACGCCTCGAGTGGCAGCCGCGATCCCGTCGCCATTCCCAAAATTCCCACTAAAAGCAATCCGAGCATCCATTGCGACGTCCTCGTCGTCACACTCTGCTTCGTTCGATTGTTGTTGCGATAGCAACGATAACACGACTCCAATGTCAACAGCACTTTGTCCGCCTCAACCACGTTTAAATCTTCGTCACAATACATTTTTCAAGTTTTGTTTTTCTTTTACTTAAAAAAATCACTACTACATTAAATGTTCGAGTTTTCTGAAGAGGGCAATTTTTTTTTCTAACTTTCACTGTCGATGTGGGTTTGCGCTTTGGTAGCACCACTACATAGTGATAGATTTGATATGATAAAAGGAGGCTGCTGGTGTGTCGAGATGATCAACAGGTTGGAAAAGAAGGGGGCACAGAGAGCCCAAGAACGCGCGGTCCAAGTCAACAAGTAGCGGTGGAAAGAAAATTTACTATCCAATATTAATATTATTACAATGTCGAGTAACGACCAACAACCAAAAATAAAAACAACACCTCGTATTTTAGAATAATTTTCAACAGTTCCAAGTTCTCGATTTTGGAGAAGAAAATGCGCGCGCGATTTGTGTGCGAGTCAGCGGTATGGAGAAGTGAAAGAAAAACAGTGTGCACGATGCGAGTGTTGCAGACGTACTACACGGCCGGTTAGTGGTGGCTGGTTGCTGAGACGGCGATTCGATTCAGTTGCCTCCGAATCTGTCGAAGAATCTGTCGTCTCGTCGTCTTATGAATGGAGAGCAGAAGCGAGTGGTGGTTCTCTTCGGGGCACACGAATGCTGTAGCTGTCGAGAGCCAAGCGAGGCTTTACCTGCCCCTAACTGGACATTGCTGCAGCCAGCCTCCCAATCTCTCTCGGCAAGCAAACAGGCCTCGAAGACAACAACAACAAAAATATATACACACACACACACACACATGCATACACACGCTCTTTTTACCTCGCTTTGGGCGCCAATATTTCTTTCATACTTACTAGAGCCACGCTAGTTTTTCCATTTCTTTAACCACTTTTGAAACAAACAAAAATCGTATCTTAAACAAGCTTTATTTAAACTTTACCAAATTTACAACGTTGCCGTTGTATTATATCTAGATGTGTCGTGAAGCTTTCGGTTGAAAGAAAGCGTTATTCTATGGGTTTTTAAAATTATTTTCGAAAACGGCTCTAACGATTTTCTTGAAATTTGCTATGATTATTAGACTCCTCAAGCGCTATAACTTTTATTTGCAACTTTTTTCTGGGATAATTCAAAACAAAAGCGGTTCTGGAGTAAAGGGCAAGAGTGCGTATATATAGATATATTAAAGCTATATATAAGGGAAAGGTGTACAAGATAATCCCATTGGGTAAGATGATCCTTTTCGATTACGTCCAAACAGCTAACGCTGTCTAGTTGAATTTTTGACAAAACGTAGCCTCGAATACCTCCCCGCCACAGTCCATTTGAACAGACAGCATAACCAGCGTGTTGGATTTTACAGAAAAAAATATAAATTGTGCCCAGTTAATATAAGGAAAGATTGAATTCAATTTTACAGTACTTCTACTAAAAACTAGTAAGCGCAATGTCTCTTGTGTTTGTGACATTTTAATATGCCTAATTTGTATTTTTGGGTTACTTGGAAATAGCGGCGTGACTATGGGTTATGTTAATTAACTTTGAATAAAAAAGTTGAACTTGGGGCAAGATGATCCCCAGGATTGTTATGTACTTACATACATTAAGTTTAAGAAAACATCATATTTCTCGTCTGAGTCATCTGAGGAAGATGACACAGAATGCTTTTATTGCACGGAAAAGTTTTCCGGCGATATCAAGGGTGGAGGGTAGATCAAGTGTTGTGCTCATGGAAAATGGCGGCATCAAGCTTGCGCCGGAATTGATAGCGATGACACAAATTCATTTATTTGTGAAATGTGTAGCGCAACACCGGCCAAAAAGCGATTACAGTTTTAAGAAAAGTTGCACAATGAAGCCACTACTCAGAAGACTGGATTAGTTTTTTTAATAGTTTATATTGTTGAATTATAAACCTGAGTAAATGTTATGTTGAATTACAAAAATTATCTTAATTAAAGACGTTTTATAGTCTTGATTTTCGCTTTTACTTACTTTATTCTTAAAAAATAAAAGGTTGCTCGACATTGGGTTAAGATGATCTTTGGAATCATCTTACCCCAACCATAGGGATCATCTTACCCACCCGGATGTATAAGATGATTACTTTGTCGAGTTTTAAAAATATGTATATATTATTATGTAAACTGAATTAATTAGAAATTTTGATTATGACAAAAGTTTGATAAACAAATATGGCAGTAGTAAATGCTATCAAGTTTGTTTCATAGGGAAATATGTATATTTTATTTCAATTCATGCTTAGAGGGATTATCTTGTACACCTTTTCCCTATAGTTATGTTTAAATAGATTATAACCAACAGCGAGTTTCATGTAAAAGAAAGTTCTGTGACGCGTCGCAGCTGATATTGTCTTACGTTTTCAATTGAAATTTACTCAATAAATGCATACTATGTATCGGATGCTGATTGCGTGGCCTCGCGTTTCACTGAAAATTTCATTCATCTGTTGTAGACGTGTTTACTTTTGTGTATATGTGTGCATGTGCACGACTCACAGTAGCAACATCCGGATTAAGCAAGAGACCACAAGATTTCTTTCCTTCCACTCTGCGTGTAGTTGTGCCCGAGATTCAAATGTTGTGACACACGCGATTTGGCCGTCGTACCAATTGATCGGAACACGGGATGCAGAAGCGTTCCAATGTGCGGATTTGCATAATGATAATAATAATAATAATAATAATAATAATAAATGAGTATGGAGAGGAAAAAAATCGGATCGGAACGGAACGGATCGGATCCGGATGACGGTGATTGTGAGCGCGGTGCGGTGGCACACCACACACCTGGTCGTCACCATCGCCGTCGCCACAGTTGCCGCCGCCGCCGCTGCCATTGGCTCCATTGACGACGGGTTGCTCAGCATCACCACGAGCGAAATTCCGCAACGCAGAACTCGCAACCACTCGCCGATTACATAATCAAATTTAAATCAGTAAAAACTGTTTTCTTTGCCAAAGAAATGATCTTTGCCCGTTTACAACCGGTTATGAACCGATTTTTTGGCGTGTCCTAATTGTCAAGAGGAGAAGAAATTCCGGGTGTTGAATCGGGGGATCAATAGGAGGAGCACAGCATTTCGATCGATTGAACACACTTCAGCAATACTTCCTTTTTAAAAATTTTATCTAACATATTGCCACTGAGTGGGAAAAATTTGCAGACGCAGCCATAGAAAATCATTCGTTTCAATGATTTTTAAGTCTGTCTAATGTTGAGACAATTGAAAGAACAACTCTTCCTGTATAGTAGCCTATCCCTTTGAGAAAAAAACCGGAAATTTCAGCCTTTTCATACGATTCCTGATCGATTTAATGGTGCTTTAACTCGTTTTTTGGGAGGCTTTTATCGATCGTTACTTTTCGAACACAGTTTTATGACGCACATTCATTACTGTTTTTCTTTTAGTTCAAATGTTTTTATTGTTTTCGTTACGATTATTGCCGTACCGGAAGTCTTAATGTCTAATGGTGGACAATCAGAGAGACGTAGGAATTTTAATGGACTGAGTTTTTATTATTTTCTCTTTCGTTTTTATCTTCGTTCTGGTCCAGCTTGATATTTTTGAAGATGAGTACTTTCCTCTGAAGGAATTGTTGTTCTTCATCTTTAGCATCTCAGATGAAAAGTGATTTTTGGGAAAAAATCTCGCGCGAATTCTCTTTGCATTGCTACAACAACACACACACACACACACCTGCTGCCATGTCGTCGTCGTGGCCAAGATCTCGTCGATCGAAACTGGTTTTCGTCGTGTTCAAAATCAATTCCCCGCGCGCGTCCCTCTTCAATATGGTGCTCGACTCACGGCTCGTCGACAAAATTTTTTTTCTTTTCGTTTTTGCTGCCTTCGATTCCGCGTAAGGTCGTTGTGAACGCGCGAGTGGGCGCCCCCTGTTTTGCATAACGCACGTACTATGTATTTTTTTCTTTTTCATTCATTCATTATTTCGGCGCTCTATTTGGGGCTCCGTTTATCATAACTATAACGTTCTCCCATTGAAAACTTCCATCAAAACATTTTCATTTTCGTAAAAAAATCTTATCGTCTAAAGGTCAAATTTTGTAAGAAATGTAGAGCTAAAGCTGTGATTAAAGCTATGTCAATTGAATCAATGTTGACGGATAGGCAAGCAACAACACATCAATGTATACTTGTAAAATTTGCATAAACCTCATTTGTGTCGAAGAAAATTTACTTGTTTCATCGGGTCTTATGACTTGCCCCTAGTTAAATTAAATTTTTTTAGAAAAGTAATTAAAGATATTTCATTGTTTTCAACTTTTCTTTTTCAAAATTATTATCGGGTTATTAGAGAAAATGAATTATGCGAGAAAATTTTGTCAAATGTAGATTGTAGGTATTAGCTTTTTCAACGGTTCGAAAATTGAAAATGCTTTATAGGACAAAACTCAGATAAGATCGTTTACAAATGTTTTGCCAAGTATTTAAAAAGAAAAGCGTAGTTGAGCTTTGCCAAATGCCTTGCCGTTTACTTTTGACCAAAATTTAGGTTTTTGATATAGAGCACCAATTTTGAAGTTTGAAATGGTGCTTTTAGATATGAAATTTGATTGGCTATTTTCAAATTACTTATTTATTTGGGGGGGGGTTAAATAGTTTAAAAGCGATTTTCTAATGAAGATAGAACGAAGTTAACTTTATTTATAAAAGTGTTCTTTGCACTTCCCTGTCCTATTGTATTTATCGCAGTTACGTAGTGATGACGTCACGATGCACACAGGTAATGCAGGTAGAGCATTGCACTAATTGGTCGTGTTTGTGGGTTCCAGGAAAAATGTATGCAGTGGTAGGACGACGCCACGGTCGGGTGCTGTCTGGCGACTTGAACCAGGGCTCCGCCACGTTCACAATCACAGCTGTTTTGCCCGTGGTCGAAAGTTTTTCATTTGCCCCCGAGATTCGTAAACAAACATCCGGCCTCGCAGCTCCGCAACTTGTTTTCAGCCATTGGGAGGTATGTACCAACCACTTTTTTCTTACTCATTCACTCGCATTATTTCACTTCAAACAAACAAACTTAAAATTTATTTTCTATCTCTCTTCTACAACTTCTAAATCTTTTTTTCTCTTTGCCAAACTTCAAATCTTAAGACTTACTTTAATTATTGTTATTTTGAATAAAGCTTTCACTCTAATAATTGTCAATCATTTTTTTTTACTTGTCTATATTCTCACCTCTCACAATGTTTGGGATGTTGTTGTTTTTTTGTTGTTTTGTACCCAGCTTCCTACATTACCCATTAATAATAGCCTGTATAATTTCACTGAATTACCGTATCCTGTAATCATAAAGTGATTATCACTCGCTTCGTTATTCGAATCCATTTATCCGTTTTTCGAATAATAATTACCCCGACCTTTATTACGTTACCTATACCTCTATATATATACATAAGTCTCTGAGTATGATTTAGTTCGATATCTAGTAGTTGTCGACACAAACTGGCTCGATCTGTTTGGTTGTTATGAACTTCCAAAGCCTACTATTTATGTACGTTTTATAATAAATAGAGTGCGGTGAGACAAAATGAGACAAACTGATTGTATTTTTTTGTTTTGTTTTGTTTCTTAGTAATATTTTTATGCACTGGCGCGACTTGAAGACGATAAGGAACTGTTTTTGTGATCTTGTCGGATAGGCGCACACTATCCGACTATCCGTTTGTCTGATTGTCGGTGCAACAATATAATTACATTGCAGACGTCTCTGTATTAAATGCAACAATTTGCAAAGTTTGCAGGGTGGGATTTGGATTGATTTTGTGAGATTTTGATAGCAGGTGCACACTTTGTTAGATTAAATGTTTGAATAGTCCATAACTTAAGAGACGGGATGGTTGTGGTAATTTAATGGTTTTAATTTGCTGGAGATGTTTGATTCGTATGTAGCGGCGTGGGGGGGAAATTTTTTCTAGGCCTGGTCTGAATGTAGGCGACAAGATTTTTTTCTTTCTTTTCTTATACGAAGGAATGTCACCAGAAATGCGTACGATAGTGAGATTCATGGCGACGATTCAAGGTCCGGCGCTTGTTATAACGCCATCTTTTCCAATTGATTGCCAATGTAAAGAAAAAAAACAATTTATTTGACAAGTACTCTCATCAATCGTACTATCAATCAATTATTATTCCTCTGGACGGGATGAATACCTATAGGTACACTGTTTATAGTTTACATCTACTGGCACTCCATGGGAATTACAATACAATTTTCTCAAAAGCTCACAAATTAGTAATCGTATTTTTTGTTTTAAGTAATTACTTAAGTATTTTAAAATGATAACATAAGTAACTCAAGTGTTGCCTCATCGTGCATTGAAATCCCTACAATTTTATACGTAGTAAAACTTTTCATTTACCAAAACCATAATTTTGATTTTCGCTCTTTATAACATAGGTAGATGCATATATTAAATTAATCAACCAAATTGCCAACTTACTTTGTACTTATAACTTGTTAACTTATTTCATTTATAATGAAATTTAATTAAGAACAGTAGTCGTACATAGTTATGCGTCGTTGATTACAAAGTTTTATCGCAACCAAGTTTACGAATTCATTATTTTAGGTTAGCAATTTAGCAGTTAACTTGATAATATATATATTATATATACTTCTACTTATACTATATACTTCTTCAAGTTATTCAACCAAGTTGCCAATCTAATCATCAGCTTAATTCAAAACGCCAAGTTGTTGTAATTTACGTTGTAAATGACAAAGGTTGATAACTTCATGTTGCCAACTTAGTCACCAACCAAACTCAAAATTATAAACTTGAAAATTGTTGTGATTTTAGTGTAAACTGTTAATATTTAATGTTACGTATTGTTTACATTCAAGTTGACAACACAGTTATTAAAAATCATTCCTATTCGTGCATTGAAATCGCCACAACCTAACGTGTTTTAGTAACCTTTTTTATTTATTTAAAAACAATTTTTGTGTGTTTATAAATTAGGAGTTATTTTTTATCGGCTTAAAACTTCTAGTTTTAATCCTTTTCAATGAAGGAGACGTTGAAGAAGAACAAGTTTTTTATTTCTTTCTTAAATAAATTAAACGGATCAAAAATGATAATTTTCTAAGCCCTGGCTACTGTTTAATTTTTTCGGGTCTTGGGTTTTTTTTTTCCGTTCCCTCGAACCCTCATTCATTGAAAATTAGTTGGGCGAATAAATCAAGCTTGTGTGAACGGACTGTAATCAGCCGAGCCACGATACAAGCTGAAGAGCTTCAAAATTATGGTCGTTATTTGTCTGACGTTTTTCGTCTTCTTCGAGAAATTAATGAACAAAACAAAAAGAGATGAGGCCCCTGGTCCATTCACTTCACCCCCCACCCCCCGAGCCAACCAAGATAAATGGATTCGAACCGGAAAACTGGATGGCTACCTGTCTTAAGCGCGGCCAACAACTTGATGACGACGGTCAAAATCCTTCCAACTAATTTTTTTTCTTTTAAAATTGAATTGAGATTAGAAAAAAGCTTAAAATTAGAGCAAAATTAGACCATTTACTCGTTCATAAATCAAATGCAACGTTTTTTTTTTCTACTTGAGAATTTTGAGAGAGGTATACAACAACAACAGGTAGTTGAAGAAATTTGAATAATTTGTAACATTGTGTATCCGTGGAGCGATCCAATCACGACCATCGTCATCATCGTAAATATAATCTTTTAGATTTTTTGATCAACCCAATGTTTCTTTTTTCTTCGTCGTCGCTCTTCTTTTGGTGAAGATCTTTTGGTCGATCTTTTCTTCGAGTCGAGTCGACAGAAGGTTTTTGGGGATTGGAAAAAAAAATTTGATCATAAATTTTCGGTTTAAACATAAACTCGACTTAACTAATTCCATTTGCTACTGGGCTTCCACATCTTTTATCTCTTCTTCGTCTCTTTTTTCATTTTTGATTTCTTGATGGCGTGTGCATTGAGTGGAGGGATTTTTATTTATTTTTTTTCGTTTGGGATTTGTTTACAGGTGATTGAGATTGATCCGTTTTGGATTCCCAGTACTGAGGAGGAATATTTACACTTTGGCGAGAAGGCGGATTCGGCGAATCGTGCTCGTGCCTATATGGACGCCTTGCGGCGTCGTAAAGGACTTCCGGTCGAGGATAAAATTGTTGAACATGCCGAGAAGCAACGAACTTTGTCCAAAAATAAATAACATTTTGTTCGATGTGATGATTTTGTAATAAAAATTGAATATTTTTATCAGATCTATACGTGTTCCACTTAAAATTAGTGTAAAAACGATTTTTTTGATCCAATTTTCATCCCCTTCCCATTTATCAATTGCCATAAAATACTAATACTAAAAACTAATTGTTGCTAAAATTGTGCAACAAAATACATTTTTAAATCTTTACAATTTATTGCAGCACTCTTATTTTCTAAATTGCTACACAACATTTTTATTGTGACTTAAAAACAAAAAGTGTTTCAAATAGTACAATTGTATGGAACCCTTGTGCTGCCAGTTTCGCTTGCACTTGGTTGTTTTATTTTTAACGTACAAAATTCTTATATTAAATAATTTGAGTTTGTGTAAAAAGATCGAGAAGACTAATAGAACATGTCTTAATATAGTTATTGCAGTCTCCCATTGTTCTTCCTTGAGACTCAGCCTTGAAATAGACAACTGGAAGATCGTCTTCCTGTTCAGATGAAGATGGACTAAAAAATGTTTTTTCTAAGTACAATGTCAATCATTATTATTTTGTCAAAATACCCGAAAAGTACGTGAACCACTTGCCCCAAGACTCCATTATGGTCCATCGTAGACTCGGCCGTTTCACAGATGGCCCGTAAAAGACACTCACG
Source organism: Sisyra nigra (assembly GCA_958496155.1). NCBI lineage: Eukaryota > Metazoa > Arthropoda > Insecta > Neuroptera > Sisyridae > Sisyra > Sisyra nigra. The sequence continues at coordinate 55,557,880 of OY292315.1, read as the reverse complement.
ACCAGGCCATCCAACACTGTCAAGCAAAGTCTTCAATCTATTTTATTTCTTAAAATGAATTTTAACGACTTACGATTCCATTTTCGCTTCTATCAATTGGTAGGCTAGCGTTCGATTTAGAGGTTCGAATCGTGATCGTTGTTCAATCGTAGGACCCAAAGCTGGACCTTTAATGAAACTTGAAGCATTCGGAAGCAAATAATTGGCCTCAAAATTAAAAGCGACATAAACATCACGACGTGGCACATCAATAGGCAGTGCCAATGCTAGGAAAAGCTGAAAAAGGGCCAACTTAAAATTGGGACAAATCAATATTTCCAAGAAAAACTCACCCCCATACCACTACCCGTGTCGAAAGCCCATCGTTTTGGTCGCGAATACCTCACGTTACCGTCACACAAATAAAACAAATAGGGTGCAAGTGATAACAAAATCAATTTACTCAACATGTTTCTTCTGTGCTCACACCACGAGTACAAATGCATTAAATGCACTTGATGCACTCAATAATTACCGACGAGCTAAAGATGAGTCAATATCGAAGTAATAAAAATGCCCTTAGATGCACACTTGTTCACACCTGTTAACGGTTTATGCAACGATAATTAACATCGCTCTTTCAATGAAGAAATGACGTAAAAACGGAAGCAGTTCTCATTTGTTTGTTTGTTTGTTCACGTTCAACTTCTTCCTGAATCATTTGATTTCTATAAATATTTTTTTGTTCGATAGCATATCTTTTAAAATTGGTTCTAATTATGGGACGAGAAAAATATTCAACTATTAGTGGTTGATATATAAGGAATGCAATGTTTATGTCTCATTAGATAGGTTTTCTTTTTCTATAGAGAAGAGTTTATCTTAAAAATTGATTTTCTCGAACAACTCTGAATTAAAAATTCTTATTTTAAGCGTTGAAAATAAGGGATAAAATATTGATATTTTGATCTTACTCTTGGGTACTCTTACTTTGAAACTGGTCTAGTTTGAGTTGAGAGAAATCTATTTTAAGGTGGGAAAATAAGGAATGAAATGATAATTAATCTGTGACTGAATAGTGCGATTTTGATTTGTTTTCTTTTCTTCTACGATAGAAATTGCAATTGAAAGATGAAATAGAATTTCTTTTAAATGTCTCAAGTCTGATAATTTTTTCTGTTGATTAGAATTTACTACCTTTGAGTTGTTCTACTTCAATTCGAAAAAATAATTTGCACCCTTAATAATTTAAAAAAGGGCAAATGAAATAAGAACTGTTTAATAGGCTAGATGATTTTGATAAATTTAATATCCGTATTTAGATCAGTGCTTTTAGCCTTTGAAAATGTTAAAAAGTGAAAAAAAAAATTATAGTAGGATGAAACCCATTGGACAAGGAAGAGAGTATAACAAAAATGAAAGAAAAAATATTACGGTCGATCTGAGGTGGGGAAGTGGAAACAAAGGTAGGAGGTTTTTTAAGGGTAGAAACGGTTTATCTCGATTTCCGACAAAAATACAAGTTATACAATAAAAGTTAAATGGCAAAGTTGTAGATAATAAGTAGATCTATAACTATGTAAAAAATTCAAATTACCAAGTTTTTGGTTTTTAATTTTTATCTTTAACAAAACAAAAAAAAAAAATAAATTACTCAAAATTGTACATAATACAACTTGTACATAACATAATTTTGAACAATTTATTAAAATTTACACTTTAGTTATTGCATTTTCTGAGAACATTTAACATTGTAATGTACATATTTTTTGCATCATCAGAAAGTAGAGGTTTCAACGAACAAAAAGCTCACCGACTTTTAAAAAAATCAGATGCTTTGGGGTGAGAATTTTCGATTGAAAATAAGGGTGTTTTTTCTAATATTGAATCATTATAATGTGAAAAAATAAATATTTTAAATCAAAAAATTACATTGTGTTTGGGACATTGAAAGTTAAACTTTTACCAAATTTCATGACATTTTTTTTTTTTGTAAAAGATAAAAATAAAATATTAAAAAATTGGTTATTGGAATTTTTTACATAAATTTTGAGGTTATGTAAAAAAAGTGTTAGCACAAAAAGTGTAAATCTTCTTATTACCCACAACTTTGCCATTTAACTTTTTTCCACAGGATTTGTAGTTTTACCAAAAACCGATATAAACCAGTTCTACCCTTACCCCCCTTTTCCACTTCCCCACTTCAGATCGACCGTAATTTATTTTTTCTTTCATTTTTGTTATATGCTCTACCTTTTCTAGTGGGTTTCATCCTTCTATAATTTTTTTTCTGTTCAAAAATTATCTACCCTTCTAATTGTATCAATATTAAACTTGGAAGTTTTTTGACAAGAAACGTATTCAAAAATGTTAACATTTCTGTATGTTTGGTTGTCTATAAATAAGCAACAACTACTGTGTAAAGTAAAAAAAAAGGCGTTCACAGTTCTGTATATGGTTGTCTATACTTAAACAACAACTAACGTAGCTTACATTAGAACAGGACATGGTTTTCATTATTAATATATGAACTTATTACGACAGAAAGAGATAAAAATTTAAAAAAATACCTACCCTCAAACTTAGTTAACTTGAAAAATGTATCGTCAAGAAAATATTTGCTGTAAAGTTGTAATAAAAATCGGGTCAAAAAACGACGATAAAACATGCAACAACTGTTAAACCGAAAATCAGTTATGTAAACTAATGTTAAAGAGCAATTGCCTTCATTTCTTGTGTAATTCTCTCTGTTTACACAACCACTTATGATTGTAAATTCTTCGACTCGAACAGACTGAAGCCAAAACTAAGCCAAAATCTAGAGCAAAGATGGTCCACAATTAAAAAAAAAACGATAATATATTCAGTTTTCTTTCGACTGGATCGAGTTAAACTTGAAACAAAAAATTTCGTTTCGTTTTATACGTTAAATATGACTCAATTGAAATGGTTTTTGCTGGTTTTTTGTTTGATATATCAAGTGAGGGGCCATCGGGAGAAACGATTCATTGTTTATCCGGCTGGAACTTATATGGGGGTGAGTCGGAAACTTTTTTCTTTTCGTTCTGAACTTGCAATTAACATAATTTTTGTCTTCGAATAAAGCTGTTGTACGCTTTAGCTATTCCGCTAGATAAGGACCATAAGAATGTGATGCTTTCGGTTAATTTCGAAGCAAATTATTATTTCGAGCAAGTTCCCACACGCCTTGAATATTTGGCGATTAACTCAGCGGCGCCGAAAAGCTTCCAGTCGATGAATCGAAAGCTTGTGTATCATGTGATTGAGTCAAAAATGGAAAGGTAAAAGAGGAAATGTTGAGTCATCAAGTGTCTTTCATTGGGATTGTTCTAGCAATGGGTACTCAGGGCGAAATTGTCTTTTACGAGCGATTTGCGAGGCGACCGAATCAGAACTCGACCATAGCGGGGTACTGGGACAAATTTTATCGGTCATTCTAACGTAAGTGTGAAGCTAACCAATGTTTTTCTTATCAAAAAAAAAAAAAAAAATGTGTTAATTTTAGGCCTTCAACATCAAAGAGTGAAAATTTAACATCGGATTTTCACCTGGCCGAAATAAACGGTCACAATCACAATTGCAGCGACTATCACAAAGCGTGTGATATTAGTTTTTTGGATGCAATTTCGATAATTTTTTAAAATAAAAAAAAAGAAAAAAAAACAAAAATGCATTTTATTTGATACAAACTGAAGGTTTTTGATTTGGAAGCTGAATACAAGTTTCCCTTACGAAATTATTAATGGCTCGTCTTGACACATTCGGATCGTACACCTGTAAAAAAATGAAATTATCAAAAATTAAATTCTCAATAGAAAATTGTTCTTGGCTTAGTATAGGCAACCCAACTTGCAGCCAGTTTTCTTATAGAATGGATAACAAAACTTACAACTGTGTATTTCTTAAGGAACAGAATTCCTTGTTATATAGTATCTATAAACAACCAAACTTACTTTGTTATAAACAACAGCCGGAATATGTGGTTTGAATCGTAACGTTTCATCGTCAAACTCGGCCAAAATATCAGTACCTTCATCGTTCGATAAACAATCATCAATTGGACCCCATTGAATTCCTGCTTCGGTAGCACACTACCAACAAAAATATGTACTAGATTCGAGATACCAAAAAAAATGTTTGTTTAACTCTTACCTGTGATCCAGTTGTTCGCATTTGATTCGAATTTTGCGTGATGCAACGTGCAAAATGAATTTTTTGCATTTCATTAACACCCGCATGACGAAAAACACAGGCAGCCATCGCATTACCATAACACTCATCAACACCATGGGCACAAATCACCTCCCATTTCGAGTTTGATTTCTTTGTTTTCTGTAATCAAAATAGACTAATATTAACAATCTATAGAAGAAAGCTTAGTGCATTACACTTAACGGATGTGATGATTGGAATCATATTAACCGAGACCATTTTACCGAGATGTTGCATAGCCGGCTCTAGCTGGTTTCTGATGAAATCTCTCGAAAACGGGCATCGCGTATTAAAGAAAACATCAACCTAAAAATGATTCTTTACTATCATCAAATTAAATTGTTTCATTTACTTACTTCGGTTATTTCTTGTGAATGAATCGGAAGAAAAAATCCACAAAACATAAGAAAAACTTTCCACATCTTATGTGTTATTGTTGTGCCTTTGGTTTGTCTCTAATATGATTCGTCAATGTTCGATTTATAACTTAAATACGTTTAAAGGGGGCTATCGGAAAAGGTTATCACATACTTCGACAAACATATTATTTTGAATTTGATAAATTTAATGATTAATTTTTTTTGTATAATACTACACAGTTCAAAAATTATTTTTTTTACATAAATCATTTCTATTCCTGGTTATTGATTAAATATTATGGAATTCCCCACGACACTAATGACGTATTTCCATATTGTATTGTTGTAGTATAGACAACCCAACATACACCACTTAATAAATTTACGAAATTTCTAGGGTTTTTCACAATTTGCTTGGTATTAACGAAAATAAAACGTCAAAATTTTCTTTTTATTTACTCTATTCGACCAATTTTCATTTTTAATTCAATTAAAAACATCAAAGACGAGATGAAAAGTCCGACCATTAAGTAAATAATAGGAAAGATCAGTTGTTGCAGTGAAAATGGTTCATACGTCACCATTCCAACTTCCAAACGATGAAATCGATATCGAAAAAACTGTCGTAAATACAAGTCGTTTGCGATTTTCGTAACGATACCCATCTCGAACATCCAACATGTCTTATTAAAGACATAATCTCGTAAGAGATTCCCCTTTCTCATACCAATATAAAAGTTGATGTTACGCCCGAAATTATCGATCGTTTTCAACTTTTCCCGATTGGTGTTGTCGAGAAAATATTTAGACATCCAATATCGAACGAAATTCGTATAGAAACCGGTGATAATATCGCGTTTGTTGGCCACACGATGCAAGTTTCCCATTGCATTTTCATTGTGATAGATATTCTTGGCGATATAGTTATATTCACGAATGTGTTGCGGTCCTGAAAACGGTGCCCCGAATCGCTCGAGCAACAATGGACCGTCCATGACTACACGTAAATTACGATCTATCACATGCTGAAATGTTTTGATTTCACGTTCAAAAATCGGATTCTTCAAAATCCCCGTGAACTTCGACTGAAATGCTGAGACTATAATAAACGAAAACCACATACAAACGGCAAAGAAAAAACGTAAATTTCGATGTTGCGGAGCACGAATCGACTGATTCATTAGCACCGAAATAAAAATCAAAGCACCGGAAAAATTATCGAGATAATAATAAGTGAGAAACATCCAAAAGATGAAAATAATCGGCATTGAGATTAAAATTGCAAGTGAGAGATTATGATTGAAAATATGCATGAAATTTTGCCACCTGGGAATTTGGCGCGATTTTGGCACCCAAAACTTGTACGAATCGAAAATGTAGTCGAAAGAACGATCGATCATTCGCAAACAGAATGGATTTAGACCAATGCCAAGAGCAAAGTCGGGATTTAATTCGCTTTTTTTACACAAAAAATCGATCGTATAGACAAAGTGTTGCGAGTAATTTTGAAAGACATAGATCCATGTCAAGTTTAAACTCGTTAAAATCATTTCGATGGCCTCCACGTCGATGCCCGTCAAATTTCCCGACTCATCAATCACATATGGTTCCGACAAGGGATGAATTAAAATAACATTTTCCAAAAATGAATAACTCGAAAAGTGTCTCTGGATGAAAATGTCAGTAACATTTTCATGGAAGCAATCGGCTATCGACTGTAATGTTGTTTGATCATTTGAATATAACTCACTTAAATCATTTGATTTCCAACTATAAATCTCCGAGTAGTTGGAGGGAATCACTATAAAATTGATGATTAAATATTTTTTGATTATTGTCAAAAGATTATTAGTTTGATTGTAATTGAGTTTCATTGTTGACACTAACACAAATTTTCCTTTCGAGTTCCACATTTCACTCCAATGCATTCGCTCCAAGCTTCGATCTAAACTTTCGAAAGACGAGAAATGAATCAAATAATAATCAGCTTCTTGAAAATACGTTAAATTCGGCCCAGAAAAATAGTTTGAGATCAAATAACTTCTCTGTAAGAGTTTCAAACTTGAAATTTCTTCATAGCTCGAGTCGATAACAATCACTGCGTCCTCCTTGGAAATTTTATTGATTAAATCAATGGCACACCGACTGCCAATATCATTGTTGGTATCTCCAAAATGTTCGTATTTATAAATCAATGAACTTACAGTTAATTGAATCTTGAAGGCAAAAATAAGGTATAAAAAAGAATTCTTCATATTTGTAAAAGTTCACTAACGCTCCAACTCAACTTTAGCAAGTGGGTTAATTACGATTTGTTTTGTTATTTGTAACGTAACGCTTTGTCACATTAAGTCTTTTATGTGGAGATAATTTATTTAGTCGCATGATTAATTACCTCTGATTATCGAAATGTCAATCTTAAACGCTTCAATCGATTACAAAAAAAAAAGTTTGTAGCGAGTATTACATGCGAAAAGGTGGTTTTAAAAGCATACTTTGATTATGATTATTAACAATGTGTTCTTTTTAACCTGGACACTTTTTAAATTTAAATGAAGAGTGAAAATATTGAAAACATTTCAATAGGATCTATAGATAAGTCCATTGAAGGAAATATATTTGGTCCATTTATTTCCATTTTGGTGAAAAAATTTCTTGGTCATTTCATTGTAGGTAAACAGATGTTGCAACCCTTTTTGGAAATGGCAGAACCATTGATTTTTTGCCGATTCTTGAAACGAAGTTTTGATGTACAATATAAAGTTTTTTTTTTTTTTTTTGGGTTATTTAAGATCGCTTCAACTACTTTGGTCACTAGCGACCGTCGAATTCGAAAACCCAGAAAAAATCTTAGGCTTTCATGGGATTCGAACCTAGGACCACTGGTATATAAGGCAACTGTCTAGTCCAATATAAAGTTGTTTAAACAAACTTTTAATCTACCTCTTCATTCTCATCTACCTAAACTCTCATCATTTTGGACAATTGAAACTTAACGTACAAGTAGTAAGAGAAAAAATCCTTAAATTAATGATTAAGACGGAAAAGAGTTATTGTATATGAGAAAAACAGAGATGAAGCAAATTGAAATGGTTTTGTTTAGCACTTGATGTTTCTACTTGACTTAATATTATGATTTTCAATTTACTTAACTTAACATCAAGTCAAACTCGATTTAAATATTAATATTTGAAAGTCAGACTGGGCCCGGCATTGATTTTGTAAATTATTTTTATGACAAGCCCAACGTGCAATCTGTTTCTTAGGGATTGCCACCGCCGTTAATCAAACCAAAATCAACGGATTTTGAGAGACTTTTCCGGGTTTTAAGTTATTTTCGTAAAAAAATCAGTGAAGATTGTCTAATTTTTCTTCGAATGCTTATATGATAAAACGTTGTGTTTCCAAAAAACACAAAATGTAAAGCTTATGTCCGATCTCAACTGTTTAACGAGCATTTAGTAACATCTTGACGATTTGTTCCTTCCAAATGGGACATTGAGACCCAAACAGATGGAAACAATGAACCAAAAAGGCTAGGAAAAAAATAAAGAGCAAATCATTTCTGGCATAAATAACTGTCAGATCATTGAAACAAATGTGAATTAAAAAAATATTTATCATTTCTTATAGTCTTATCAAAGAAAAAAAAAATATAACTCTAAATATTTCAATAGATATTTTTCTTCAAGGAAATCGATTTATTTCAATTAATTTAAAATGAGAATTTTTATTTTTGTTCATTAGGTAGGTACCTGAAGGTTACTGAAGGTTAAAAAATGTCAAAAATTTTATAAAAATATATTTTTTCAGGTTGTAAAAACAAGATTGAAATATTTGCATGACTTTTTTATGATTACTTACTTTATAAAAATAAAAAAAATAGGGACTTGTTTTTCAGTTCATTAGATTTTTTTATCTTTATGAGCTTAAAATTTGGCACAAATAAGATTAGCGTGGCGCTTTAAGTATTTGAAATCGCCTTACATTATGCTTTTATGTAACCATAAAGTAAGGCTAATAGAAGCTAAATTTCGTGTCAATTATCCCAAAATTAAAAATCGAAATTTCAAGAGAAATCGATAAATTTGGACGTCAGCAAGAGGCCTAAGCAAGCCATTTGCAAATTTCAAGGTATGAGTAGTTATGGGAATTTACATGGTCCAATTTGAACAATTCAATAATTTTTATTTGCGACCACGTTTTCAATATTAAATTTCCATTTATTTTGCAATTCAAAGGGCACGTATTTTATAAACATCTCAAATAATACAAATTTTCAGGAATAAAACACTGCAGAAAACACCATAATAAAACTAATGAAATTCTAACTATTGTGATTCGAGCTTGAACTCAAGTAATATTGAAAATATAATTGACAAAATAAACAATTCTTAGATATCAAGTATTTTAAAGATGACTGGATTTTAAAAATATTCCACAAATTTATAATGCTCTAATAATTCAGGATCTGCATTCATAAAGATTTTCAACGAATACGAATAAATCCAGAGTTAGTACCGGAAGATTGCTCTCAGTTCTTGTGAAAATTGAAGTGCATTTCTCCATAGACTGTAAAGTAAAGTTAATCTAGTCCAGATTAAGAGCTAACTTTCTGTGTATTAAAGGATATAGCATTGCCAATCTTGCGTTAGCCTCTTTTAACTTTTTTTCAATACGCTGACGCCAAGTCAATCTTGAGTCCAAGTGCACTCCAAGGTATCTCACGATGCTGAGGGTATCGTTTCATCCATCTAGATTACGTACCCTGTGAAGGGTGAAGATTTTGAGTTTCCATTTTTCGAACCATTCACTTACCTCATTCATAGCATTCTGGAACTTTTCGATAGATTCATTTAAGCCTGTGTCTTGTGTTATAGAACACATGTGTCGTCCACAAACATGGCCATTTGAGAATTCTGGGCACCGGAACATCACAACAATAGAAGTTAAATAAAAATGGTCCCTGTGTTGAGCCTTGAGGCACTCCAGCGTTTATTTCTCGCTCAGTTGGTAGTGCGTCGTTTATAACCGCTCTTTTAAGAGGACGTGATTACTGATTATTATTTGTTGTAGGTAGGTATACTGGTGTGTTTGCTTCCGATAGATTGTAGATTAGTCCATCGTGCCATAGGTTGTCAAAGACGCCAGCGATGTCGAGGAACAGAGCTGTCGTGTATTGTTTGGATTCAAATCCTCTAGCAACTAGTTCTGTTATCCTTGATAACTGGTGGTAGTGGAAGTTTGCTTCCGAAATCCAAATTGGAAAGGTGAGATGATACCTTTCTACAGCAAGTAACGTTCCAGTCTTGTATGTGTTCAATATTTGACTAAAATAACTAAAGAAAGCGACGTTATCTCATAGAATTTTGAAAAGTTTTTATTAGTCCAAAAGGTTCAATAAGAAATTTATAGTTTGCATTTTGAACAATTATTGTTAACAGTTAAAACAATTTTATTATTAACAAATTACACCACAGAAGAAATCGACCGGAGTATTTATTATCCACGTGTCACGTGTGTAGTAGCGATGAAACGATTAAATTGTCTCAAGATCAATAGTTTGTGTCTGGAAGATCATTAAAGATTCTCTTCTAGAAAGTTATCCTGGTAAAAATATGGTTTTGCAAAGTTATATTTGGGAGTTGGTGTTATTTGACCACTTGGTTAATGCCAATTATTGCCTATTTAACCCATTTATGTTTCTTTTATTATTTCAAGGTAGGTAAATCAAGAATATAATCTTTACTTTATATTTAACATTTCTTAGCCAGTTATATTTTTAATCAGTATAAAATCACGTATCTACAAAATTTTGCTTCATTGGAAAATAAACTCTTCTCCAATTGGTTAAAATTATGACAATGTTAAATTTTGTCCGTGTTAAAATTATTCTGGCCTTTGTTTCTAAGTGCCAAATCATAAAACAAACAAAATATTTGACTCCCTTCCCCTCAAAACAATTTCCGGAATAATTTTCCTTGAAAATTTGCTTTTTATGAAATTAATTTACAACCGATTTCAAAAACGTTTATAACCAGTTTATAAAATGTAAGACATATATTAATACGGCCTTATCTCGATTTTTGGCTATAAAAACAAACGATTCACGGAAAGTTTACATTCTCCAAAATGACTAATGCAATGAAAATGATTGGAGTAATCCTGGTGGCCTATTTGGTGAGTTGATAATAATATTAAAAATATTGATTCATTTTTTTTAAATATAATAAATCATTTTTAGGGCGTGTTCCGTGTCAGTGGTCAAATTAATAATCTGGACTTCATTTTGAATCTTTCTGCCAATTTGATGACGAATCCCCAGGAAACAACAAGTGCTTATTGGGCGCTGACCGATCCGTATGTGTATCCAGCGAATATTCGTACCACTTTGTTAACGTCGCAACGAGCTTTAAACATAAGTATGATTGATGTACGACTTGTGCTGCAACAAACCAAGGAATTTTTTGGGCCAATTTTCGCCGAACATTTCCCCATAACGGGTCCGTTAATGAAGACACCGCTTACGGGTCTTATGGACAGCTATATCCAGGCACTCTTTGTCTTGCACAATTATATTTCCAACGTGAATAACACACTTAATCCGCTAATCGTATCGACGATAGGCAAAACTGAAACGGTATACGCTAAAGGTATCGAAACTGTGCGCTCGCTGGAAACGTTTGCTGCATCGAATAACGTAACGACCAATGTGGTCTATATGGATAAATACGAAGCTTGTATCGCTTCAAAAATGAATGCTATAACACTGAAGTTGCATAATTTCATTTTACAGCTTATTAAATTTAAGCGATTATATCCCGATTTAGTGCAGCATATGGCTGATTGTCTACTGCAAAATGATTCCATGGACGTTTTATGGCCGGCGTTAAGTGCTGCAGTTTGTCTTGGCAATTTCCAGGTGGAAAGATTTGAGCAATTTTACGAAATCATCAATGGGGGTTTGGTCGTTTTGGATCCCTTAGCCGAGGACCTTGTCAACTTACCGGTATTGATCGATAAATGTGCACTTAACACGACCGATGCGTTCTATAGATTTTTATCGACCAAAAATGTGGTTTGTCCAAGGAGTCATCATCATCATCATAACGAGTAACATTTTCATCAAGCGTGTAACATTTTCAATTAAAATAAAACGAAGCATCTTGGACTTTTCATTTTTCCTATACTTATTCAATAAATAAATAAATAAAAAATGACATTGAATGACATTTGTTATGAATATTAGAATTGTATTGTCACTGTATGTTTGAGTTGGTTTTTTAAGTGAGGAAATTAAAATGTGCGACACTGATAGCAATAAAATATGCGGGCATGAGGAACGTGAAGCGTTTTCTTTGCCCGATAACGATGCGATAGTTGTTGGGAAAAATTCACATCGTAGCGGGGTTGTGTTGGCGATGCAACGTCGTTGTGTGGGTGATGGTGATCACAATCGAGACCTGATGGAAAATCATTTGCGTCGAAAGGAAAACTTTCGTCGATGTGAAACACTGACGCTCTACTTTCGACAAATCTACGAGTTGGTGCGGAAATTGGAAAACAGTTTGGCGATTTCGCGGCAAATCGAAAATCACGAGTTCATGCACATTGTCATGCTGAACAGCGAGAATAAGCATTTACGAGCCGAAATCGAGGAGCTGCAACAAAAGTTGCAAATGAAACGGTTGCTCGAGGACAAGTTTGAAGAACGCGAGGATATGATTCGAGACCATGAAATCTCTTGTAACACTATGAGCATTGTCAATTTACAATATACGTAAGTAAAGTGTTTTGCATAGGCAACTGGCAGGTTCTTATATGTAAAATTATTGCCTATACATATTCAAAAGAAAAACTGAACTTACCTCATTTTAAGCAAATCGTTTAAAAAAAAATCATTGACCAGAAAGAAGTTAGCGGAGAACTTTTATTTTTTTTATTAAACTACATGCCAAACAATTGCTCCTCATTCTTCAGAATCTGCATTTGCTTCAGGTGTAAAGTTAACCGTTAATTACTTATTCATTTGTAAAAAATCAACATTTACAACTGAAGAAATTGTGGATCTGAAAAAAACATTTGAGGAGCAATTTTTTGAAAGAAAAAATTGTTATAAAAAATTAGTAATTTGGATTTTAATAGCAATTTTAATTGTTAAGGTTATGTCTAATTTAAAAAAAAATTGAATAACTAATTTACGGGTAATCATACACCTGGAGCAATTGTGGATCTGGAAAGAACATTCGAGCAGCAATTTTTGAAGGAAAAAATTTAATAAAAAATTATTAATTTGGATTTTGTAGCGATTTTAATTGTTGATTTTTTTAAAAATTGGATAATTATTTAACGGTTAACTTTACACCTAGAGCCAATGCAGATTCTGAAGGAGAATTTGAGGATTAATTTTTTTGGCATATAGTTTAATAAAAAAAGTAAAAGTTCTACGGTAACTTCTTTCCGGTAAATCATTGTTAGTATAAAATTTTTATACAACAGTGGTTCCAAACTTGTTGAAGTTTCCGGCATCTTTTATTCAAAAAAAAATGTTTTATTAGTTATAATGAGTTATGGGCTAGTCATCAACACATACTGAAAACCTTATCAAATCGTGACGAAGAATTGAAAATGATGCACGAAAAACTCGCAAATCTCGAGAAGCATTCACATGAGCTAAAAGAAAATATTTTAAAAAAAGATGTCACCATCAACGAGTTGTGCGTGAAATATTTGAAATTGAAAAATCGTCGTGATATGTTGGTAAATTTTTATTTTATAGTATGGTACTAAACTATCATCTATTTACTTATACCCTATCCCTTGGTTATTTATTAGGAGAAAAATTTAAAAGGTGAAATTAAATCATTGAACAAATCGCTTGAAAGATCCGATCGTATGTTGACCAAACATTTTGCGTTGACCGAATCGAAAATCAAGCAGCTTTTGTTGAACACGACCAGTTCGAAAGATGCACTTTTATTACATGAAGTACTAAAACATTTATTTAAATAATTGTATATGGATAATCTTAAATCGTGAACTCATTATAGATTCATCGTTCGAATCGATTGATGCATGAAAATATTAAGCTGAAACGACAATTGTCGGATCAAAGTTTCAATCCTTTCACGAAATAGTTTAAAAGTGAAGAAATCGAGGAATTACTTAAAAATAATATGAATAAGAAGAGTTGTTAACAAGAAATTAAATTAAATTAAAGCCTAATTTAGATCTCAGTTGTAAAGTTGTATTAAATAGGTTCAATTGATTAATTTTTCAATTGAGTCAATCAGTTGTATGTTAAGTGGCTTTATATAACAACAGTTTTCACTCGACTTGTTTGATCTACAGGGAGTTTTCACATTTTCACGGATCACTGAATTATTTTTTGGGGAAAATTTCTTTAGAGCACATTTTCTGCAAAGTGTTAATACCATGGCTACGGCCTAAACAAACAAATCATTTCATTTTTGAATCTTGCTTGAACATATTTTATCATTTACTGATCCAATTTTTTTCTTTTGAAATATCCATAATTTAAATCAACATAAAATGTAAGGTGCTACAACGGAACACCATGTAACTTTTACATCGAGAAAATCTAACGGGAAAGCATCCAAAAACGAACATCAGCGAGTCTTTTGGGGTGAGTACCTAAGTTTATTTGTATTTTTTTGAACTAAATTTATAGCTTTAAGTTTTAGATTTAACCTTGAAAGTTTCGATTCGATTCAACTTATTAAATATTGATCAACGATGAGTCGAATGTTTGCTGCGTTTAAATTGGTCTTGCATCGGCATCCGTTTCTTACAAATTCGGTCGTTTATGGAACGCTTTTCACCGGGGCTGAACTGTGCCAACAAACCTATAACATGGTATATCTAGAGCTGTTTAATGAGAAAATATGGAACATTTAAATTTAAGATTTTTAGAGCGAAGAAAATAATCAGTACGATTGGAAACGTCTTGGTCACTATGCCCTGTATGGGACGACAATACAAACCATTGTACTTCACAATTGGTGCGTTTGTGATAGATTAAAATATTCGGAATTGGACAGTTTGTTTATTTTTATAGGTACAAATGGTTGGATGCTAAATATGTGGGAAATGCGACTAAGATGGTGGTACGAAAAGTTTTTGCTGACCAATTCATTTGTACACCACCGTTGTTAGCAGTGTTCTTTCTGTGTACGTTATTCATTTAAGTTATACATACATTGAAACCATGAAAGTTGTTTGGAAAGTAGCCCTTAATAACTGGAAACCACATTTTTCTCTTCGCAGGAATATTTATTTTTGAAAAGTCAGGAACCATGCATCAAGAGTTCCTTTATTTTAAGACGATTTTTCAACCTTTTGCCACATCCAACATTCACACTCTATTTATGGGAACTTTTTTCATATTATCCAGAAAGTTCCCTTGAAGTTAAAAAAATTGCCATCATTGAAAAATATTGCATTATAATTACATGATTGTTCTATAGCAAATTATTCTTCTGCAAAAGAAACGTTATAACTGTTGCAACTCATAAGTGTGACTTTATTTTTGATTTTAGATATGAGCGTGATGGAAGGACGTGAAGATATTTGGGCTGAAACTCGCGAAAAATATTGGCCCACGTACGCCAAGAGTTGTGGCTTTTGGCTTCCGGCTCAAACGTGCAACTTTTTCTTGATCCCGAAAGAATTTCGAGTCGTTTACACGGCGACCTGTTCGTTTTTGTGGCTCAACATCCTATGCTTTATTCGACTCCAGAAAAACAAGAGGAATACTTGAACATTTATATTTGTTTTATATTGATTAAAATATGGATATTTCAAAAAAAAAAATTTTTTTAGTTTCTATAAATGGGAAAATACGGAAGGTTAACTTTTTTCCCTTTCCTTCATTAGGTAAACGATTTGTACACATTTTAAACGATGCAAAATTGTTGGAGATGTTCGTAAAAGACCTTGAGGTTAATGAAAATATTAAACTGGTTTTGTTTTGGGTCTTTGTCTTGCGTTTTTTTCTTTCATCGTCGCACGCAATCGTGATGTTAATTTTATTACAAGTATTCTCTCGTTTTTTTTTTATGTAATAAAATTTTTTTCCATACACCTTACTAGGTAGGAGTTGATGGTTTGATATTGAAATTGTTACAAACATTCCAATTTTTATTTTAATGAGCTAATTATTGTAATTTGTTTTCGTTGAAAACGTAGCAATTTTCCTCGGAGACAATTTTTACTGAAAATTATCTCTCATTGGAAATGATTTGATCGAATGACTTTGGTCTACAGAAAGAGAAAACCTAATAGAAATTAATGAAATTGCTGACATGATTCGAAATAAAATTTTTGCATGCGACGAATTTTTGTATGCAAATGGCAAAGTGTTGCAAAAACATCACGGTGTGAAGACTTCTATAGGTACTGTACACAACCAAGACGAGAAGAATTTTGTCAATTTGTTGCCAATTTTCGAAAACCTGTTTTATATATATTATTACATAGGTACCTGTTTAATATAGATATAGATATGTAAAAGACGCAAGTCGCGGTATCTCGTACGAATTAGATAAATAAAAAGTTTCGTTTTTTTTCTTCTTCGCATACATAGATATACACAAACCGTATGACCTCTAACATTTTAAATTTATAAAATGATGAAATAGATTTTTTCCTGCAGTATCTCACATAAGGTGCTTCAGGTGAGACGTGCAGTGACACATTGGCTCTGAAGGAAATTTTTATTATCGTTTCGTACATACGTAACGTGTAAGAGAAGGAGTAGGCAGCAGATTTTTCCCCATACAGAATGATTTATTGTTAACAAGGTGGCAACTATATACAAACCGTGCAACAATGTTTCTTGTGATTCGAACGAGTTTTACGTTTTTATGTGTGATTGTTGCACTTGGTGCAACAGTGAACGCCAATAATGGCACAGTAACGATTAGTGAAGGTTCGTTTAAGATCATGTCATAAAAAATGTTATATTAAGTATAATAAGTTATTTTAGATGCTTCCACGACTCCTCTAACAACTGAATCGGATTCAGAAAAAAATATCACAACAGTAGTGGAAGTGATTTCCGAAACGGCTAACACCCGAACCAGTAAAGGTTGGTACCTCGAAAAATTCCTTAAAATTCAGTAAAACATTCATCAAGTTCTTGCATTACAAATTCCATAAAAATTTCTATTTTATTTCCCATATCTTTATTTGACGTTGCAAAACGTTGAATAATTTAATGATTTATATTTATATAAATTTTATACCTTGTATCGCCCCAGGTACTAATTAAATATACAAATAATAAAGCGAGAAAAACGTTGAATTGAAATGGTGATAATTGAACGAAATTTTTATTTCTATTTATTATTCAACCTCGATTTTTAACTAAATTTCATCATAAATCATATAATATTGAACTTTTTTTTTTTAGAGAATTATGAAACGATTTCATCGACCACCACTCGATCACGTTTCTTTGAGTTTCCTCGCGTGAAAATCGAGTTATTGCCGGTGGGATATCGCGTCTCCGTTCCAGGTATCAAAGGGTCAAACTTCAAGGCAAAAATGTAGTCAATCACTTTTTGTTTTCTTACTTTGTAGTTGTGGAAAATATCACGTCGTTTACATTTAACGCAAAAATTAACCAGCCATTGATTGAACATGAGACGGGAACATTTTCGCAGACGTCCACAGTGCCTCAAAACGATCGATTTGTGATCGAAGATTTGACAACCAAGTTAAAAAAAGGGGACGTAATTTACTACTGGGTCCATTATGGATATAACGATAGCGACCCAAACTCTGGCTATTATCAAGATAAAAATGAATATTTGGTCGATAGTAAGTTAAAGGTAGATGAATCTTTATATACACTTGAGACTCAATCAATGTTTGTAGCGGACAAGTCAAGTTTTATCCAATCGTTAACGACACCACGAAGCAAGGATCAAACCGAATATTCAAATACACATCCTCATGTGCAGGTTATGGACGATGGCTTTTCAGTTTTCATAACCGGTATGAAAAAAGAAATGTTAATTTTAAAAAATTGAAATATTTTTTCTCTTTTAGATCAGCAAGGAATCAAATCGTTTACCTTCAATGGCAATCTGGATAAAAGTATTAAACCAGGCGAAACAGGAAATCTTTCACAGACAATTAGCAACGTGTATAAGGGTCGCTGGACCTATACGACGCCTACGTTAAATTTATCATCCGTCAATTCGCTCAATTTCTGGACAAATGTTGAATTTTTCGACGGCAACGATACGATGAATTTGACCAGCGATATGATTACGATTGAACTGGATAAAAGTATGATTTCAATTATTATTATTAACTTCTTTTTATAAAGTGATTTTTTTTTTTGGTTTTAGTGAGAGCTGTGCACGCTGTAAGTGCAGCACGAGTTGTACATGGATCAATGTTCGGACTCGTGATCATAACAATTTTCCAAATGTTGTTGTAAAAAGTAAAATCTTTACCTTAAGTTCGTTAAGTTAGTAATTGTTTGTTTTTATCAAAAAAAAAAACTGTTATTGTAAAAATTGTATTCATTAATAATAAATGTTAACATTTTTGATTGTAATTGTTGAGGGTAGGCAACCAAACTTACACATTACACTTAAAAGTTTGATAACTACCGACAAGTATGATTGGGAAAAGTAACAACAAATTTTTTTCGTATATTTTCAGATAAAATTGCTAATGAAATGCACCCGAACCTGCAGCTTAAACGTCATTTAATTTTGTATTATACTTTATTCCGTAAATATTCATATATCTATAATAATTAGATATTCAATTCTTGACTTTATTTTTTTGCAATTCGACATGTTTTCAAACTACTTGACATACCTAATATTTAATATGAGTCAAGTCAGGGGATAATATTCAAATATCGAATCAAGTGAAGCATTCAATTTGCAAGTTATTTCATTTCAAAAAGAAGTGCTATTATTTCATTGCACCAAGTATCCAAATGCTTGTATTTTGTTGAGGGTATGCAACCAAACTTACACCTTACAGGCCATAATTAACAAAATTAGTTTTGTATTTCATTGAAAGTTTGAAAGCCACTGGATGGTGTGGTTGGAAAAAACAACAACAAACTATATTTCGTGTCCCAATCGTCCCAATACCACTTAAATATAATATTGGGTTTTTTATTCTTCAAAAATATGTACAAACTTGATTTCAAGGACACTAACATTTAATCGCTTGACGGTTTGACCCCTTCAGTCAACGACCCGTAAACAACAAAATCTATCAAGTGTCATAACGTCACCTTACGAACAGTCAAAACCCAATTTTTCAGATCAAGAAAATATGTACACAGATTTCCCACCAAGTTTTTTCAAGGAAAAACTTGATCATCGTTTCACTTGCATTCTTTAATATCTATGTGTATAAAATACGCAGACAGAAACTTTTTTTTGTATGCATAGACGTCAAGGTTCGTAATCCCTGTCTTTGTAAAAATTCCACATAATATCATATATTAAAAACTAATTACAGCTCGAAGCGAGACAAAGACTTCGTTATCATCCGTTGAATGTCTAGAAAGAAACAACCATAAAGTAGGGAATATCCCAAAAAAAAGTTTTTTTCTTCGTCTTATGTCGTTCCATTTCCCCCTTCCAATCGAGTGTTGGCAAAATTTATACTGATTTTATCAATTATTTCCAAACAAAACGTGAATACGATTCATTCTCAAACAAAACTCAAACAATGTGGATTGTGTTTGGCTTAACGATTTTAATTGTTGGCCTCGTCAACGGTCAAAGTTTTGAAGTTCCCGAGCCACTTATCGAAGTGTTGCCTCGAGGATTTCAAGTTTCGATTCCTGGTGAGTAAATTAATCAAAACAAAAGTTTATCGAAATACTTAAGAAGTGTTTTAGATCAGGATGGAATTAAATTATTTGCGTTTCATGGAAATATCAACAAGGAAATGGATGGAAGAGAAGGCGGAACGTTTTCTCGCGATATAACCAAAGCGAAAAACGGACGTTGGACGTTCACTGATAAAACGACCAGATTGAAACCGGGGGACGTAATTTACTATTGGGTCTATGTCGATTATTTTGACGGCGAAAGAAAGTTGGGATACCCATTGGATGATCTTACTTATGTGGTTCCAGGTGAAGAATTTTGATTCGATTTTAATTGAAACTAAATGTTTCTTCTTTTTTTCTTTTAGATAATATTCCACCACCTCCAACACCATCGCAAAATCCAAACAAGCCACAAACCATTATACCGTCAACGTCAACTACACAACGATCTTGTGTCGTGAGTCGAACTAAGGTCAAAGGCCGCTCTGTCTGTACAGGTCAATTACTGTTCGAGGAACTTTTC
Organism: Sisyra nigra; assembly: GCA_958496155.1. NCBI lineage: Eukaryota > Metazoa > Arthropoda > Insecta > Neuroptera > Sisyridae > Sisyra > Sisyra nigra. The sequence continues at coordinate 55,537,947 of OY292315.1, read as the reverse complement.
ACCGCTGATTTGTCGCCAAACAAATGGACCAAAGAAGTGCGATTCCCAAACACTCCCGTAAATGAATCAACGTTATTATTTTTGCCTCATTACCATGCTCTCGTAATTTCAGGATGTCGAATTCGTTATTTACAACGCAGACTTGGAAAACTTGCAATTAACCAAGGGTATGCTTCATATACGGCCCACATTACTTGAAACTCGTTATGGTGCCGATTATGTCAATGAAAAACTTGATCTAATGCAAAGGTACAACAAGATGTCTTATTTAAGTATAACGCATTGGTACCGTTACATTTTCATTTAGTTGTACAGGAGTTAAGGGGACCAAAGATTGTGTACGGGAAGCTTTCGGAGCTACAATTTTGCCACCTGTACTTTCGGCTCGTATTACCACCAAGGATAAATTTAGTTTTCTTTATGGTCGGGTCGAAATTCGGGCTCGAGTTCCAACTGGAGCTTGGATTTATCCTCGTAATGATTCAATTCATTTTTATTTACTTATTTTTTAAGAAAGTTAAACACTTGTTTTTTTTAGAGTTCTATTTGGAGCCTCAAGCTAATGAATATGGTGTGAATTACGATTCGGGAACGGTACGGGTTGCGTTTACACGTGGAAATCTTGAATGGCTTCGCGAACTCAATGCCGGCCTGGTGTTGGGCTTAGATCCACTGGCACGTAATGAATATAAACGAACGTTGAGTTCATCAATGCCTTGGAGTTCAGACTTTCATGTATTCAAAGTTGAATGGTATCCAGGTAAAAGTTAAAATTAACTTCTTTGTTTTGAAGAATTCATTACTGAAACTTTCTTCGGTTTCAGAACGCTTTGTGTTTAGTGTAGACAACCAACAATACGCTGAAATTGTGCCGCCACCGGATGGATTTGCCTCGCTCAAGGATCAAATTAAACAACCAGCCGCTGATCGATGGCTCGCTGGAACTATTTTAGCTCCGTTCGATAAAGAAGTGACAATTTCAATAACCATTCCCCCTCTCAATAATAATTTTATTTATTTTTTTCAGTTTTATTTAACGATTGGAGTTGGAGTTGGTGGGCAAGTATTCCCCGACCCACCGCCGAACACCTCATCGAACAAACCATGGCGCAACAAAGAGGCCAAAGCCATGCTTAACTTTTGGCGAAATCGCACCTCCTGGTACCAAACGTGGCGATCGGACCAATCAGTTTTACAAGTGGACTCCGTACGTGTTTGGGCTTTATAAGATTCACTACGAAACAATAAATCAATATCATAGCACATTTAATTTTTTTTTTAATTTTTCTCGTCCTCTTCCCTATCGCTTTCAAATACGGGAACCCAACTTGTTGCAAAGCATTTCAAAAATTTGTTCAATTTTGTTCCGACTAGCAAAATTCTATATTATAGCTTACACACAATCAAATCATTCGGTAATTAATTCATCAATGCTCAATGGTTAGGCAACTAAATATTCATACGCATCTTTAAATTAGATACCTATTCAATAAAATATCTGTTGTGAAGCGTCAAAGTACTTTCTTTTACATTCATTCATGAAACTCGCTGCTCAAAATCAAATAGTAAATGAATTATTGTTCTTGTGAACAAATATACAAAGTAAAATTAATATTAAATTAACAAATCGTTTATTTCACACGGCTCGTGAGACTCATTTAACGGGACTGGTCACTGAACTAAATACGGTTAAAACTTGAACGCTAACTTTTTCGCACTATCTATGTTTCAGAAGCTATTACTACTAAGTATTTTATTTCACCGATATTATGTGGCGGCAGCAGTAGACGGCTAGAAATTTAAAATTGGGAAAACAGGGAAAACTTACCCTCTGATAATCATGGAAAACTGTTTAAAACCAAAGACATCACATAAATTATCCATCATATATACATTAAGATCCTCATATATCAATAATAATTAAAAGAAACAACAAATTTACGTTCTATAAACATTTTGGATGACAAGTAATCAAATATATAAAATAATTCATTGAGCGTTTATATATAAAATATAAGTCCTAACTTTCGCCAGGAAAAGGTTCTGTCGTCGGTCCTGATTGCTTTTCGCGATGAAACTCAGAATATGATAGTTATATAGTTGTCGTTGCCAATTTTTAATATTCTTCTACCCTTCCGAAATATTCGTAATTTTCGATTTAACAAATTGTTAACCTACATATAACAGTTATGTATGATAAGATCAGTGATGGGTCAGTGATTTTTGTGGAAAATTGACAAATTTTAAGGTTGCTCTCTTTCGACTCATAATTCATTGGAAAGGCTTCCCAATGCCAGTGCTTCGAAAATTTCGCATTTATATTCCACCTCTAACCGGTTTTATAGCTACTTAAAATCTCATGAAAGGCTTTTGAAACGCTCAATTTGCCAAGTTATATAGTGATCTTTAAAAAATTTAACTGTCGATTATCGATATCGTAATTTTTATTTAATATATAGTAAGACCCTTTTCAAACTGCAATATAGGGTTTAATATAAACATTTTCAATGTAATGCAATCATAAATTTTATTTTAAAATTATAATTATGCAGCATAAACTCGAATATAGTCGATTTGCAAGGCAGCATCATCTCCATTCCAGGTTGGCAGCCACTGAGAACGTCCATTCCAAAAATCAGTCATAGCCTTCAAAGAAAAACGATTTGTTCTATTCAGCCCTATTTTAAAATTAGGATTTGTGCCTTACTTGATTTGAAGTGTTTTCCCAGGGTTTTGGTCCGTTTTCATTGTCGGTGCCGTCTGGAAAATAGCCGTTAGTACCTCCTACCGCCATGTTAAGGATGATGTAAAATTCCTGGTCGAAAGGTGCAATTGGTGATTGGGATTGCGCCCAAGGATTGGGAAGTCCCGTTTCATCGAAATTACCCAAAGCCCAAAAATCAGTTGGTCCCAATTCACCGACTAGTTGGTCGTCGTAATAAAATTTCATTCCATCTTAAATATGAAAATGTTTAATAAAAATTACCAATTTTGTAGACGATATGCACCTGGGTACCATTCCAGAATGTAACTGTGGAAGTCTCGATCGAATCCATCGGGATTTAAATTTTCCCAGTGGGCGTTGTTATAGCCATCGTGATTCATGTCGGGTCCAAAATGCAGTGTCGCCGCTGCCAGTTGCACGCCAAGATCTACCCCATTGATTTGATATCGGGAATTGCCTCGGGACTCCATCAAATCAATTTCACCCGATGCAGGCCACGTACCATATACATTGTATCGTGGCATCATCCAAATGGCCGGCCATAACCAGTCACCACGTGGATTTTTGGCTCGCACCTCCATTCGTCCATACATGAAATTAAACGACTCCGAACTACGCATTCGTGCCGATTTAATGGGATTGAGAATGTTTGTAGGTGTCCCAGTACGCACACAACCATAATTCGACGAATCTGTACACCTAAAAAGTGTATAAAAGAGAAACCAACAAAGTTATCTTTTGCCTGATAAATTTTTTATTTTTTAAAAAAAATTTTTTGTTGATTTTTTCATTCATTAATTCTTGGGAATTTAACATAATCAAGGTTCATTCTCAAGGTTTCACTCATTCACCGTAAAAATGTTATCGCAAATTTTTAAGAATTGAACTTGATTTTAAAGAAAATATTTAAAATTGTTTTTTACCCATAAGGATCTGCGTTCAAATCTAATGTTCCCGATGCCAGAAATTCCTCACCAAATTGGTCTGCTAATAACGTGGGTGCAATAAATAAACGTCCATCTCTTGCAAAGCTATTCGTTGTATTGGTCGTATACCATTGAAACTCCCAATTCTTAATTAAAATAAAAACGATAAAAAATGTCTTTTGAGAACAATAATGAAAAACTCTTACTCCACCTCCGGAGAGGGTGTTTTCGTGGAACCATTTCGACGTGTCTAAGAAATCGAATTCATCCGAGAAAATTAAGTCGCCACTGCATATTTGGCCATTCGGTTTCCATGAGCCACTAACTGTCGTCGGTGATGGTTGGCAATCGGTCTCTCGAATGACTGTTGCATCGCAACAAACACAAAACAACAATGAAAAAACAAATGCCAATTGTTGAGTTAAGCACCTCATTGTTTAATGGTTTGTTCGTTAATAGAATACAATTGAAATAGCAGGTCGCGCTATTTATACCGATAACTTTATAGGTATGAAAACAAGTACGATTGAAAAATTGTCTTTATCGCTCAAAACACTCAACAATGGGAAATTTCACTTTTTTAATGGGTAGAAAAGGACGGGAGGATCGTGAGTGATTCCCCACAGGTCTGTAATTTTCAGGGACGGGGGGCAGAATTATAAGCAAAATATGTTCTATCTAATAAATAAAAATTAATCTATGTATTAGCAAAGCGATTAAAATTTACGGTTTTACCGACTTCATTATAACAAATATTTTAGATGCCTGAAAATTAGAAAAGAAAAACTACTCGAAACTATGCAGTTGAAGATTTTGAATATGCAAGAGAAGCTATTAGAAGTAATTTAGGCAAAGCAGCTATTAAATACCTAGTGCAGCCAAAAACTACGTTACTAAGGCATGAGTTCATCAATAAATATTAAAAAGATCAAAAAATGCTCAACATCATAATAAATATTCTTTCAATGTTTTTCTTCAAAGAAAAGTGAACGTACCTACTAACCGTTTCTCAATGGCTGTAGGTAATAATGATATGGATTGCTACAGTTTCTGATTCCAATTCGACAAATGCTGGTCAATTTCTTTTGTAAAACTCATCAAAGAAGAACCAGTCTTGATAATACTAGATAGAATCATGAAAGTCACATTAACTTGGGATCAAACAAACTTTTTCGAGGACACAATGGGCATGTTCTTTCCTTGCCACCTCATGCATCTCATAAAATACAGCAACTAGACTTCATCTTCTTCAGTGGGTGCCTTACCTTAATTGAATGACTAACAATCTTGACAAACAAATGATCCAATATAACGTTAAAGAGCTTGTTACAAATGCGTACAACAAAGCTATCAGTGGATTTAGATTGGCTGGAATTGAACCCATCAATACAGACAAGTTTAACGAATGCTTCGTAAACATGCCCTTTAATTTCTAGATCAAACAAAACATTTTGATAAATTCGAAATTATTAAAAAATAAAGAAGGAAGAAATCATATTATTATAAATATAACGCCAATCTAATCACAGGTAATTATGTGAAGAAAACAAGCGGCTTAACAATGCTTACAAATATTAAGTAGTATACAAAATAGAAGTGGATGTTTACCTTATAGATAGTAATGATTATTTTCAGTATGATTTCCTGCTTGGTCTAGATATGATAAAAGTATTAAAACTAGATCGAAAAAAAATTTAAAAACTATACAAATAAAATATAATGAGACAAACAACCGATAAAACTATTAAAGATTATTTGTTACATAATAATGTATGGTAGGTAAATTTCAGTAAAAGTGTACAAGAAAAAGATTTTCACATATAAGCGTGAATAGTTTAAACCAAATGCAGCAATTGAAAATAGAAGAACTAGTAGGAAAATACAAAATGATCAAATTTTCTTTGGGTGGTGATAAAAATTTTTCAGTACAAAATGTACTGCTATTATAGTCCTCTTTGTCGCTTTCACTTTCTTCGAACATTCTTTTAAATTTCAATTGGTGGCTTCAAATTTAACGTTTCACTTTTTCCTTTTAATTTGAATTGTTGAAATATTATATAAATCCCATTAGTAGGTACTGAAAGCATCAACAATCATTGTGTTGACAACACCACGTTCACCGCTAGTCGTTTTAAACTTTTTATTATCAAAATTTTAATCAACATTATTTATGCTCTATAAAGACACAGAGTTATCGATTTCTAAATGTTCTTCCTGGTTTTTTGAAAGGATAGGGAAGTAGCCTTTTTTAGTTTTGTTTTTATTTTCATTTGTTTTGTTTTTTTAATTTATTTATTTCTAGATTAACTTGTGGCTAAGCAATATTGATTTTTGACATTGAATATTTGTTAATTACAAGTGATTGCAGAAATCCGAATAAGTTGTTTTGTTTTACTATGTTGTTAGAAAAAAAAAAATTTTCATAAATTTTTTTTCGAAAATTGCAAACCAGGAAGAAATTTTAAAATACATTTAGATTCAAGATGCAAAAACAGTTTAATAATCAAAAACTATACAATTTTCTTCAACAATAATAAGCATTATGCAGCATAAACTCGAACATAATCGATTTGGAACGCAGCATCTTCTCCGTTCCAGGTTGGTAGCCACGAACCACGTCCATTCCAAAAATCGGTGGAAGCCTTAAAGAAAAATTTGATATAAATCAATTTTTTTTTAAAAAAAACAATTGATCAAGTACTGTGCCAGAGTTATTTTCCCAAGGTTTATCGCCATTTTCATTGGTCACATCGTCTGGAAAGTAGCCGTTCACACCACCCACAGCCAAGTTAATGATGATATAGAATTGCTGGTCGAAAGGTGCCATTCTTGACTTGGCCGTGGCCCATGGATTGGCCAAATTTGTTTCATCGAAATGACCCAAAGACCAAAAATCTGTTGGAGGATTCACTTCACCGACAAATTGATCGTCGTAATAAAATTTCATTCCATCTTAAAAATAACAATTCTCACAATTAAAGTTACCAAATTGTTTACGTGGTTAGGCGCACCTGGTTTCCATTCTAGAATGTAAGTGTGAAAGTCTCGATCGAACCCGTCAGGATTTTCCTGTTCAAAATGCGCGTTGCTCCAACCATCCCGACTCCAGTCGGGTCCAAAATGCAATGTGGTCGCTACTTGTTGCACACCAAGATCTTTTCCATTTTGTTGCAACCGGGAATTGCCTCGGGACTCCATCAAATCAATTTCACCCGATGCAGGCCATGTACCATAGGCATTATATCGTGGCATCAACCAAATGGCCGGCCACAGCCAGTCACCACGTGGATTTTTGGCTCGCACCTCCAATCGACCATACTTGAAATTAAACGATAATGAACTTCCAATCCGTGCCGATTTAATTGGATTCAAAGCATTTGCAGCTGATCCGGTTCGTACACAACCATAAAACGCAGGATTTGTACATCTGAAATTGCATCAAGTTGAAAATAATCGATTATAAATGATTATTACTTTTTTAGTATATACAAACTATCATCAAAAAAAAAAAAAAACAATTGGGTTAATTGTAAGTTTTTTATCTTTTAAAAAATGTTATCAACAAACCAATTACCACTTCCTAGTACCAATTATGTTTTTCCATTCATTAGTTCCTGGGCGTTTTCCACCATCAATCAATCTCAAGGTTTCACCGTCAAACAGTGAACATTTTCATGCAATTTGTTGGACAATAAAAACCTGTGAAAATCATCCCTTTCATACTCTTACCTATCAACAGGATCTCCTCCATTCAAATCCAACGTTCCCGAGAAAAGAAAGTCCTCGCCAAATTGGTCTGCGACTAGCGTTGGCTTAATATACAAACGACCATCTCGAGCATAGCTATTGGTTCGATTGTTCGTATACCACTCAAATTCCCAATTCTAGCAAAAAAAAAATTATAATTTTCTTCTGCTTTTGTTTTAAAAGAAAAACTTACACCTCCTCCACCCATTGTATTTTCATGCATCCATTTCGAAGTGTCCAAATCATCGAATTCATCTGAAAAAATGAGATCACCACTGCAAATGTCGACAGTCGGTTTGAACGTGCCACTGACTGTCGTCGGTGATGGTAGACAATCACGGATTAGCGATGCACCACAACATCGCAGTAATAGTGCAACAATCAGTTGCCAAGTTAAGCGGAAAGACCTCATCGTTACACCTCTATACATTCACTCTTGGTAATTGCAGCGACACATCGCCATTTATAGACAAAACTATGATAATATGATAAACTATGATAATATCTTGACCACAAACATGTATTTTATAAAAATTTTATTAATCTATTCTTCAAGTTACATTAAGATAAAAATTATTCGTTTAACTTACAAGGGACAACAAAAATGTTTACCTATTCATATCTAAATTTAATACATGTATAAAGGTTATTATTTTAAAATAAAAATTTAACTCCTAGCATTGTAGAAATAAATAGCAAAAATGAGTGGAAAACGATGGACGTAGCACCAGCTAAAAACCAAGACAAAGATTAAAAAAATGAAAAGCCTATAGGTAGGTATTAAATTGACTCACATTTGCAGAACTTATCGGCAGTTGGAACCATTCCCTCTTTGCACGTGCAAAAATTATCTTTGCACACCAACGTATTTTTAATGGGTGAATTCGCCTCGATGCCACCGTTGTAACAATCGTCATCATTGATGCATTGATCACCTAAAGCTAAGAGAAATATACGATTTTAATATACACGATTCTTAAGAGCCTTTATTGCTGTTGAGACAACCTTGAGTAAAACCTTATTATTTCAACTGTTGTATCAACTTGACTTGATTATCAAGCTACTTGAACTAGACTTAAAATCAAGTCAAATTATTTAAATATTAAATATCAATTAAAGTTCAAAGTATTTAAAAAAAAGTTCAACTACTTGACTCTAGAGTCTAAACAAGATAAAGAAGTTAGAAATGAAAATATTTTGTTCATCACTAGCAAATAAACCATAGCACTTTAGAAGAAGTATGCATTTTTAATATTTTAAGATTCATAGGAGCCTCTGTTACTATTTGGACGATCAATCAAATGACTTAGAATGCTTAAGTAAAATCTCATTGTTTCAATAAAAGTGTGCTATATCAAATCTATAATTGAAACAAGGAGGGTGTGTTTTAAAAGAACGTCGATTCCCTACTTGACGTAATTTTCAAGCTATTTGATCTAAATTTGACTAAAAATTAAGTCATATTTGAATCAAACTATGTAAAGGCATTGATTGTAAAGGTCAAGCATAATTATTTCATTTATTAAAATTGCCAATTTGATGAATCACAATCGATGAGTCATTTACGTTCTAAAAGCAGCTGTGTATTTTAGTCTCAAGGTCACGATAAAATTAAAATAGTCTGCATATCACTGGGCAATAAATTTTAGCACTTGAAATTTTTTTTAAGTCTCTAAGATAACAACATTCTTAAAAGCCTCTGTTGTTATTGAGTAGAACTATAAAATGGATTAGAACTTGAGTAGGACCTCATTGTTTCAATAAATGTTTCATTACTTTATTACTTGACTTGATTTTCAAGCTACTTGACCTAAATATGACTTGAGCTCGAGTCAAAGATTAATCGTTTAAAAGTTAAATTAAGTTAAGCATTTACTTCACTTGAAATTAAAATAATTTTAAAAAAAATGCAACTATCTACGTGACAATCAGTGAGTCATTGAACTACTAAAAATATATTTTAGTAAGATCAGACAAATTTTTTTACAAAATGAAAAAAAGTTGTACATAAATCACATATATTCAAACCTTAATGGAAAAACACGTAGTGGTTTGTGTCAAGGATGTTATATTTTCAAGGAGAAATTGTTCTGTTTACCTTTTGATAAGACACAAGTTCCATTTCGTGCCGGGTGATAATAAATTCGGCAAGTGCATGTCTTCGAGGCGGCATCGCACAAGCTCGTCAAATTCCCCAAATATTTGAAACATTGTTGGTCTGATTGACATGGTTCGCCATAACGTACCGCTACAAAATCATTTTTTTTAGTTGTATGTTAATCATTTAATTGTTGCACATACATGCCAAACAATGGTATCCTTGAGGATCTTCTGTATAGTCTGTGCTACAAACACAAATCTTTTCGTCACACTTGGAATTCGGAAGGGTTTTGCAATCCGCGTTATTGTTACAGTCAGCACCGACATCTATAATTTCACGATAAGTTAATTTTTTTTTTTTTTTTTTGATTAGATAGATTTTACTTACTAGCATAGCATCTGTTGTTTTCTTCCCGGAATCCTCGACGACACTGGCACCGTTCATTTCGGTAACAGTATAAATATGGGGTGTCCGAACAATCCGAGTCATACATGCACTGACTATTGATTCCACCACCTACAATTTGAGGATTGCCCGGTAAAGATGTAGGTTTTGGTTGCAAAAGTCCTTAAATATGGGGTTAGTAAAGCTTAATCTATGTTAATTTAGACAACAGCACTAGGTGAATAATTTGCCAAAGGTAACAAGGTTTCCATCATTTCACTAGACATAATATACGGGTGGCAAGAATCTTATACTAACACACACTCACCTGATACAGTTTCAAGCAGGAAAATTGCCGAGATCAAAACAATCGCGATTTTCAAATGAAACATTTTTGTCAAGAAAACTTGTCAAGAAAATGTCAAATGAACCAAAAGCGTAACTATCCAAAAAAAAAAGGTGATCCCAATATTTCGAATACGATTGTAATAATTATATTTTCGGAAGGTACAATCTGTATGTGTTTGGGCTCGTCTATCGTTGTAAAACAACACCTTACACCTGCGTTATCACACTTTGTCAACGTCGTTATCATTTTAGATAATGTGACTCGAAAAAAAGAGATAACGTAAATTGTGCCAAACATTCAAATACAACATGATGGTATAGGTATACTCACCAATGGATTATGTACCTAAACTATATTTGATTTTAATCTATAATTTTTATATTTATTAAATGATGAAATTGTGTACCCAATATAGATAGGTTCCAAAAGCATGGCTTGAATATTTCGAAAACATTGCAAATAGATATAGACTTGAGGAACCATTGGTTGGTGGTCACTGATCTACAAAGAAATGTATTTAGTAAAGACTAATTGTAACATTATCTCTTTAAATAAACGATTTTAAATCGCAATTTTCTTTTTAATGAAATCAATTTCTGACTAATTCATTTTCCTTGTTCTCGTTATTGACATAAACGTTCTATTGATAAGATTTGACTGGGAAATAATTTTCTTTGAAATAGCATTTTCATATTTCCCTACAGCATGAATCATATTTTGAATATAGATATATATAATATATAAAATAATTTTTACGCTATTATATAATTACAATGACACATAGCAAAACATGTTTATCCCAATTCTTTGCAAACACAAGAATAATTTCCATGAGCATTTAGTCTGCATATTCCTTTCAATTAAATCGCAAATAAAAAAAGACAAAGTAAAATGAAAATTGTGATTTTTCTCAATATAATTATAGTGAGTGCAGGTTTCCTCGACGTAGCCGCAAGTGAGTTGACTTTAAGGAGTTATTAAATATTTATTTTTTATTATATTTATGGGAGAAAAAATTAAAAAAAAAAAACTGTTTGTCGAGACTAAAGTCAATATTGGAAAATGTTAAAAGAAAATCGTCATTAATATTCGTAAATAATCTTATCTTTATTGTAGCTTTGCGTTAAATTTACAATAAAGAAAATATTTCAATCTCACCTCGTGCCCGTTAACCTTGAGCTGTTTGTGTAATCTTTGATATGTTTTGGGGGTTTTATAGGTAGCGAAGGATCGGAAGGAGCTTTGCCGTGCAACTCGAATTTGGATTGTCAACAGGACGTCGGTCCGTTTGCGGTCTGTGTGCATGGCAATTGCGTGTGTCACGAGAAAAATTCCACCGACAAAAATGTGAAATGCGGAAAAATCAAAAATGTCTTTGCTCTGGATGAGGACTGCGAGTTGTCCGTGCAGTGTAACGTAGTTGGGTCCCATTGTGATCCTGACACGCAAAAATGCACGTGCAACAAATCCTTGATCGCTTCGGGACGCAAAGAAAAATGTCTAAAAGGTGAATATCTCATCAATGTTATATTAAATATTTAAATATCACTTGAACTTCATTTAAATGAGTAAGAACTAAAACAAAAGCCATGAATAAGAGTAAGATACAAATACTACCAATTTCAGTTGAAAGCTGGCCAAAGCTTAGGTTTCCCGTTGACCTTGCATTAAAATCACCGTGTCTTAGAAATATTCAAACAAGAAGTTAATAATGTAATTATATTAAAATGTTAAAAGTAATAATCATAACAAAATCAGTTGGTCATTGTCGTATTGAAATTATTCAAAGGTTGACAATTAAAAAACGGTTACTATTTAGGTAGGTAATTATTTGAATTTCCGTTTCAGTAATGAATATCGTATTAAAAAGTTTTGTTTTTTTTTATTTCTTTTTGACACACGATTCACCTAGTGAACGCTGCGTTTTTTTAAATGTCCTTAACGTCGTTTTTCGGTAATTACTCGGATGTAGTTTTTCGATTATGACTCCATAGTTTTATCCTGGTTTTATAATCGCAACGTATTTTTTTAGTAGTAACCCCACGTAGTCTTTCGATAGCAACTCTACACAGATTTCTGATAACGATTTGTGTGTAACTTTTTGGTGGTGAACATAAATAGTTTTCGATCTTACCTATTTTGACAACGTTATTTTTTTAAAATCTTCTTTCAATGTGACTCATCGTAGTACCTATTTCATATTTTCGATAGTAAATCCAACGTAATTTTCTGGTAGTACCCCTAGGTTTTCGATAGTGACCCCATTTAGTTTTCTAAGCTTTTGTCAATAATAACTTCACATTGCACATTAGTAAGATTAATGTGCAATTCAAAAACATAAATAGGGCAATACGTCATTATTTGCTTTTGGGTGCAGCAAATGTAGTTTATGTCTATAATAGATTACTTCTGATAAAAGTTTCTCCTTAAGTATTTACCTCAAGGTGTCTATAAAGAGTATATTATAAGAAACTGATCAAAGACAACAAAATTCTTTGAGATTTAAATATGATTTAATTTTTGTTTTGAAGAGACTCTTATTTTCTTATTTCCTCTGGACTTCTGGAAATGTTCTTTTTAAATTTAGATTAATTGATTTTAGTCGCCGAAAATTTACACGAACCATGTGAAATTGATCGTCAGTGTCATATTAACATCCCGTCCAGTAACTGTGTGCGAAATCAATGCGACTGTCGTATCGGATATCACGAGTACAACGGTCTTTGTTGGAAAAGTGCAAGTAATTACCTAATATTCATAAAAACAAACCTCATATTGATTAAATTGATTTCTAGGTTTGCACTACACCTGTAACAGTACGATCGAATGTATGCCCGTGGAAAATTCCGTTTGCGAGGAAAACCAATGCCAGTGTTTAGAAGGTTTTGTGCCAAGTCCTAACAGTAAGCGATGCATGAAAATTGTAGCCGAATTCGGCGTCAATAACACGTGCACAGAGCACGAACAATGTGCTAGCTTTGGAAACTATGCTCAGTGCAAAGATTCGAAATGCGATTGCCATTATTCGTATCATTATGTACCACATCTACAACAATGCATCATCAACAAACGTAAGAGGGAAATTTTATAATTAATACAAATATTTGAATTGTTAATTTGTAGGACTTTACGAGAATTGTACTCGATTGGAAGAATGTTTTCATGGAAGTGAAGAAAATAAGATGACATGTCATGAAAATCAGTGTAAATGTGTGGTCACTTATGTGGAAAAAGCCGGGATTTGTATTGGTACAACTATTATTTTAAAATCACTTAAAAATTTACTTAAACAACTTTTTTTTAGATTCGGGTTCGACTTACAAATCAATTTCTGGTATCATATTAATCGTACTTGGATTAACGAAATTATTATAAATAAACCATGAAATATATAATATTTATTTACTACGAACGTTTTTTTTTTCTTTCTATTCTCTATTTTAGGTGTTATCAATCATTTAGATTACAATTGCTGACGTTTTCACGCTTGACCATGTCATAAAACTTTTCGATGTAGTGGGAACCGCACTTGTTGATGTTTGCAATTGCGTTTTGAAGCCGTCCAATTACGTCGGCTGTTTTGATTAATCCCTCGCTGATTAGGCCGTAGAACTGCTTGAATCGTTTCTCTTCTGCATAGCCGAGACATCGGGCTGTTTCCAAAGCTACTTTTAAGTCGGAGTGCGGTTCATTTTTAATGAGACAATTGGCTAATTCCACTGTCAAATCGGGATAGTAGTATTTAAAGCGAGCCAAATATGCAAGGTACTCGTTAAAATCAATTGTGAATGCATTCACTGCTCTTCTGATACAAATGTCGTATTTCATCGGAATGTCGTGTTTGATGTAAACATTGTTTTTGTCAGCACATATTGTTTGTTGTATGGCTCCAATCGTGCTATGGATGTCGAAGACGCGGTATTGAATCTCTGGAATGGCTTTCCGTACCGCTTCATCGATAAACTGTTGCGAATCACAAAGGAAATGCAAAATTTTCCCGAATGTTTGGGTGAAAGAGTTAACTAAAATGATCAGTGGTGTTTTCAATATGGAATTTGTATTTTTTACGTGTTCAGTTAAAATTGCTTCTGTGTGAATCGTAGTTTGATTCAGTACCAGTTTTATGTCAATCACGGCCAGATCAAAAGCAGCTTTCGATAACTGAACGCTTTGCTCTAGTTCAGTACACAGCGAAACACAAACAAAACTTTTAAACGTTTCACTGACTCCTATAGGATCACTTAAAATATTAGCTCCAGCATTTTGAATCATATCTTCCGTGAAATTTATGTTTTGATCGCATCCTTGAACCTTCAATAAAAGAAAATTGTAATTTTAAACATATTTAAAATTTAAAGTAATATAATTACAAAAACTGGATCTAACACCAAAAATAAACATATGAAAATCAGAAGCTTCATTTTGAACTAAAAAAATGTTTTGAAATCATAAAATTCTAAATTCTAGTTTTATAACTCGATTTTATGTTTATGTTTATTTATCGTTATAAAAATGATTGTTCAAATACGAGTAAATAAGCTAACAATCCGATACCAATATTTGTATTGAAGCCTTTACTTAGTCTGTATGTATAAAAGTAAAGCTCATACCTACGTTTAAAGATTGTCAAAATGCTCGTCAAAGTTCAGTCAATATTTGTGTTGTGTTTTTGTGAAATGTTTATTATGGTTAGTTAAAAATTTAAATTTCTTATTATAAATAGAATAAAACGTTTTGTTTGTAGCAATTAGTACGAGGATGTGATCAAAAACAAGTTTTCACATTGGACATGATTCAAAATACCGGAGCTAACATATTAACTGATCCTGTAGGAGTTGCAAAAACATTTCAAAATCTCGTTTGTGCCACGCCCTGTACACATATCGAGAAAAGCTTTCAAGTATCAAGAGCCGCGTTCGAGTTGGCCATCATTGACCTTCAGCTTGAATTTCTTCAAATCGAAACAGATTTTGGAGCAATTTTCCTCGAGCACATCCCAAATACGAATCCAATTCTGACCTCAACTATACTCATTTTCGTCAACTCATTCTTACAAGCCTTTTTAAAATACAATTATTTTTCCTGTGAATCGTTACTGTTCGTCAATAATGCTTTCGACAAGGCCATTCCCATGATTCACGACCATATCTCCGATGCTCAAAGCACTATTTGGGCACTGGAAGCGTGTGCTAAAGAAAATCACGTGTATATCAAAGACGATGTTTCAATGATGTATGAAATTTGTGTGCGAAAAGTGGTCAACAATTTTACCGTGGATTTTAATAACTATTTGGCACATTTGGCTAAGTACAAATATTTCTTTCCTAATCTAGTTGTGCAATTTGCCAATTGTCTTATTAAATATGAATCGAATTTAGATTTGAAAACCGCTTTGGAAACATCGGATTGTATTGGTTTAGGTGAAAGCGAACGATTTCCAATGTTTTATTATCTGTTGAATGAAGGCTTGATTGAAATGGTTGACGTTGCCAGGAAACTTGTAACTACCGTGACGAATATACAAAATTGTGGATCTTATTTTGAGGAGAAATTGTATGAGGCGATCAGTAAAGAGAATGTAAACTGTAATTTAATAAATATATGTGACTAGTCTTGACGTTTATTTGATTTTCTCCTTGTAAGCGAATTAAATTATTTACAAGTTTTATTTAAGAATCAACAAATCAAGCATCATAAATTTCCTTCAATGGTTCTTAAATCATTTTTATATAGAGCCTAGTTGAGTAGAGTAATTATAGTAGGAATTCACTAAGAAAAAGTACTTATCGAAAAAAGAAGAAGAAAAACTGGATCTAACACCAAAAATAAACATTTAAAAATCAGAGGCTTCATTTTGAACTAAAAAAGTGTTTTGAAATCATAAAATTCTAAATTCTAGTTTTATAACTCGATTATATGTTTACTGTATAATTATCATTATAAAAATGATTGTTCAAATACGAGTAAATAAGCGAACAATCACACAAACAAACCAATATGTGTATTGAAGCCTTTACTTAGTCTGTATGTATAAAAAGTAAAGCTCATACCTACATTTCAAGAGTGTCAAAATGCTCGTCAAAACGCAACCAATATTTGTGTTGTGTTTTTGTGAAATGTTTATTATGGTTAGTTACAAATTTAAATTTTTTCTTATAAATAGAATAAAACGTTTTGTTTGTAGCAATTAGTACGAGGATGCGATCAAAAACAAGTTTTCACATTGGACATGATTCAAAATACTGGAGCTAACATATTAACTGATCCTGTAGGAGTTGCAAAAACATTTCAAAATCTCGTTTGTGCCACGCCCTGTACACATATCGAGAAAAGCTTTCAAGTATCAAGAGCCGCGTTTGAGTTGGCCATCATTGACCTTCAGCTTGAATTTCTTCAAATCGAAACAGATTTTAGAGCAATTTTCCTCGAGCACATAGCAAACACGAATCCAATTCTGGCCTCAACTTTTCTCATTTTCGTCAACTCATTGTTTCAAGTCTTTTTCAAATTCAATCATTTTGCCTTTGATTCGTTACTGTTCGTCAATAATGCTTTCGACAAGGCCATTCCCATGATTCACGACCATATCTCCGATGCTCAAAGCACTATTTGGGCACTGGAAACGTGTGCTGAAGAAAATCACGTGTATATCAAAGACGATGTTTCGATGATGTATGGAATTTGTGTGCGAAAAGTGGTCAACAATTTTACCGTAGATTTTAATGACTATTTGGCATATTTGGCTGAGTACAAAATTTCTTTTCCTGATCTAGTCGTGCAATTAGACAATTGTTTTGGTAAAAAAGGATCGAATTTAGATTTGAAAACAAATTTGGAAACAGCGACGTGTGTTCAAGTCGCAGGTCGACAAATCCCAATATTGTCCAGTCGGTTCAATCGAGGCTTGACTGAAATGGTGGAGGTTGCCAGGAAACTTGTAACTACTGTGACGAATATAGAAACGTGTGGATCTTATTCTGAGGAGAAATTGTATGAGGCGATCAGTAAAGAGAATGTAAATTGTAATTTAATAAATATAAGTGACTAGAGTGTTGAAGTTTCTTTAATCTCCTCCTCGTAAGCAAACTAAATTATTTACACGTTTTTTTAAGAATCAACAAATTAAGCATTATACATTTTCTTCAATGGCCCTTAAATTATTTTTATATAGAGATTTGATTGTAGTAATTATCAAAGGAATTCATTAGTAGTTGTAAGAAAACGTATTGTCGAAAAATACGAATATTGACGAAGTGTTTAAAAAATTAACTTTTACAAATTTTCTGATCTTATCATCATCTATCTATGTTCCAAGTTTCATCTAGAAAATTGTCTCAAAAGGTCTCAACTTTAAGTCTACGGTCATCACATTAAAATTAATGAACATCGAATCGTCGATTCTAATAATCAAAAAATGAAAATCTTTACCTTAAACTTTCTTTGATCCTAATCGATAAAACTTTAAATACTGATTCTAATAAACCTACTTCCGTTAACGTGCGGTTGATAATAAAAATCGATCATTTACGACTAAGCAGTTAAGTCTTGAAAGACAATCGATGTAAACACTACAAGAGACATAGAGAAAGAATTAAAAATACAGAAAGACATGACGTACCAATCGGTGACTCTTTCTCCAAATCACAAATTTACTTCTAAATTTGTATGTCATTTATTTTTGTACAGATTTATCAGCTGTTTTGTTTGTATCCTGTAGATTTTCATGAATCATAAACAAATCTGAAAAATATGGAAACACTTGTCGTTGAGTATTTAATACATAAATTTGACACTACCTATTTTTTTTTTAAATTATTGTCACATTAGCATTAAACACATACCTGAACTTCCACTTGGTAAATTTTCATTTTCTATATCTTGTTCAATGTGTTCCGTCGTTAATTTATCTAATTCCTATAAACTTTCATCGATTACCGTCAGTCTACACTTTTTAATAATATAGCATCGTTCTGTAGTGTTCGATGTTCGTTTTCGTCTGTCTGGTTGGCTTTCAAATTTTGTTGGAATGCACCCTTTTTTCGTGATCACTTTTGATACCGACCCTGTTATGTGATATTCCATATAATTTTCCATATTATTTGGTAACTGTGAAAATAAAGTGTGTTTAATATAGTAAAATACACAAATAAAAACTTCCAATGCAAATACTTTAAACTAACCTTAAACTATACGTTATTTTTCAATGTACTAACATAAATGTTTAATCAATGATGACTAAACATGTCTTAAATAACTTAAAAATGTAAGAAACGACATAAAAACTTACATCAAAGTGATCTTCACAAAAATAACAAGAAGATTTTGTAGATACGGCTCCAGGGTCCCTCCTTGCAAGTTGTAACCACTTTTTTCTCATTTTTTTATCCTTTGGGACGTATATATATGAACAACTTCTTAGGTGGTTTAATTGAAGTACTCTCTCATTGAGGCACCATACACCACTTATAACATTTTGGATCCATTTTTTTACGAGAAAAATCAATAAAAGCTACCCAACTTATCAAACTTGTCGCTTTGTTGTGACATATGACAGAGAGCGTGTGGCTATATTTACCGCGCACTGACGTCACAGAAGCCGCCATGTCATTTATCGGCGTTTTGGCGTGAACATAAAATTGTAAATAGGAAAATGGAAAAATTGTAGCAAATTAATTTTATTTTTAGAAAAATATTGCACTTTTAGGCTGTTGTGGGTGCATACGAACAATAATAACCAGGTTTAAAAAAATTGTCATGTACCCTATTTAAAAATAATCAAAGAAAAAGACAACGAACATGGGTTTACAGGATAATTAAAATGAGGAATTAATTGATTTGCAATGGGATGAGGCATTTTGGATACCGGTTTTTGATTGTAAATCATTATTGGTCATCTGAAATATTATAAAATGAAACTCGGTTGATTAATTTATTTATTAGAGTTAAGTTAGAATACTTTATGTATTCTATATTATGGAAGAAAACTTTTGTGATGTCTTAAACATTTTTCAAGATTTCTTAAGGAGCAAGTTTTCCCTAATTTAAATTCATCGTATATGCGTATTGCCGTATTGTGTTGCCATCATCATTTATGGCGAAACGAAAGAACTAATAGTAATAGCTTTTGAAACATAGGTGGCGAAGCTGGCGGCAAAACAAACTACTTAACCGTCTCAGGCAGTCTTTGTTTAATATGTCGTGTGAGCCCTACGGACCCGTGTCTAGTGAACAGTTAATTACTTACTTATAATATTTATTTTACCTTAAATAGTTATTAAGTATTCAAGACTACAATTTCATCTTGAGTTATTTCTGTGGGATACTTCAAAATACTACATTTACCCACCTAGTTTGTGAATTGATCAAAATCTACTCCACGGGAGGGACACTCAGTGATCTACTCAACACGTTTTCTTCCTACATAGTTAATGTGACATTTCTTTATTTACGTGCTGTGAAAACGTTTTTATTAGTTGAGGTTAATTGATGTAAGAAATATTCTAAAAATTGAACACTTTATCAACTTAAAGCAGGTTCAACAAGAAAATATTTTATCAGTATCTGTGAGGTATTTAATGAGACATTTCTTCCAATCAGGTCTAATTAAGACATTGGGAACATTTCAAAGAAAAAGCATTTGGCGATCTAAAGTGAAAAATCTTAATGTGAATTTAACAAATTGTGCTCGTCAAATATTTTGAGGTGAACGACAATTTTCATTTCACGTGATTTATTCGCGGTAAATTACAAGAAATCCTTTTTAATGATAGACTAAATTTCACATGAAAACATAAAATTAAGTCCACTGCAAAGCAAAGGCAGTTCTTTGTGTACTAAAGTAGAAATTTGTGTATAAAATAATCAGTAAATGTTACTTAATTATAACTAAAAAGTTGATATATATATATAGATACATTAGTGTTAAAATCTTTCTAATTAATAGACGTAGTTATAGAATCTTAAAAGCTAGTCGGTAGGTACATGAAAATGTTTTGAATTTTAATTTTATGTGCTGTGTAGAAACTAACTGTCGATGTTTGCGAGATTTTGAGTCAATTAACAATAATTAACATTAACTATAAGTAACATTGATTTCATTTAGATATTTAATATTCTTATGTTTAAGTACATTTTCTTGTATCATATAAAATGATAATAGGTCTCTGATTGCTTAATAAAATCACATAAATCTATTTTGAAGTTTCCCGTATCTAATATCGCGATTTTAAGTACTACAGATACATTTGGAATTGGACTTTTATTATATTGATTTCTAACAAATAAGACTGAATCAGGAATTCGTCTTGCGATCGTTGATGAAGTTTTGAATGAAGTTTCAAAATCCATCATAATCTCCTATTTCGAAAAAAATGCACTTGCTGGTTTTACTAAGGAGTCACTGAAATGATGATAATTATATCAAGTAGTGGAAAATTAATATAAGCTGATGCTTGAGATTTGGTTGAAAATTAAAAATCTTATTCTACTATATGCACGTAGATACTACGTAAGTAGGTACTATACTTATTAATGTAGGCGTATTAATTTAAATGAAATAATTTTCACTAAAACTCTTAAGACATTTTTACTGTAATAGAATAGTAGTCCTTTTACTGCGCAGTCGCTTTCACAAAGAAGCTTCCATGGAACTTTCCGCCATTTTCTTTAATCTGACAATGAGGAAATTTTTTTCTTATGTTTAAAGTAAGTTTCTTTTGATGATTAAATTTAAATGATTGTTGTAATTAAAATATTTAACATGTTTGTGTTTTAGTAGGAGTCCATTAAGAGACATTGTATGCATCAAGGCTTTCACTGCGTGTAAAATTTCCATCGGCTTCTATAACTGTACACCTCCAATGAAGGTATATTTTCATATTTATTTCAAAGCAATGGAACTGTTGAAGATTTCAATGATAAAACGTGACCATGGAAATGTTTTAAAGTTTCTTTTTAAATTCAACTTATGGCTTAGGTTCATAATGATTGTTCATTTTTGTGACGTTATTGTGGTTTTGAGTATTGCAAATAATCTACGAGTAGTATCAATTTGGTGGTGGCAAAAACTTCGGGCCAAAAAGAATCCAAGTAAGTTTCACTTAAAGTCGCGACACAAACGGTAATATCTTGTTAATATTTTCATACATTTTCTGTTCAGTATCCAGTCAAAGCAAATTGATTTCTATGACATGACGTACTCACAAATTCAAACAAAGTATAAATTAAAAAATTAACCATTTTTACTGAAAAATAAATATGTATTCCAACTAACAACCGATAAAATTTATAATGAACTTTTTTAAAATATTTGAATTTCTTTATTGTTCATTATCGAAGATTTTAATTAGAAATAAACGTATTTAAGTTTTTTAAATTATTAACAATTACGCAACGAAACGTATTTTAATGAAGTTTTGTTAAAGAACGGTTTTAAAAGATGATTGGTTTGATATCTTCAAATTTTCTTTAAAGAACTTTTTATAATTAAAATCGTATAGAACCTCTGTGAGATGGCTAACATCTCTTCCTAGAAAAGTCGTTTTACGGATTTTGATGAATTTACTTTGGATCTAAAGTCTGGAAGTATCGATCATCTTTTTCTGTCAAAATAGATTAATTTTTATAATTCGCTATGAAGGTAGGGAATCTATTAAAATTTAGCTACTCTCAGCAAAGCGAGCGGGTATCAGCTAGTAGAGTAATAAAGTAAAGAAACACACATTTTAGTCTAACAATGATATGGCTGACTTCATAACTTCTATGACACATGCGATAAAAACCGCGATGCAAGTATTCACCTTTCTTATAGTGTAACAATTTTTGCAGTATACCATCAAGCTCATTAAGCGTGAGCTGTTTCAAATACAAATTTCTTTTACACTTTTAATTAAAATTGTAATTAAAATTTTTAGATTCGTAGTAAAACTAAGTATTAGGTAATTATTTAGATAAAAAAGAGAAAAGGTGGAAACTTTTATCACATTCCTTAATTTCACATTAATAAAAAAGTGGACACCACAAATTTTTGGACGTAACAAATATAATATTTATTTATATGAAATAATTTTCATTAAAAATCTTAATGCATTTTCACTGTAATACAAAAATTGTTCTTTTACTGCGCAGTCGCTTGCACGTAGAAGCTTCCATTGAACATTCCGCCATTTTCTTTAATCTGACAACGAGGAAATTTTTTTCTTACGTTTAAAGTAAGTTTTTTTTGATATTTAACTTTAAATTATTGTTTTAATTAACATATTTAACATGTTCTTGTATCAGTAGGAGTTCAGGAATAGACATTGCATGTATACATCGACTTTGCATCGACTTCGTGTAAAACTTCCATCTGCTTTTACAACTGTACATCTACAAGGAAGATATTTTAACATGAAAATGTCCAAAATCAATGGATATGTTGAAGATTTCAATGATAAAACTTGACCAAGAAAATGTTTCAACATTGTTTTAATGTAAATTATGGCTTTCAAAATGCGTGTTCATTTTTGTGACGTCGTTGTGGTTAAAAACGTGGTAAATAACCCAGCATCAATTGAGTGGTGGCAAAAACCTCTAACGAAACGAAGTTGAGTAAGTACGTTTAAATTGGAAATCAAACGACAATTTCATGCTTATATATGCTAAAACATTTTTCAGTTTAATAATAGCAAGGCATTCAAAGGATATCGAGGGCCTTCGATGGCAAAATCACAGACTCATCAACTCATACGTTTCGTTTTCAACCCACAAACACTTGATGGAAATATTTTGTAGCAACCTCATCAAGGTAATAGAATGGAGCATTATGCAACGTGTACATAAAGTCTACGTCAAAAATGAAGTCATCAATTTGTACGTTTTGCTAAGAGAAAATTCGTAGATTGGAGTTGAAAACATCTATAAACAAAGGACATTTGTTATTACGAGGTTGGTGATTGCATTTTCTTACTTGTAGTAATTTCATTTATTAGTTTGCGAATGCAGAAAGCAGATGAGGTACAAAAAATTTTTAAGAAAAAATGTTGATCACACAATTGATTTATATTCTTTATGAACATATAGATGAACAAAAAATATATATAATTGTTGCATGTGTTTTCTGCATTCACTGCATTAAATTTTATTATGAAATCGAAAATGTTTCCTAAGGAGGTAATACAAAGATTGAGAAGTTATTTTGATCCAAATTTGGAAAGATATTTGTGAACTCTGCAATGAAAGTTGACCTAAAATATTCAATTAAAATGTTTATATGGTTATAATGGTTATAATATTCAATGTTTAATGATGATGGTAATTTATTGTTTTTGTACTACCTCTTTAAGTGATAGTTCTTATGATTATTTTTTGTAAAGTTGTACAAATGTAAGTAAATGATAAACTGAAAATAACATTATGAAAAAGTAAGAAGAGTTTTTAAAAAATAGCTGAAACTTGACTGTATGAAATTCTTGTGAATTGCTTAAGACTTTATTTGTGAATATATAAGATGAGATTCAAACTACGTTTCCGATAGTCAGTCTTTTTCCTGGGAAGATTTAAAAAAGATCCGATAGGGGCAGCACCGTTGGCGGGGTACATATGTTATAAATTCTCTTGACAACAACGTCAAACGTACGTTTTATTATTATTAGAATAAATAAATATTGTGATCAAAAAAATTTTTAAAAAAATTGTCATGCCTACAAAGCATTGTGCATTCGCTTATTGTAGGTCTGATAGTCGATACAAGCAGGATGGTGTCAAATTTGCACCTTTTATAAAACCACAAGTTGAAAAAAAAATCTTATTATTATTATCTTCATATTTAACACAAAGTCACTCAAACAATATTGTCTTCCCCTTTGAAGTGCTTTAGAGTTACCACAATTTAGAAACTGTTCGTCATCGTCAGATAAAGTAGCATTCAAATCTAAAGTTTCAATAGGACAGATAGAAATATAATTATACATTATAACATAGCAAAAAGAACGAGGAATAGCTTGGAATGGAAAATTTGCCCAGTTAGTATTAGGAAAACTGCATGCTGTTGAACTTGGTAGAGTTGGGTTGAGTAATTTCATACGTTGCTGTTTATCCGCTAGACATTTACCACAATCAATTCCAACGAAAACTTTTTTATTATTACCGTTTGCAATTCATTCTTCAATTCTCAAAAAAAAAAAAAAAACAATTAAGTTTATTTAAAATAATAAAATTTTCAACAACACAATGACATATGCGAGCAAATTTATGAACCAACTAACCTTTCAACTAGTACATTTTTACAACCTGACACGGTGAAGCCACGACATGCAAGTCGTCGTTTTAAATCCCGGACAACATGATCTTGCACTTTTTCAAATTTCAATTTCGCTCCAGGTACTTAATCTTCCGTTAATTCCATTATAATTCTATGTTTGACGTTGTTGTCAATAGAGAAAACAAAACATATGTACCCCACCACCGGTGCTGCCCCTAGCGGATCTTTTTTAAATCTTCCCAGGAAAACGGTTAATTAGTTTACAATTTCTATTAAAATCTAGTCTTAAACTTCTAATCATCTAAAGTCTTGAGCAATATTTTAAAGTATATAAGTAATATTAAGTATTATAATATGATATTTAAGTATTCATATTTGTATCTATACCTAAGCAATATTGTAATGTGCATGTAAATTTTGTATATTATGAAAGTACGACGATGACTTGAATAAGTAACTGATACGTGGTTAACGTATCAGCGATTGATGTTTTTTTTTTAATATTTAACGAAGAAGAAGAAGAAAATGGAGAAACTTTTACAAAGTAAGTTTTCTGGAGATAAGTTTTACTGTCGTCAATGTATTGATAACGAGGAGGTAGTTGTACGAGAATTTATTTATTAATATTATTAACTTTTAATATTTCTCATTAAATTCTAAAATTCAAGTCGTGAATAAATTATTTAATAAAATATCATTGAAATTTTTAAAAGTAAATAATCATTAAAAAATATGACAAATGTTTTAAGTTTTCAAGTACTATTCGTTGAGCTTTATATAAATAACAATTTTAAAAAATTTAATCAGCATTTACGATAGTTGAATAAAAAAGTTAATAACAAATCGAAAACTTGATTTAAATGTTTAATACATAATGCAATTTGAGGTATTTTGTTTAAAAATTTTTTTGGTTTTAGTTTCGTTTTATCCAATTTTTCAATTAATGAATTATATGCAGTTAATTCTTTCAAATTCTGTCTGCCAATATTTTCTTCTTCATATCAAAGTTTTCTAATTAATTATTAAATTGTTGATTACTTGAACAGCATAAAACTCAAATTTTAGATTGTTTATTGTTCTTGTTTCCTTATAACATTCATTCATCGTTTTTTATTAGATTTTTTTATATTAAAAATTTTTAATTGCTTAAATTTCCGATAATATTTCAACTGAATTTTGGTATTCATTGAGAAATATTCAAACGTTCAATAAACATTATTAATATTTCAGTACTCTATGTATTTTAACTCATTTCCAAGGTATTTACTGTACATTAAATGAGTCATATTAATATTGGATAGTTTTAAAAATGTTTATAAGTTTATTTTTAATACAAAGGCAAATTTGTTGTAGATTAAATCCTTCTTCAAGCTTAACGCCGACTTAAAGTCTCTTAGAAAATTTTTTTAATAGTTTAAACATTAGTATAAGAAAGGCTTGGATAATATTGAAAATGACTCATAATAAAGCTAACATTAAATTTTCTTCAAATACCATGGAATTGGAGTCGATACTACATGGAGATAGCCTTATGAATAAATGTTAAGCAATTTGTTTGCTCGTTAATAAAACTGAAGCTAAGAAAAATGCCAAATTGTAGAGAATGGTAAAGAAATTCTAGAATGCAATTGTTAATTATAATTAAATATGTGATATTTGCGTTTCACAAATATTCACTAAAGTTGTGCAATTTTTATTTTTAATATATTGTAGGTGAATCATTAAACAAATCAGTTAATGTCTGCCATCCGAAAATATTTTTGTACACGTTTATTGAAATTTGTTTTTGTTCAGTTTAATTGTAAATTTACTACATTTGCAAGAATTGTAATTAATTTATTATTAGTACCTAACTAATTTTGATTCTACTCTTAATTAAATTCATGATATTTAATTTATTATTGATTGAGGAATATTAATAGAATTTATCAAATTTTATTAGTTATAGTTTTTTTTTTTAATTAACAGCTTAGTACCTGTATTTCTGGATGCATAGATATAATTGATGATGTTTAAAATGTATACCTTGGCTCTTATAATTTATTAATACTTAGAATTATTTAGAAAATTTTTTAAAATTAAATGAATATTTTTCTCTGTAGCTTCTCTATAATCATGCACAGAACTATGGCTACTGTTCACAAATGTTATTTTTATTTAAGGTAAACATTTCTTGATACATCCTTTAATTAAGTGGCAGTGCTTTTATATAGTAGGTAGTCATATTGAAGATTAGACCAATGTTATTTTTTTTTTGTCAAAAGCATTCAAGAATCTTGCATAGAAAACACAATGAAAACGATCAATGCTAATCAATGTACATTTGCTGAAGACAAAAAATACTTCAAAAAAGTCATTTTTCAATAAATACAATTTTTATTTTTGTATTCTCTCGATCTTTTATATTTTATAATTTGAATTGAAACATTCTCGAGCAAACTCTGAAAGAAAGCAATTGCAAAATTTTTATTCATAAGACTTTAGTAACTAACAATTAGTCATAGAGGGAAAAGGAAAATGATTTATTACATAATATAAATACCTAGCATTGTTCATAGGACAAACTGAACTCAGTTTAACAAATGAGAGAATTACTATAGAACATGTTTTCAGTACATTGATATATATATATATATTTAAATATTGCCTAAATTTGAAATTAATAGGTGATTAAGTTATTATTTAAAAGAAAGTGTTAAAGTTATGTTATATTGTTGGTACCTACATACATAGTATTAAGTTAGATGTATCATAGATTACATTTTCAATACTAATGTTTGATTCCAGTTTATCCTATGAACGGCTCAACTAAGACTACCATTTACAAAAAGCCTTATTAATAAACCTGAAGCAATTTGTATACTTATTAATAAAACTAAAACTTATAGCAAGTCGTAATAAAATCGTAGAATACAATATACAATTGTCAATAACTAGATTATACAAATATTATTAGTATAACAATAAATTGTAATTGCTACGAGTTGAAACCAAAATTTTCTATTTAATTTGAATTGAAATATATTCTCGTAAAGAAAAAAAAAATCAATTGCATAAGTTTTATTCGTAAGGCTTAGTTATTTATTAAATTACAAAGAGAAATTTAATTTACTACCCAATAATATGAAATATAGTGTATGCATCGTTCATAGAACAAAAAATTGATTGAACTTTGTTTAAAATTACTAAAGCCAAATTTTTTTTTCTATGTTAAAATTTTAATTACCTTATGTTATACTAAATTTTTGTTAGTCAGAAAGTTTTTACTTAAAGCTATAAAATTGTGATGTCTTATTGGTTCACAAGTAGAAATTTAGGGATAGATAATACTTTCAAAATTTAAGTTCAAATTCAGTTTTTCTTGTGAACAAAAAATTTTTCTCCCACGGAATGACCACATGATAAAAAAATATAAGAAACCTTTAAATTGATAGGGTTTATTTTCAATTGTACAAACCTGTTTTTTTAGTTGCCTTTTTTTAAATAATAATTTTTAATAATGACATTATTCATAAGACACACAACTGATTCAAATTCATAAGACAGATACTTTGAAAAAGGAAAAGAACAAATTACATTCTCAAAACAAATTCAAATCCGATTTGTTCTATGAACGACTCGAATTAAAAACAAAATCCCTTTCTGTTAAGATATTCAACCCCTGGGGTGGTCACTTGTCGTTTCCCATTCGGTACCTACATGAACAAAGCGAGAGTAAGTTATTAAATAAAATTTGGCCACTTCATTCATCACCAATCAAACAGGAAAAGTTTCATCAGTTATTTTCGACATCAGAGAGTAAGTAACCAGTCCCGAAAAATCCTCATAAACCTGACAGAAAATCGCAACACTTAAAAAAGTTCTGATAAAATCAAACTTTATTTAAATATAAAAACTATATTTTCAACACTTGGAAATTTTTTTAAAAATACAACAGGATTTTTCAGTGTTGCGAAGAATACTATCAGGTTAGGCATAAGTGGCGCATATGACGTCACCAGATCTCATTAAGATATGAACAGTTTTGTTTGAGAGCCACTGATCAGTTGTTAGTTATTCGACATACAAACCATTCTTAAAATTTAGTAGACACACAAACCCTATCCCACTTAACGTTAAATTTAAGTAATCATTTATAAATTTGTTTGTTTAATACCATTAATTCTAGTCTTTTAATAGAGTTGTATGATAACATTTAAGCCTAGATTGTCACTGTTGTCAAAAATTAACTAACTGTCAATTTCATGTCTCAAATAATTTCAATATGAAGCTAAATACTTCTTTAAAGTTTTTTTTATTTTTCTATACAGTCGAAATTAAAAATTATTGTTTGTTCTTGTGGCTGATAGACGTTGAGGTCAAATTGTTCTGTGATGTCCACTTCCGATAAAGGGTCAACACGACGATCAATCATAGGCTTTCAGAGAGGTGTGCTTGAGGACTATTGATTGTATTTAGGCCATCACACCTTTTGGAATCTTAAATGAGTGTTAATAGATTTCGTCAGTCAACATAACCTTGGATCAATATGATATGAGAATCAGAGGACGAGTAATATTTCTTTATGTATTCATATAGGATAATGTGTTGAGCAAAGTGCGTTTAATATATATTAAACAGTGTGTGTAAAATTATCCTAAGATCATTTCCACGTTCATAACTAAGGATAACTGTATTTGTGTAGATGCATATATATTTGTCTAATTGTATTTGTATATCAGTTGTTTATGAAAAAAATAAATTATGTATTTGTTAAAAATAATTTTTTGTTTTAATTGTTCTTTGCCTTTCATTTTTTTTCAGGAATAAGAACTTTATTTTACTTAAAAAAAAATAATGAGCAAAAATGTTGTCTAAAATTTGACATTTCTTGTAAAATTTTTTTGAATTCCGCCATATTTGTTTTTGTGGCCGCCATATTTATTTTTGCGGTCGCCATTTTTAACCCGCCATTTTTGTTCCGCCATATTTGTTATGGGGCGTGTACTTGGTCTCGCCTTGATCATCTGACGTCATCCACAACTTCTGTCGCCCTGATACCAAAACAGCTATTTTCAATGTACATTTTAAGACAAATCTCCGATTTTCCCCCGATTTTCAAACGTAAATATCTCGATAACTATCGATCGTAGAGTAACGATTTAGGTACCGTTGGAAAGAGCTTTCAAAGCTCTATCGATCGGTAAAAGAAGATTTTCCAAAATAAGTAACAGAAAACAGATATCCGTTTTTTTTGTTTATAGCATTTCCTTTTGACTTTTCCAAAGTTTTTCTGTACTCACATGAAAGAGTTTTTTACCCTCTTTCGAACGGTACCTAAATCGTTACTCTACGATCGATAGTTATCGAGATATTCACGTTTGAAAATCGGGGAAAAATCGGAGATTTGTCTTAAAATGTACATTGAAAATAGCTGTTTTGGTATCAGGGCGACAGAAGTTGTGGATGACGTCAGATGATCAAGGCGAGACCAAGTACACGCCCCATAACAAATATGGCGGAACAAAAATGGCGGGTTAAAAATGGCGACCGCAAAAATAAATATGGCGGCCACAAAAACAAATATGGCGGAATTCAAAAAAATTTTACAAGAAATGTCAAATTTTAGACAACATTTTTGCTCATTATTTTTTTTAAGTAAAATAAAGTTCTTATTCCTGAAAAAAAAAATGAAAGGCAAAGAACAATTAAAACAAAAAATTATTTTTAACAAATACATAATTTATTTTTTTCATAAACAACTGATATACAAATACAATTAGACAAATATATATGCATCTACACAAATACAGTTATCCTTAGTTATGAACGTGGAAATGATCTTAGGATAAGGATAATTTTACACACACTGTTTAATATATATTAAACACACTTTGCACACTCAACACATTATACAATACATAAAGATATCCTACTCGTTCTCTGATTCTCATATCATATTGACCCAAGGTTATGTTGACTAACGAAATCTATTTACGCTCACGTAAGATTCCAAAACGTGTGATGGCCTAAATACAATCAATAGTCCAATCAATTTGACCTCAACGTCTATCAGCCACAAGAACAATTAATTTTTAATGTCGAATAGCATAGAAATAAAAAATAAATCAAACTTGAAAGAAGTATTCAGCTTTATATTGAAATTATTTGAGACATGAAACTGACAGTTAACTAATTTTTGACAACAGTGACACTCTAGGCTTGAATGTTATCATACAACTCTATTGAAAGACTAGAATTAATGGTAATAAACAACCAAATTTATAAATGACTACCTAAATTTAACGTAAAGTGGGATAGGGTTTGTGTGTCTACTAAAATTTAAGAGTGGTTTGTGTGTCGACTAAATAACAATTGATCAGTGGCTCTCAAACAAAACTGTTCATATCTTAATGAGATCTGGTGACGTCATATGCGCCACTTATGCCTAACCTGATAGTATTCTTCGCAACACTGAAAAATCCTGATGTATTTTTAAAAAAATTTCCAAGTGTTGAAAATATAGTTTTTATATTTAAATAAAGTTTGATTTTATCAGAACTTTTTTAAGTGTTGCGATTTTCTGTCAGGTTTATGAGGATTTTTCGGGACTGGTTACTTACTCTCTGATGTCGAAAATAACTGATGAAACTTTTCCTGTTTGATTGGTGATGAATGAAGTGGCCAAATTTTATTTAATAACTTAATCTTGTTTTATTCATGTAGGCACCTAATTAGAAACGACAAGTGACCACCCCAGGGGTTGAATATGTTAACAGAAATGGATTTTGTTTTTAATTTGAGTCGTTCATAGCACAAACTGGATTTGAACTTAAATTCTGCAAATGGAATCTATTCCTAACTTTCCACTTGTGAACCAATATCTTAGACATCACAATTTTATAACTTTAAGTAAAAACTTTACAATTTTTAATAAATGTCTTACAGTTGTTTGTGTTATCAACGATATTATTTTAATAACGTTATTGGAAATTGATCGAAAAGTGTAAAGCTAAAATAAAATTTTTGTCGTGTTTAAAATATAAGCTAGTAATTTTAAAGGTTTTAAAACTTTTCAATTATTTGGCCACCCCGGAAATGAATAAATTTTCATAAATGATTTCTGGTCTTATATGTACCAATCGTTCACAGGACAAACTGGATTCGAACTTTAGTTTTGCAAAGGTAATCTGATTCAAAATTTCTATGTGTGTACCTACTGATAATAGGTAGGTACGACATAACTTTAATATTAAAAAAAAAACTTCATACACAGATAGGCAGCTATTAAATTCAACGTTATATTTAAAATATAATATTAAGAAATTTTTTAAAATTATTTATTCAATTTTTAATTAAGTTCAATCAGTGGTTTGTCCTGTGAATCGAGTTGCAATTATTTGGCAACGAATAAGATTTCTTAAATTAGTTATCAGCCTTATGATTAAAAATTATGCAATTACTTTCTCTGAATGTTTTGATAAGGAAATTAACATTTGTCAAATATCCAATATGATAACTATAAGAATGATTTTCACTTACGAATATGAGTCAAAAG
This sequence comes from Sisyra nigra, assembly GCA_958496155.1. NCBI lineage: Eukaryota > Metazoa > Arthropoda > Insecta > Neuroptera > Sisyridae > Sisyra > Sisyra nigra. The sequence goes on along the minus strand of OY292315.1, from coordinate 55,505,939 downwards.
TATTTGCTTACAACAATAATAATTTTCTAAGTATAGTAGCTAGGTTCTGTGCTTAATACCTAATAATAGAGGCCTTTTTATAACTTAATAAATTATTTCTTAATTCCATCCGAAAACATATTTTATACATTATTATTTTACATTTTTTTTTTAATTCTTATACTGTTTTATAATTATAAGTGAAGTAAAATAATAACCAACAGGAGAAAATGTGCTATTAATTTAGACAACATCAATACATTTGAGTAAATCAATATACTAAAATATATTCGGATGGCAAATGGAAAGCACAAACTCTTCGATGTGTATAACAATATATTATTGTAAATAAAATTTTCATTACCTTAAATTTTAACAAAACGTAGCACCGGTTTATTATTGACCATGGCTATTGCGTTCTGCATTTTTTTTACTACCACATATTTGAGAATTTACACAGCTTTAATTTTTATTAATTAGCACACAAATTGTATAATGTTTATTCATAAGGCTCATCATTACGATGTATTAACGCCAATTCCAAGGTATTTACAAACAAATCAATATCTACCTATGCAATGAGTCATTTCCAGAGTGAACTAAAATCATTTTTTGTAGGTAATTATGTGAACATTCTTAAGAAATTTTATTATGAATAAGTGTTAGCCTTAAAGCAGTTTTAACGTGCAATTTTAACATTACTTGAAGTTTTTTTTGTAAAAGAAATTTTGATTCACTTTCAAATTGATTAAATAAAGTAAAAAATGACTAATAATGTACAGTAAATACCTTGAGAAAAAGCAACAATTCATCGATTGATTTATCTATTGGTGTATATAAATAATATTTAATATACGATTAGTATTTTTCAGTGAATTCTGAATTTCAGTTGAAATCTTATTGAAAATTAAATCTACTTATTAATATCAATGTTGAATAGCAAATATTTGATAAGTTTCAATCTTATAGATAATATTAGATACATGAACTTCGTATTACTGTATTATATTACCATTATTATAATGTTTCAACATTAATAAAAAAGACGAGTGGATGTTATAAAAAAGTTGTTGTTTGATAAAAAAAATAAAGATAACTACGAATATTATAAATTATCGACAACATTAAATATAGGTACGTAGATAAAATTTCGTTTTTTACTGGACCATTATTTCAAATTCTTTAAACATTAAGATTTATGAAATTGATAGAAGAATTTAATTTAAACTTTTTTACGAGAACAATGAACACGTTCAATACTGATGTAAAGTTTCTTATAACCATTTATACGATTGTCATATTATTAATGTTTCAAACAATACTTGATGAAACTAAACTGGTATAAAACAATGTTAACAATATTACTGAGTTTTATTAAAAATCTATTGCAAACTTCGTGTGCTATTTATTTTCAGTCTTTAAATCAAAAATTTCTTTATCTTTTTTTAAATAAACTTTCAATTATCTTATACTCTGTGTAATATCTGATATTTAATATTAGTCAATTCGTTAAAATACATTTCATTTATATGTAAGAATGTATAGGAGATAGAACCGGGAGGAAAAGATTCTCAACATAATAATTCATAAATGTCGACTGGTTGTAATTTGTTACATAGTAAATACAAAATACTTCCAATACTAAATAAGAATGCATCAAATTCCTTAATCTTAATGTCAATACGAACAAAATCTCTTTACAGTAAATATACTCTAGGTATATAATAACCAGCTAAACCAGGTTTTTTCAACAGCTATGAATTAAATTTTACAAAATTGTTTTTTCTAGTAGATACAAATGATATAATTTGAAACATTTCTCATTTTTAATTTAGTTTAAATAAAAATAAGAAGATACCTTTTAAGATTATGGGTAAAAGGTTTTTAAAAAATTAGTATAACTTATTGAAGTTTAAACATTTGTTTTAGGATATACTAAAAACAATCTAATGAATTTTCGTTAATCATAATTTTGATTTATCTCCTATATACATTCTTAAGATAATTAATTTTTAAAAGTAAATAATATCTCATTTAACATTTAGAGGATCACGACTTGAATTTCAGAATTTAATGAGAAATACTCTTTGTGAGATTTAAGTTTAAAATAAATAAATTCTCTTAACACTACCTTTTTAATCACTACAATGAAGAGATTGAAACTTATCTCCAAAAAAACTTACTTTGAAAAAGTTTCTCCATTTTCTTCTTCTTCTTCGTTAAATATTAAAAAAAAAAACATCAATCGCTGATACGTTAACCACGTATCAGTTACTTATTCAAGTCATCGTCGTACTTTCATAATATACAAAATTTACATGCACATTACAATATTGCTTATAGATACAAATATGAATACTTAAATATCATATTATACTTATTTTTAGTTATATACTTAAAAATATTGTTTAAGACTTTAGATGTATAGAAATTTTCAATAAGATTCTAATGGAAATTGCAGTCATTATCAAAACGTAACATACATTATGTACGTAGCTTAAATCTCGTCTTTTATTCACATATAATGTCTTAAACAATTAACAATTATTTCTTACAATAATAAATGTTTTATACATTTTTTTATTTTTTTATTTCACAATATAATATTTTTGAATTTGTTTATTATTAGTTTAGTTAAATTTTAAACAACCAAATGACTTAGAAATTTGAGGCATTTAAGAATTCCAAATCAACTACCAATTTAATTTTCTTGTCTTGATTTTCATAAATATTTTTATCTCCATATAAAAAGATTGGAGAAACAAAAGTTTTTAAATTAAAGAAAATACCTCACATTTCCAACTCTTGGTGTTCTTCTATAACAAAATCAAATTTTAGTACGTGTTATATTCTAAATAAATTTTTATATTCATAATTTGATTATAACGCTAAAATTATATTTCTCATAAATAGTATAAATTACACAGTTCAACATTAATTTTGAATTCGGATTATTTACCATAAAAGATTTGATTTAAATATCTCGCCCATTACGAATAGATTTATTTGAAATAGCTTGCTTTTGTTGTTATCAGCTGAATGAATTTAAAATTTTAAAAATATTTCGCTATTTCTCATTTATATTTATGATTACTTATAATATGTTAAATAGACTTTAACTAACTTTCATTTAAATCAGAACTAATATTATGTTGACTTTTGAAGGACATTAGAAAAGTTAAATGTATACCTATAGTTAAAGAGTATTTAGTGATCATAAGTCAGAATAACGATAGACTACAATTAATGTTTCCATCGTATAGCAATCCCTTGATTATTATTATTAAAACATTTTGTTCTTTGTTCGTTAATTTTAAAACTTAAATTTTCCATTTATCAATATAAATAGAGCAAAAGGATACTTAATTTATAAAACATCTTGACTATTGCTTTATAGATAGAAATGAGATTAAGCTACCTATAAAAATATAAACTCCAAAAACCAATTGTCTTGTTGACCTGCGTTATATTATACGACTTATAAGGCATAAAATTGAATTAAAAATATATTTAATAAAAATTAGTTTATCTAGTTCTTTTGTACTGCCTCTTTTATAGAAAAATTTCAGTCTAACGCGAGTCGAAATTTTAGACCTATTTTGGTCCTAAAATGAATATTTTACCCTCATTTCAACCTACAAAGAATAAAATGAAACTCATCTCATCCTAAACGATATTTCATCGTCCTCATTTTAACCTACATGAAATTTTTTATTTTATTATGTAAGCCTAGTTTCGTCCTAAAAAAAGTTTTATCATCATAAAACATAAAACCTGTTTTTTTTTACAATATTGCAAATATTATTTACTAATAACCAAAATTTTTGATCTTTCTCACTCCTATACTTGGATGCTTAATATAATATTGTGTAGCCTCTACTAGCATCAAATTTATATAGTGTATCTGGATATGAAGGAATCCATTACTGGTTTGATCCTTAATCCTGTTCACACTTCTTCATTTTTACTCAGCTTTACTTACGTTAGTCATTATACAACAATTGAATAAACTTATTTCACTACCTATTTGATTTATTTTTCAATATTGTCTATATCAAAAGGCCGAAAAGTGTAAATGTAAAAAATTTTAAAGTGAAAAAATCGAGTTTCAAAAAAAAGTGTGAGGAAATTTGCTTTAATTTATTATCTTCAAAGTAATCAGAGAGATGTTATAGAATTAAATAAAATTTCTAAAGAAATGCGCATGGTTGGGAATATTGTGGATTATAATAAAAGGAAATCCTGAAAAAAAATGATGGCAATGGCGACAATAAAAAAGCTGCTAAACGAGGACAAAGAAATTAAAAATTAAGAACTGATATTTGTAATATTCTTATTACTTTTAAATTTATCGCTAATATTAATGCAACTTGTATATTAAATGATTAAAAAAAAACAATATTGAAATAAAAATGTTATTCTTTTTGAAAGAAAACCCTACCAATAAAACAATAAAAGAGAGTGACAAAGAAAGAGCGGAAAAAAAAAGAGCGAGTAAATAAAAAAAAATGTTGAACCTCATTTGAACCTAAACATTGTATTTTGTCCAATAAATGCCACTTGTAGGTTCAAATGAGGTCCAAAATTCAAATGCAAATGGTCCTCTTGTCAATCTACTTGAACCTCTGAATAGCCTAAATTTTGAGGGCGAAAATAGGTCTAAAATTTCGACTCGGGTAAGAGAACTTCTTTTGTACTATCTCACCTCCTTTACAGGAAAAATTTCAGTCATGAATACAAGTTAAATGCAATGAATGCAGAAGCCACATTTTTGCAAACTTTATAAGATAGATATACAAAACGAATATTCAATTTCTTTAAAACAATTTTCCTCTCCCCTTTTTTTAATTCTCTTTGTTACTTTCATCTTTGTATTACTACATCTACCAATTACTTATTTATCGATATGATCGTTCGTGTTATTAGATAATGTTTGTACCTCATCTAATTTCTGCATTCAAAGATTCCAAATAATCAAATATTCAATACCCAAATGTTTGAAGAGTTGATTATTGTTAATTTACTAATAATAAAATAACAAGCAAGAAAATTTTAAGATGACCAACCTCTGATAAACAGTGCTAAAACTGTCTTAGATGTTAACAACTCCTTCCTTTGAACTTTTCCTTAGTAAAACGTAAAACTTTCCTGGAACATGGGTTATGAATTTCCCTGAAAACCGCCAATGATCTTCCCTATGAACGCCGAATTGCATCTATATGTTGCATCAAATGCTCCATCATATTATGTGGTTACCTACTACAAAATAAACGTTCAATTATCTACCCATTTAGGTATTGTACAATATTCACAAATACCATTCTAAAGTTGGGCTGTGTATTGCAGTGCCATATATATTGGATATTTTCTCTACTCGTGTCAGTGCTTTGCAGGATAATATGTCATCATTGAATCCGGTTTGCCATCTTCGATTTACGTACTGCATTTCATCCTTGTGTTGATTGCTTGGAACATTCAATCCTCCAATTGACTAATATTTTATTATTATGAGACTGCCGTTCATGTTTCAACCCCACATGATTCTATTTTCACCATAAAATTATGAAAATTGATGGCAGGTTATTTGCAATGCTCGTAACGCCGTAAATGACGTCACCAAAATGAACACTCATTTGTTTGCCATAATTTGCATTAAATAATTTCGATGGTCAAGTTTTATCAATGAAATCTCCATCAGATCCAATGAATTCGGATGTTTTGGAGGTAAATATGACCCAAGACAGCATTGAAAGAAGTTCACAGTTGTAGAAGCCGACGAAAATCCCTCAGGATGTCGATGTCTTGATTTACATGATAGTGCCATATCACTGATCCCGTATTTTTAAACACAAACACCTAAACAATATATCAATTATTATAACAATAGTTTAACGATATTTTTTTTAATAAACTTACTTAAATTAAGAAAATTATTTCCTCGTTGTTATGTCAAAGAAAATGGCGGCTTGATGATTCCATGTGAAAGCGACTGCGCAATAAGATAACCATTTTTGTCTTCGCTACAGTAAAAATGCATTAAGATTTTTATGCAAATGATTATCTACTTTTTAAAAGTTTCATTATAATTAATAATGAATTAAGTTCGTTAATATGAAATTGTTTGAACTTTGTGGGAACAATTGAAAATTAAAACGGTTGTTCTGGTTGTTGTTTTTATATTTAAAATCTAGGTAGGTACCTACATATGTACCTATAGTAGTATCTATTCACAAACGAATGTTCACAAAATAGTAAGTATCATCTCCAATGTTTTAATCTCTTTAAAAGGGTTTCTATTTTGAAATAATGCACAGACAACGAATCCACTAGTTTGTAACTACTTAACACAATATTATGAGATCATTTTCAGATTGATTTTAATTTAACTTTTAGCCGCTTCATTCTATATTAATTATCCCACTAATTTTGATTAATCTCACAAGTTGGGTGTAAGAAAATAAAACTTTAACAAAGAATACAAAAAATTACAAATAAATCCTTTGCTACTTATGTACATATATAATAGGTATATTACAAGTCCATTATTTTCAATTGATTTAAAATTTTACCAATTATCGATTATCGACATTGCATTTAGTAGAACAAGATTGAATGTAATTTTTAAAACATTCTCAAATATTTGTTCAAAAGTTTTATTATCTTGGAGTTTTAAGCGTTGGTAATAACGAACGGTGTGAGTAGGTAAATAGTTAAATTTAATTACATTACATGGTCTGAAATTGTTTATGGCTTTATCTTTATTATTGTGTACTGTTATGAGGCAATTCACGATATCCTTAATATTGTTTTTAATAAATTTTTTTAAAATAACCATCGCGTAGAATTGTGATAGTAACCTACACGTTGCTTAGCTTTTTCCAATAGTTTTTCTCACGGTTTTAGAACTTTTCTCAGTTATTACCCCCACATGCAAGCTATACGTGGTTTTCAATAATTTTTTCTGAAGTAACTGTAAGAAGCTAAATGAAATGTTTATAATTACCAACGCTAAACACCAAGATTACCAAATGTTTACACAAGATTCTTGATCAAAATGAAAATGTTTGCTTCTATGCCTTTCATTTAATTTTCTTTCATGAATCCTATTTAAAATTATTTCCTCAATAATTTGGTTGTTTCAAGTTGAAAAGTTTCGTAGTTTACCTTAAATCAAATCCTTGAAGGCTTGTAGTGGGCCGTAAAATGAAATGTGTGAGTTACAGAATATTTATGAGTACGTCCGCGCCATAGTCACCAATTTCCTTTACATATTGCTGGATGCTGAATAAAAAAAATATAATTACGAGACTAACGTTCATATCCCAAGTCCAAGTGAAACTTACTTGACTCCTTTTTCGTCAAAGAATTTTGCCACCATCAAATTGATAGAAGAGTCTTGGTATAGTGCTCGTAACCACAATGACGCCACAATAATTAAAATTCATTTTGTACCCACTCCATTATTTCTATTAAGATAAGTTTGAAACATTTCCACGGTCAAGTTTTATAAATTGAAATGTTCATCAGATCCATTGATTTGCGAAATTCAGAAGTTGAAGTCGTCTTTGGAGGTTTACAGTCATACATATATACGTAGAAGTTGATAGAAATCTCCCACAATATCGATGATTTAATTGATAAAATGTTTATCACTGTTTCCTATGAAAACGCAAACACTTAAAAGTATCGATTCTTATAAAAGTAATTAATCACTTTCTAATTAAACTTACTTTTAATTAGGAAAATTATTTCTTCGTTTTCTTGTCAAAGAAAATGGCGGATTTCTCGAATGCTCAATTTAGAAGCGACTGCTTGCGCCACAACTGCGCAGTAAAAGAAATATTTGTGTATTACAGTAAAAGTGTCTTAAGAGTTTCAATGAAAATTATTTTCTTTTTAAAATAAAAAATTTAGTTTGTTTACAGACAGTATAAGAGCATTTTCAGCTTGAATTAAATCTTAATTATTACCAGCTTCAATCAGCTAAAATAAGAATTTTTTCATTAATATAAATCATCATAAATGATACGTGAAAATACACTCGAACAATGTTTGAATAAAAAAAGATCTATTAATAAGATCAATGTTGTGTTTATATTTCATGAGTCCATTATACTTTCAAATGATTTAAGATTTTGCAAACAATCCATCAACAAATAATCGTTGACTAGTTTTGACAATTGACACTTAGAAGAAGATTGAATATAATCTTTAAAGGTTTTTCAAATATTTGTTATAAATCGAATATTTCATTATTTTCATGCATAAACATACCATTTGGTTGTTAGGTTGCCGTCTATTTCTATTTTCTACAGTACATTTATTTCTTAAAATTGAAATATTCTCCATATACAAAGCGTCATTTATCTGTAATTCTAATATGTTAAGGCATATTTTTTACGTCCTGTATATGTAGTGATTTTTAAGGTTCCGACTTGACGAACCTTTATAAGATAAACTTGCTGTCTGTTTGTCTCTTTAAAGAACATTTTTTTTCAGAAATGAATAACACTATAAAATTGTTTGTCAAATATTAAGGTCTGTAATCCTGTAAAACTTTTCAAGTCAAACCAATAAAAAGATACAGTCATTTATGTATAAAATTTTCGTATTCTACAAATTATAGATCTTTTAGTCAAGTCCGAAGTACTTTGTGCCTAATTCATAGCCGAAAAATTTTGCAGATATAAACTTGGAATTGTGTTGGAATCGTTATCAAATTGGTGGCAAGTTGTGTGCAATGATCGTAGCTACAATGACGTCACGAAAATGAACCACTTAGGTCCCAACTTGTAGGAAGTAAATATTTTAAGTATTAGCATTCATAGACATTCATCAGATTCGTTAATTGTGAAATAAACTTTGATTAACATGGATTAAATGATTTTTCTTAAATGGAGATAGGCGGATTGCAACCGATGGAGATTCCTGATGGTTTCAACATCTGAATTCATAAAATATCTCTCCTGGAACTCCTATAAATTTTGAACACATAAAACACAAAACACTTACAGTGAATCCTTTACTATATCATATATAAAGTTGCATTGATATTATGTTTGGTATTTACCTTGAAATTTTAAAGTAAATAAGCGTACACATCAAATATTTGTGGGCTCAATTTTTCGAAACACGTAAAGGGTTATTGCATTCACAGCCTTCACAGCTTCAATTGCATTTTATCTGCATTTTTGTCTTTGAACCAATTGGAAAAATATATCTCATAACTGCATCGACCCCGATGAAATTCGTTATTGAATCCCTACAATATATAGATCATGTATTTAATTTATACGTATTTTTATTTATCAAATAACCTTATCATATAACCATGGCAAAAGATTTCAAAAACACTTTAAAGAAATGTCAGAACCGTAAAAACTTTTTTTGATAGTTTTTAATGTTCAATCCGTATAATCCATAAACTATGTTCCTAGTATTTCATAGGATTATATCACTCACTAAATAACTCGAAATCAGATAATAAATGAAATATTGTTCTTATAAACAAATATACAAAGTAAAATTAACATTAAATTATCAAATTGTTTATTTCACACAACTCGTACCACTCGTACGACTCATTTAACGGGACTGAGCTCACTGAACTACAAACGGTTAAAACTTGAACGCTAACTTCTTCACGCTACCTATGTTTCAGAAGCTATTACTACTAACTTATTTATTTCACCGGTAGTTTGTAGCGGCAGCAGTAGACGGGTTAGAAATTTAAAATTGTGAAAACAGGGACAACTTACCCTCTGACAACAATGGAAAACTCTTTGTATTTAAAAGGCAACACAAGAATTATCCATCATATTAACATTTAGATCCTCATTTTCAACAATAATTAAAAGAAATTAAACTTTTTGGATGACCAGTAATCAAAAAATTCGTTGAGGCTTACATAATATAAAATATTGCCGATCTTTAGTATTTTTCGACCTTTCTGATATATTCATAATTTTCGATTTTACAATTTGTTAGCCCACAAAACAGTTATGTATGACGAGATTAATGCGATTGTCTGTGCTAAGCGGTAGGGGAAAGTTGGGTATTTGAGAACAGCGGCTAATTAAAAACAGTTAAATTTTAATTATTTCTGTATTTAAAAATATGTTTATTAGTGTTTGAATTGACAAGTGTGTACTTTATCGTTCCTAATAGAAAAAAATATTTAAATTGGCGTTCGCATACTGTCACGGTAAGTAAATAATTAAAATTTGATCTTTTGTTACAATTTTTGCCGTATGTAAAAATCTTTGAAAAAATTATTTCTTGACCTTTAGTGCGTATTTTTTTGTTATTATTTTTCATTTATTAGTTTTATGTGGCTATTTAAGTTAAATGAAGAAAATATTATTTTAAGTATCGAGCATTTTAATATGAATTGCCTAAATCGGGTAATTTGGAACGATTTTCGCGGGGTAAATGTGGACGTTTCTTATTAATAAGTAAGAAATGAATTATTTTACAATTTTTTCGAAGAATTTTCTTATTTTAAACTCTGATGCAACGTTTCGTTTTGTTGACTTGTTGTTGTTGTTGTTGTTTTGTTTGATCAATTTGTTTGGATCAATTTTATTTTGTGCTGTTGTTTCCAATAATTATGATTGTTCTACGGAAAAAAAAATTCTCTCTTTAGATGCCCAGAAATTACACAAGAAAAACAACACTGCGGTAGACAATTGAAAATCTCCAACGCGCGAGACATGATGTGAGATGTCGACGACTTTCTTTAAGCAAAGCAGCAACCAAATACGGAGTACCAAAATCAACATTATTTCGACAAGTGCATCTAGAAGAATTTAAGAAACCGAAAAAAGGACGTCACCCTGTCTTCAATCATAGTCACGAAAATCAATTGGAAAAATACATCCTCGATTGTTGCGAGTCTTTTTACGGCATCACACCTAGATCACTACGAAAGATTGCCTTTACATTTGCTGAAGCCAACAAATTGAGCCATAAATTTAACCAAGAATCTCAGATGGCTGGTAAAGACTGGTACTATTCATTCATGTCTCGACATCCCTCCATCAGTCTACGAACTCCAGAAGCAACGTCGTCACTTAACCGAATGCAAGCGTTCAATGCCACCGAAATTAAACTGTTTTTCGATCAACTAGAAGCCCTCCAACGCAAATACAATTTTCCTAGTCACCGTATATTTAAAATTGATGAAACCGGTATTAACACTGTTCAACGTAATTCGAAAATATTGGCGCCGAAAGGTTTGAAGCAAGTTGGAAAAGCGACAAGTGCTGAGCGCGGTATCACCACTACCGTTGTTTGTGCGATAAGTGCAAACGGTATATATGTAGGTACCTCCAATGTTTATCTTCAAAAGAAGGCGTATGTGTGACCTGTTGCTGAATGGCGTTAATAACGATATGATTGGCACGGTTTCTGATTCTGGTTGGATAAATGAGTCCATATTCGTTGATTACCTACAGCACTTCATTAATTTTGTTAAACCTACCGAGGACGAGCCAGTTTTGATAATACTAGATAATCATGAAAGTCACATTAGCTTGGGGGCATACACGCTTTTTTCGAGAACACAACCTTCATGTTCTTTCCTTACCGCCTCATGTATCACATAAAATGCAACCGCTGGACTTAACTTTTTTCAGTGCACTGAAATGTGCATACAATCGACAGTGTGAGCTCTACATGGTTAACAATCCTGGCAAACGGATCACCCAATACAAAGTGGCCGAGCTGTTTACTAATGCGTACAACAAGACAGCCAACATAAGCAAAGCGATCAATGGTTTTAGAGTGGCTGGAATTCATCCCATCGATACGGACAAGTTTAACGAATGCTTTGCAAATATGCCTTTTATTGATAAATTCAACACTGCTAACAGTCATGACACTCCACATGCTACTTCCGTTCGTGATACTACTACTACTACTCCTACTACAGCTGAGAAAACAATTCCTGTGGACGATCAACCGACAACATCACACAACCATAATCATGAACATCAAACCGATTTAACCATACACACTTTTCTTGCTCCGTTAACTCCTGTGCTCCTCTCTGACATAGCCAACGTGCCGATCATTCCTAAAATAGAAACTTCACAACGAAGAAAAAGAAAACATTCTCAAATTGTATCCAGCACTCCCATAAGACATCAGTTAGAGGAAAAACAAAAACGGCAAACTGCAAAGAAAAGTAAAAATATTCAACAACGAAGAAGTACAACGAACCCACCATCAGTCAACAATACAGCGGTCGTTAGAAATTTGAAAACGGTGTTCGAGGAAAGTGACGGCGTGGACTATTATTGCATACTCTGCACGGAAAAATATGAATCGCCCCCTAAAGAAGACTGGATTATGTGTACCAAATGTAAGAAATGGGCCCATGATGCATGTACGAACGGTCAATACATGTGTAATAATTACGTCTGTGATTTGTGTGAAACATAGTTAATCATTAAATTTTATATTATATATATTATCATTACCCAATGCAGTTTCTATTTCCCCCGTGGATTGAGTTTAATTACCCCACACACTACCGGGGAAATAGGAATGGCAATAGTTTTTATATTCTATATTTTTGTTATTCTGATGTAAATTTAAAAAAGTTTTGTGATCAAATTATTAAAGTAGATAAGTTAAAGTTTATGTTATAGCAAAAGTTTACTAAAATTGTTATTTTATATTATTAATTAGGATAATTTAAAGTTTATTGTTCTCAAATACCCCACAGTGCCCTACTTCTAAAAGTTGGATTCCACGCGGTTACAGGAGAACATAATACATACATAACGATCGTTTATTATTATCCAATATGAAGTGAATCTTCTTTCTCCAAATGTTAATATCAGTCGAAATTTATGACAAGAAACAGTTCGGTCGAAAAATTACGATTGACTTTCCCGATGACGCTTAGACTAGTCGAGAGCAAGATTTAATACCGAAATTATTAAAGGAGCATTTAAGGAAATTTTACAAATCGAGATGTGTGGTCGATAGTTCATGGAGTTTTCCAAATCATTAAATACTGTAAATTTAGGACTTAAACAAAGTAAAATTTTACCTTAGACATCAAACATCAAAGAATCGAGTCATTGTGAACAAGGGGTTGCCTATCCATCAACATTTTACTACCTATTGAATGCTTCGAACGCACATGGATTGCATGAAAAATCGCCGATCGTAACAAAGATTAAAGATCATTAGTACAAAACTCGATTAGCTCCGGCTGGCTTCATCATTATTTTACACTGAAAACAAGAATGGGGGAGGGGGTTGGGCAAAAAGAAAACCACATGTTTCGTTTTTTATTTGTGAAACTCTTTCTACATTTATCATTTTTCTTTTCATTTTTCAATAATAATAATTAATCATTATTACTACAAATAATTTAATAATAAAATTTTCTCTAATTGCATGTAATTATTACACATCATTTTGTTTCAAATTTCATTACGTTTCTTCTTTTATTCTCAATAATATTAATGAATAATTCATAGGAATAATACCCTTGTATGTTTGTTTTTTTTTTTTAAATATATTTAGTTTTTTTTTTTTATTAATTTTTAAACCCAAAAACCCGCACAAATTTTAATATTTGAAAATTAATTTTGTTGTCTTTATACAGATTATGATCGAAGACTGTTTTTTTTTTAATTTTTATTATTATATTAATATATTATATTAATTTCATTTAATAATTAATTTCATTTTCTATTAATTGTTTAATATATTTTCTTTTTTTTAATAATAATATTTTTTTCTTTTAATAAACATTTCGTGTTAATATAACAATCAAATAGCTAGATTTTTTAAATTTTTGCTTATATTGCATCCACCTCATTTTTTTCATGATCAATTTTCATGTTGAATTTTTATTATGCTTTAATTATATTATGTATGTATATGTATATTTAATATAATATTATTATCACTGTACAATTTTTTTTCTCGTATATTCTTAGAAAATTTATAACAATTTGTTTTAAATGTGTCCCAAAATGGAAATTGTTATAAGTTTATTTTCATTTAAATTTATTTATTTAAAAAATTACTTTATTTAAAAAAAAATATATATTTAAATTTTAATAATAATATTTATTGATGTTTTTTGCTTCTCTTTTTTATTCTTTACTCTTTATTTTTTTTTTTAATAATGAGGTACATGACTATGTGTCTTAAGTTTTGATTTTTAAGTTTTAAGAATTGAGGAGTTAAAAAAACACTTAAACGTCATCAACGAAAGAGAACAAAACCAAAAATTTTATTAAGAAGTTTATATGTTAATATTATTGAATTAGTTTCATTTCATTCTCAACATTTTAGGTTTTTTTTTTAAGATTTTATTTTTTATACTTTTTAAGGAAATTTCTTGTTAATGTTTTGTCTGCACAAAGAAATCAACATTGGAATGTTAATTTCTATCGCAATTAAGTATCTTTTTATTTAAAGTGTATACTAAGTATTTGCAGTTGAACCATGAAAGGTGTAAGAAGGAGTTATATCTCTTAATGAGCTGAAAATTGTCGCAAATACCGACCACTACTAATCAAGAGATATACATCCTCATTTGTATAGCTTAAAGCTTGTTAAAGACTAATTAAACTTAAACAATACAATCAAATTGCTGCTTTTTTTTTTCTTGATAAGCTCTACAAGTAAAGATTACAATTGTTTGTTGGGGTGTCTCTATCAAAACTTGCTCTAAATTTGATGTTGAAAACATTTAAAATGCTGAGAAAGATTCGATAAAGTGTGAGACAAATTTATCATATTAAAGAGGAATGATTTCAAAACGATTACAAAGAAGAAGTGATTTTAAAGCTACAATTTTTTTTGTTTTTAATTAAAAAGAAATGTCATCTTCTTCTATGTAAGAGTACAATTTATAGAGTCAATGGAATATAGTTTATATTGATTGATATTGGAATATATATGCTATATAAATTAAAATAAGTACAACATAAAAAAAAACTTTTTTAAAATAATTCAATCGATGTCCAAATATCTTGTGCGTAGTATAGAGCCACTGGTTGTGAACGTTTTAAAGAAATTCTTTTCCCTTGAACACTTATTGTGAAATCTTTTCGGTTGATTAAAGGATTTTGATTCAATAGGGGGAGGGGGATGAATACGATAAACAGACAGACAGACAGACAGACAGACAGACAGAAGGTTTATAATCGACTAGCTAGTAGTTAACGAATGGCACGACTCGTAGCTGGATTTAAAGTTGTTCGAGCAATGATTGCGACGAGTCGCTCAAGTACTGTCGCTGTCAGTAGACCCACGACACGGGAATCCATTGTGGTGTCGTGTGCACGCGTTCAATGGCAGCTTCGAGTGCAGCAATCGCTTCCTCCATATCGTTATTGACTATGGTTATATCAAACAAATGGCCATACGCCTGTCGTAACATTTCCGACTCCTTAGCCAATCGTTCCAAACTTCCATCATACTACAAACAGGGGAAAAAAACAAATTAAAAACCATACAATTATTGAGATTTGGATGACATCGTACGTCTTGTTGATTTTGTAATGACGGTGCCGAGATAAAAACCACATAAGGTGCAAACTCGGCCGTGCGTAGCACTTTTAATGCTTGCGGCTCGACGTCGAGAATTGCCATTTTACGTTCGGCATGAATTCGTCGAATCGTCTCCAATTTTGTTCCGTATAAGTCATCTTCATGATTTCCTTGAAAAAAAAGCAACCAAATGTCTCTTAACAAAAGAAACAATAGTCAACATTTTAAAACGTACCATATTCTAAATATTCGTTGGCGGCAATATCGGCCATCATTTCATCGCGTGTTACGAAGAAATAATTTCGACCATTCTCCTCCTCGATTTTGGGGGCTCTAGTTGTATCTAATTAAAACAAAATAACAAGAAGAATAACTACAATTATTGGTTTCGAGTAAATGACATTCAAAGTTTTCAACACTTCAACAATGGGCCTTTAAAACAAAATTTGTTAAACAAAACTAATTGATTAACAAATCGGTAAAACAAAGTCTTGTATCAATGTTCAATCATGTTATTGTTTAAAAAGTCAGCTTACGTGGAATTGGATAGGCGTATTTATCGGGATGCTTTGCGATTAACGTATTTTTAATGTGTCGCCGTCCAACGCCATGTGCTCCCAGTAACACTAAAGTTTTTCGTTGAAATGCCGGATCTGTCACTAAGAAAAAAAAATTGCATATAAAGTTGCATTTAAAAAAATCATATATAATATTTTCCTTACTTGGTAATTTAACGACTTCCTCGTACGTAACTAATTCTAATTGGTCGAAAACTGCACTGTGCTTAGCCAAATATTTGTCTTTATATTGTTTCTTCTTTCGCGTGAAGATTGAGCAATTAACTGAAAAAACAAATTAGAAGAAATTAGCAACAATAAAAAAACCAAATCAACAATCAAACATATGAAGTCTATAAAAAAAAGCCATCAAAATTACTCTTTCAATACTGGGGATGGGAGGTAAACTTCATTTTTTTTTTCCTCAGATATACTTTGCAAATAAAACAAATCATAATTCTGATAATAATGAAACAATATTTAACATCATTCATTTGTTTTCATTCCATTCTATTATTATTATTAAGACAAGCATTATCGTGCATTCAGTTTTTTTCTCAAATCATGCAATTGTTTCATTTGTTTTTTTTTTTTGAAACTTTTGCTATGTTAGTAGATACCTGTTGAGCCGTCACAACCATCCGTGTGGGACGAACAACCCTCCGTATCACCTTAAGGACACAACACGAATATTTTCTCATTCAATATCAGAAAAACCAAAAGAAATAATAAAACGAACATACGTCCCTTTGATCAGTCGATTATATGGTCAAGAATTAAGTAAAAAACGTAACCGTTTGCATCGCATCATTAACATTTACCAAGAAATATTTACAAGATGGGATTCAAAGAGGAAAATCATTTCACTTTCTATTTTTATATTGATTTATGTTTTAAAAACACTTAAATGCAACATATAGTTAGTTAAAAAATGCATGACATCAATTAAACACTGAACAATTAGTTTGAAAAAAAAAAACAAAACAGAAATGGTTGTCTTCACCCATTTTATATCTTCGTACAAATTGTTATTATAAGACGAAGAAAAAAATGACTACCTATTGCGTTAATTGGAAGTCAGAACCATTTTGAAAATAAAATCAAAACAAATGAATGACCACGTGCATCATTCTGACATCAAAACACTTAACTAAGTAAAACAAGTAAAAAACAAAAAAAAAGTTTTCAATTCAACCAACATTGAACATGTAGATTTTTCACTTCATAGAAAAAAGAAAAGCTCGAGTTTTTCAACAATAGAAAAACAAAAGACTATCAAAATTTTTTTCGTAATATTTATAAAAATAGAAATGAAATGGCATAGTTAGAGATAAAAATTAAAGAAATGGAGAAAGAAGTGAAGAAAAAAAAAACTCACCCTGTTCATGTTTGGCCTTTTCCATTGCCATGCAGGCGATACGCCATTCCTGTAATTCGGGCGAGGGAATGAGTCCCGCTGATCCGGCGGCATTATCTTTGCGAGCCTGCCACCAATGATGATCGTCCTTGCTAATTATCTACAACAACAAAAACCGATTAATAAAAATTTTTACCTTTTTACCAAAAAAAAATTGATACTCACTTGTAAAATATCACCAGTTTTAAATGCGATTCCAGCTTGAGCACACGGAATCAATTCGTCCTCCAATGGATCATAGTCGAATAATGCTCGAACAAAAATCTGTAAGCATTTGTTTTTTCATTGTTATTATTTTTTTTTTTTGTTTAAATCAGTTAATTACGTGAAAAAGAAAAAAAACTATCAAAATCATTCGAAAGGGTTTTTTAATTTTCCGAAATAATTTCCTTACTAACAAGTAAATAAATATCAATATATAAGATATGGATGTTGAAGACATCCAGTCATTATTGTTCGAAGAACAAAATACGATAAATAGCATTGTCTACATTAGGTTCGTCAAATCATCGAGACCTACTTCTACTCAGTTTGGGAAAAAGGTTCTATAAAATCGACGAAGCACTCGAAGTCACTGTTTGAATATATCTCAAAGCATTATTTGAAAAACAGCTATTTATAACCAAAAGAAGTTTCACTTCTTAAGCATTTATATGAACGCATAAATCAATTTTTCAATAAGCTCAGTCCGAGAAGAGATGAAGAAAAATTAAAGCGCAAAAAAGAGCGAAAAAAAACAAAAAAGCACACTTAAGCAACCATTTTGAACGTAGGTACATATTTTGTTCTATGCTCTTTTCTTTTTCAATTAGCCAACACTAAGTATATCTACGTTAAATAAACCGATTTGTACAGAGAAAATTAACATATCCAGGAACATAGAGAGAGACAGTGTACTACTCTCGGTCACATTTGGTGTTATAATTCCCATCTATTCATCCACCTGTTCTTTATTTGCAATTTTCCAAGAGCACTAAATATACAAAATAGAAGTCAAGCAACTGACAGAGACAGGGAACAGAAAAAGAGAGAAAGAGTAGAGGAACGAAAAGCGGCGTAAGCTTAATAAGCTGCTCATAATTCTTCATGCGAGCTTCACTCGGTCTGTCTTTAACATGTTTGTCACATCTCCATATTCCCAACAAAATTAAAAAAAAATGAACGCAGCCAAATGCAGACATGTCTAAAACAAAACACCATCCATCCTATATAAGAGCATCATGCAAAAATAAAAATTGAAATCACACCAGATTTTCATTCAAAACAAAACCCAAATGGAAAATGTTTTGTTTTTGTTTTTATTTGTTTTTAGTTGATAGGTAGTACTTACTAATACTGGTAGAGGTCTAATCCTGAACAACTAGATCAAAACAGAAATCACATAAATATTTACCAATTTAAAAAAAAAACTACAATTTTTACACAAGAAACAAAAACAAATGACTGTCATAAAACGATTTTTAATTATTTTTCTAAAAAAAACATGCAACATATTTGAATGATTTTGATGAGTGAACAAATAAAATAAAAACAATTGAAGTAAATTTGGGCTTGTTGAACCAATGTTTCCTTTGTAGGTATAAAATTAAACAAGTTTTCAAAAAACCAAAAATAAATCTGGTGTGATTTTATTTTTAAACAAACGAAAAAAGACAATCAAAACACAACAAAATTTTAAATCAAAATTAAAAAACAAATAAACCAACAGTTTATCTTATAGTCTAAGAGCACAATCAAACAAACAAACAAAACAGAAACAGAAACAGAAACATTGATAAGTTATAAAGATGCGGTTATTTTCTCTGTTAAAAAATAGATAAAAGCCCTCTTTTTTTAAAAATTTGAAAAATAAATGGAGAAACAAGAAAAAAAGAATTAGGTACGATTATGATGACAATGATTCCAAAAAAATAAAAACAAAACAAATGATCATACCTCGCATGGTGGCGGTGCACTGCGATATGATGGCACAATTTTAAAGGTTACCGAACCGCGAGCTTCTCTCTAAAAACAAAAAAACAAAATTATTAAAATTGATATATTCAATGCAACCCTCCCTACTTCCAGCAACCCCCAAATGGATAGAAATTTGAATGATTTTTTGTTCAAGAAAATTAACTTACGAGAATTTTTTGTAGCGCATTGACCGACTGATTGATGACGGGAATGCCGTTGATCTCGCGAATTTCATCCCCCACATGTAGGGTGGCTTGTCGATGAATCATTCCACCGTGCATGATCCGTGCCACGATACACTTGCCATCCTCGTTCATCTTCAACGTGATACCCTAGTGGACGCCAAAAGAAATTAATAAAATTAATAAGATCACCCGTGCGAGTTTCAAAATTCAAAAACGAAATCAAAGTTGCTTTGATCGTTTCTCATTTCTTTCAACAATTATTTTCTTTTGTTTCCATAAAAAAAAACAAATGAAAACTTAATCTAATTAAACACGATTTTAACTTGAAATTTTTTCTTTTTTTTACGTCCTGAATTTTTTCAAACTATTTCTTCTCCCCATCCACCCTTAAATCTACCGAGTGTCTCCCAACCTCCTCGCCTTTCCAAGCAACTATCTACATTTGACTTGAACTCGTGTTCTCTGCTTGCTCGTACCACTGCGAAAATGATGCAGATGTTGAGCAATTAACGTCACAATGTAAAACCTCTTATAAATTTTAACAGCGGCATCTTCACTATCCTACATCCACCCCCACCCCCTGACCCCTATGCCACCATACCTTATACACACACACACACACCTACATTTCACAATTTAATTCATTTTGTTTTAAAATTATCTTGGTTTCATCGAGCTTCTTTTTTTTTGGTTCAACTTTTATCCACTTGATTTTAATTTAGGTTATGAAACGCAAATACGAGAAAAATTATCGAGTGAACCATTAGAAAGATTACAAATACCAATTTTCAAGTATTTACAATCACTGTTTGAGATTTGAGCGTTGGATTTTATTAAGAATCCTATTTAAGGGAAATTAAAAAAAAAAACAAAAGAAAATTATCTATTTTTTTTTTAATATTCTTGAAATGCATGTAATGTCTTCGATCGCTGATGGGCACACAACATTTCATTGCAATTGCTTACTGGGAAATGGGTGAAAGCTCGATTCAAAAAATTCGTCTGTACAATAGGAGAATGCAATATGTATGCACTATGTAGTATGCACCTACTGACAATGAGCAATTATTACCATTGGTTCGTCGGTATTTTTTTGGAACTGCACGAGTCGCACACGGGTGACATTTTCCATTTCGATCTCGCCATTGCCGGCGTCCAATTCGTCGCCGCCATTCAAATAGGGTAACAGTGGCGGCGGCGTCACTCGCATCGCGTCCTCGCCGTACACCTCGTGCGCCACCACGTCGTGGGCTTGTAACAGGGCCTGCAATCAAACCAAACATCAAATCATTTCAAATTGCCAACGAAAATATACCAAAAAAAAAAAGAAGAAGCATTTACTATGATAAAACAAAAGAACAAATGACAAGAAATTTAATCTATAGCAGGAAAAACTTGTCAAAAACTTTTCCGAGTTTTCTTAATTAAATTATGTCATCCAAGGGCATTCAATTCAAATATGTCAACTTTAACATTTGAAGAATGTAACATGCGTTGGAAGCCTTAGCTACTTACAATTATAAACATTATAGTTTCCTAAGGAAATTATTTTTTCGTATCCTTTTCTTTTGTGAACCAACAATAACTTCAATTGTTTTGTCAACAAATACTATCACTTACTTTTCCATTCTTCAAGACTACATTTAAAAATTTTTAAGGAAACTTCAACTTTTGAAAAACGCCAATTCTCAGTTCCTTAAAATAATTATGGTATTAAAGGATATTTTTTCAAAAAAACTTCTTGCAATGAACCAATTTTTCGATATTCAAGTTTTTGGAAGCAACAATCATTTCGATTATTTTGTTTTTGTTTTTTTTTTTTAAACAAAAACCAATCAATGAAATTGTTCAACAAATCATTAATCAATGTCCGATTTTCTTTTGTCCATTCTTTCACATTCAATTGTTATCGATACTATTAGAAAATATATTGGTCTCGTTGTTTTTTTGTTTCAACCCTTTCGAAAAAATTTTCCTAGAACTACGTCATCAAAACACCAACTTCACTTCTTTAAAATGTGACAGACATATTCTACATATCCTTTACCCACTCAGACCCCAACATCCTCCTCCCCCCATACATTTTCTTGTGTATCTTGGCAAAAAATTTTTGCCAAAGACTTTTTCATATACCGCGTCCTCAATCCTTTAACAAAAAACAATTGTTTTTTTCACTTCTCTCTATATACCCAGCCTCTTCTTATTAAAGAAAGAAAATTATCTCCAGGCTATTTCTTTTCTAGTTTATCATCCCTCATCCCCAGAATCCTCATGAACCCCTTTTTATATTCGGTCTCATTTCAATGGCTCTTGAATGATTTTCATTTTTTTTGCGCTAACATCATTTTCTGTTTTAACGGCATTTCTTAACCACTTCATTATGGAGTTAGTTAGTGAATGAGTTGAGTTTTTTTTTTTTTTAATAAAAAACAGTTGATGCAAGGAAAAAAACAGAAGACGACTTATTTAGGTCAATTTTTCAATACAAGTGCGCTCTCCTAGTGTAGGTAGGTAAGTAGATTAAAGTTTTCATTGGTCAACATTGGCAAAAAAAAATACAGTCGTAAGCAAAAGCTTGCAATAGAAAAAAACAAAACAAAACAAATCCAACCTTTAAACTTGTGTCATTTTATTGGTAATATTTCTTTTTGTTTGTTCGTTTATTTAATCCGAGCTTTTTTTGGTCGTATTATATATTATATCTAAACCAGGGACGTGCCGAGGGGAAAATGTCCCCCTTACTAACGATCAATTGAGATTCTATCCTGAAATACTACTGTTTTATGAAATTGTATACAAATTAAAAATTACGAGCTCTTATATCAAAAGTGTCACAAACAATGGACACTGCTATATTGGAGGAATTAAACCCTCATACTTATTACAGTGCGATCGGTGTATGAAATCTGATTTGAAATTTTAAACAAACCAAACATTTCACAACCTCCGAATTTTAAATTGGTACTGTATTTAATAAAGTTTAAGTGGTAGGATCCCGTCATAAATCGACCTAGCTCAGTCGAGTTTTTAAATTAAAGCCGCCTTTATCGTTCAAGTAGCAATTCATAAATTTAAGAGTACACTAACTAGATTAATTGACCAGTAGTTCGTCACAGATGGTCAGGTAGCTTCAGTAATTGGTTAATCTCAAATTGATAGCAAATTTAAAAGTGAATTTTGAGATTATCCTATTAATAATTCATAAATTTTCTTACGTAAAATCTTGTTAAATATTCCATCTGGGTTTATCCTGATACATTTTTATAGATTAAACGCACAAAATTCATAAATATAGTAATTTTAAAAATTGACTAATGATTCAAATATAATTTTTCTTGAAAACATAACGATTTCCTTTAATTAAATGTTTCATTTATAAAAATTGGTTCAGTCAGAGAGCATAAAATGGTAATAATCTATGCTACATTAACAATCAAAATAAAACAAAATGAAGCCTATAATAATTGTGATATTCATATATTTCTTAAAGCTTTCCTCTCGTCTTATAAACTAAAAAAGCTCGGTACGTGAATGGTCTCAACAATGCTATTTCGTTTTTGTTTTTAAAACAAAACCCACAACCAACCAATGTTGTCACCGATTTTTATCACGTCGGTTATTCGGGGAAGAGAAAAAGAAAAAAGAAAAAAAAAATAACACGACCACCTCTGTTTTGGACACCAAAATATATAACGCAAGAAGAATAAGTAAAAGCCAGTAGAGGAGGAAAAAAGAAAAACGCAAGACGAATGGTGGAAATATTGCGACTTTTCGTCGAACGCCTTATATTTATTATCGTTAAATGTGGAACATTAACGTGGCTATAACACACCCATTATGTCCAAAATGGGGAAAATTACACAAGTTGGCTTTGCGGAGACTTATAAATGTGTCTCATCGAATTCTTTTATTTCAACCCTCAACCCTGCGACTCTATCCCGAAATTTATGTCATTTTTGATTATATACCAACACAAAATGGGTAATACGCCGTTCGCATGTTTTATTTGTTGTTTTGTTTTTGTCTCATTGTTATAATGTTTTGAGTCAGCGATATCTTGATCGAGAGTTTGATTGGAAAATTGAATTAATTGTCGACGTGTCGAGCCCGGTGGAGGAAACTGAACGACAAATTGATATTGAAAAGAGAGCAGGAGAAAGTGAGAAAGAAACAGAGAGAATTTAATCAATCTGAGACATTGATACATAATATACCTACGTAGTAT
Source organism: Sisyra nigra (assembly GCA_958496155.1). Lineage (NCBI taxonomy): Eukaryota > Metazoa > Arthropoda > Insecta > Neuroptera > Sisyridae > Sisyra > Sisyra nigra. The sequence goes on along the minus strand of OY292315.1, from coordinate 55,482,095 downwards.
AGATAGAGGTCTATGAATATCGTAATCATATCGAATTTCATCGTAGCGATCAACCAAATCCTTCCCGTAGCGTATAGTAAATCAACCCCTCATCCCTCCAATAATAATTAGTCGGTTAGCAACATTATTTATCTACCTATATATCATATCATACATAGGTATACCACAACGAGAGGGGACGCTTTAATCACTTAATTTTCCGTTAATCAGAAACGATTCATCAATGTTATTACCCCTGAAATTTCTCACACCATTGACACTAATAATTAATTAATGCTAAACATCAAGTTGTCAATTTTTTGTTTTTGCTTTTTTTGAACAATCGAAAGTTGAAAGGAGACATCAATTAGCTTTCTATTGAACAAATCCAAGAATCTTGAATGGTAGCTAATTAACATACAGCATTCACTTGTTTTCATAGTTGTTTACTTAAAACAAATTAATAGGTTTAGTCACTTTGATAATAGTAGGCCATGAAATTATATGAGTGTACTTTAATGGATTATCAAAAATATCGAATGTACGGACATCGGATATACATTAATGTAATTTTGTATAATTTTAAAAGCTTTTAATATTTAAAAAAAAATCGCGACCTGGCCTCATTTTAAGTGATGGGGGGGCATAGCCAACTGTTTTTTTAGGAAAGCCAAAGTGTAACTAATATAGAAAATAAATTTATTTTGGTGCAGGTATGTTAGCTCTGATCCGCGCCTTAAAATTATTCCTGAAGAACATTATACGAAATTTTAAATATATGTAGGTACTCTTTAAATTAATAGAGTTAGACTTGTATCATATAGCCAGATTTTGTTGCAATAACGAAAAACAAACAAAATACAAAATTACATTTTTTTTTTTAATTATAAAGATTTTCTTTTTTTCCCTTTGTTCTTACTTACCGTGTATTGTTTTCAATTTATTTCAATTTAATACGACATAATACAATTGAAACAAACGAAACACATGTAGATAATTTTAATAATTAAAGAAAAATTTAAAACAACTTTTTATCCAATTATATTCTTCCTGTATCTTTTATCCCTTTCAAGTTTTTTTTTTATAAATCTAGATAGGTATATTTACGATATGATCCCCTGGTATATACAAAGGAGGCAATTACGAAAATTAAATTCGGAAAAGTTTTACATTATTTATGTATGTGTGTGTGAGTTTTTTTTTTATTTACTGTAGTTGAAGAAATCCATAGTGAAAGGGATGAGAATTTCAACGGAACTGTTGTTGCAAAGGAGTACTTTTATAGGAGACGGGAATTGGGTGGTAATGAAAAAAAGAAGATATACAATAAAAGTTAGAATCGTCGTAAAAAGGATGAAAAAAAGAAGATGTGAAAAAGCATCACAACAACTAGGCCAGAATGGGACTTGAATGCGAAACGAGTTGAGCTTATGCGAAAAGATGGATGAGAATTTAAGTTAAAAACTTTAAAAAATTGCTAGTATCTTGTTCGATAATAACTATTTTCAATTTAATCGAAGTAAGCCATGTGTATTTACTTTTTCATAGCCGTCTACTTAACTATCATTTTTTTAAATCTGAATCGACCAATCTGCATCTCGTTAATTAACGTTATTATAGCAGGAGAACATTTGCATAGAATCATAATTATTCGAATTCACCAATGTGCTAATTTAATTATCTCGTCACCACACCACCCTTGTCCTCCTCCTCACCGTCGACACCACAAAACTTCACTAAATCAAAAAGGTTCGAGCCAATTAATATGACTTACTGTTAATTAATGCATCGCAATTCTCGAAAATCTACCGAGAGAACTTAACTGAAAGAGCACTAAATTAAATAAAAACGAGTTAAAAAGAGATAGATAGCCTCAAAGTCAAATTAGTTTTCATCAAGTTAACGAAACTAATTAATAGTGAAGTAAATTGATATAATTCGGAATCCAAAGCAGTTTTGTTAAAATCACTATATATCTATAATATCACAATACCTATAGTCAATCTTAGATATGTAGTTCACTGAATTAGTGAAAAACTTTATAATTAAGACCAAAACCTCAATAAGAGGTTTTTAACTTATGGACCTGTATAACTGAGACTGCTACTTGCACCTCTATAAGTTTTAAAATTTTGTGAATCTAATAGTGGTTCTGGTGCTCTTAAATTTCTGACTGTCAACTCATAAACTTCTTAAAGTGAAAAAAGCCACCCCTGTACCTCTAAAAACTAGAAATTTGGGTTAATGAAAAACCTCCATAGCCAACAAACTAGAGTCTAGACTAAACAATAAAATGAATCAAGTCGACTATGACAAATGTATATCCTATAAGACCTATAAAGCATTTCTATTGGTTAAAAATCATAGAACTTGACAAATTTCGTAGACTACTACGATAATAATTAACTTTGTCTATATCACTCCAAGGAGCTAATGGTTCATAGGGGGATGAAGAAAAATCTACTTGAGAGGAGATGGGTAAGGATCAACCATGTTCGACTTCTCACCTACCTAAAAACTAAAAAAAAAACATTATAAAAATATTTATTATATCCATTTTTATTTTATATTTTCCGAAATAAAAAAAAGGAAATGGATGAAAATGCCGCAGGAACTTGATGGGACAGTTTTTCAAAAACATATCCCATGCTTTTTGTTTATTAAATTAACAATTAAAACAAACGACAGTCGATAGTGGTCGAAACAAACATTATTAAAAACAAAAAATACAACGTTTTTGGTTTGGTCAATTCATCAGATATCAAATTTGTTTTATCGCCTTCTCATAACATGCGATAATTTGATTTTTTGTCCACATCGTTAGTGCGTTGTTTGTTTGTTTGGTGAACATTTTCAACGTGGAAAAAGTTGATTTTCTTTTGTTTTTTTTTTTATTATAAAACAATTTTCAATTTTAAAATTGAGAGACAGACAAAAAAATGCGTATCAGTGTTCTTTATATTAAAATAAAACGAAATACCAACGACAAAAAAAAAATTGGAAAGCGGAAATGGCGGAAGTATAATATCATGAAATATATAGTCATGAATTTTCTACATAAATAATTGAATCGGATGTTAATATAATATATAATTGAGTATACAGTTTGCTTTTTTCATGTTATAAACAAATGAAATCTTAAGCTAATAACCAATCGCTCTTAAAGAGATGAAAAGCGTTGAGCTTACCATCATTAAATATTTTTTTTGTTTTTTGATTCATTGTATTATACATTTTTCGATCTCGTTTTTAATAACTTCAAGTTTACTTGATCAATTTTCAATTGTTTCCTGTGTTCACTTGTTTCGTACATATATAGTGTAATATCTATAACAAGCGAAAATCGGGAAAAATCACTAACGCTATTACGTAGAGAATTCGCTTTTTTCCTCTTTTCTATTCTTTCAATACTGAAATAATTCAATTTGATTCGTTTTTTTTTTCATATATTCTTCATCAATTTTTTCGAAGTGGGAAATTCAATTGCTAATCAAGCGTGTGAAGAAAGAAAAAAAGAACTTCGCAGGAAGAAAAAAAGAAGAACAAAAAAGAAAACTTTCAATTTTCAAAAAAACAAATGAAAATCGTTTAACAATAATTATATGAGAGACCGGAAGATAATAAATTTCAATTTTTCTACATTGGTCCATTAATGTGTCAAAACAGGCGAATATGCATAAAATTTTAAACACGATCCTCTCAACCCTTTGACTAACTGCTACCCAGTGTCACATTCATCTGTTCCATTCAAAATCAAATCAAATTTATTTATATATATTATATGAGGAATTATTTTATTACTCTACCCTTCCCTCCAATATTATACCTACACATGTTATTATATGATTTTTAAACGGAACACATAATTTAAATTTAACAAAATTTAATGGCGTCATAAAAACACCGCCTATCCCTTTTTCACTCAACCCGATTTTTCTTTAAAAGCAAATTATCTTAAAAAAAAATCAAGAATCCTTAAAAAATTTAATAATAAAAGGCTGTCTCTCAAAAAGAAAAAAAAAATAAAGAAAAATTTGGTTTTTTAAGGTATTATAACGGAAAAAGGATATACGAAAAACATGAAAAAGCATAATATAAAACATTTATAGTACACACACACAAAAAAAAAAAAAAAATATTGACTCACATAGCACAGCATTATGAGAATGTTGTAAAAATGAGGAGGCAGAGCTTTATTATTACTCTACTAGTATACGAGGCGTTTTTTTATCCTTCAGGAAGCACTTCGACTCGATCCTGCAGGACTATGATAGCGCACATATCCATTTCCTTATTAATCGAAAAATGATTACACATTTTTTTTTCGTCTCGACTATTTAGATACAACAATTATTTTTCTCATTAAATCTTTACATCCATCCCACCAGAAACATGTTTGAGAATTTTTTTTTTTTGTTTTTAACAAACAACTTTTGTGTTTTTTTCTGTTTCAAACAAATGAAAAATGTATAACAATCACTTTACATAGTTGAATTTTGTTTGTAAGCAATTTTCATTTATTACTTCCAGGTCACATGCTGGCTGCTCGGTTGTTTTAAGTGAACATTTTTTCGAAAAATTATTTCCTTCACTCACAGTTGGCTGCGTCTTTACACACGCCTTTGAATTTTTAATGTTTGCTATCCGAAACCGTAAAACAAATGACTTACTAAAAGTCATTCGTAACTTTCCAACGTGCACACGAACGAAACGCACGCGTCAACATTTCCGTGTAAACTGTGGCCCGCCACGGTGAGAAAGAAAGCTTTGACGGTCGCTTTCAGATGACAGACGCATCGAGGTTCGAGAAAATCTCTCACCATCTCTATCTCTCCAAGCATACACGCATTTTGTTGATCTCCTAATTGATCATCTCTTAAAAAACAAACAAACAATCAACAACATTCAATTGTTTTATCATCATCAATAAATTAGCTTTTTTGCAATTGTTGACTAAGAAAACAAAACACAACCAGTGCAATAATCAAATTATAAGCCTTGATTTTTATTGCATTTCGTTGACATTTGTCTGACATTTTGCAATCTGATTTAATGATAATAAGATTAAAACTTGACTCTTTGAATTTTGAAACTCATCGTTACATCAAGAAAATAATTTCTCAACAAACCATTTTATATGAGGTTAATGTCGCCATCTATCTTACAGCTTAATTAAAAGCTCTTAATTTATGACAAAACAGCGCCACCTTTAGTTGTAATAGTATCGAAAAATCTTTAGATATTGGCATCAACTTGTTTTGGTCTCTCCCAAGTTTTACAACATACCCTCAAAAAAAAAAAACCATCTTGGCCTACTCAATACACATCAACTTTGAAGTGTATTGTAGTAACTGTATTGAGTCGAAGTTTTTTGAATCTTTTCTTCAGTGGAGGAACACACAATGAAATTACTTCAATTGTTTGACTATCGTCTTGTTGAATCTGTTTATTAAACAACTGAATTTGGTTACTAAACAAATACATTTGATTGTTAAACAATTGAACTTTGTTGTTTAACAATTGTATTTTATTGTTTAACAAATGAATAATGATTGTTTTAATTGAACATTCAGGAATAGCTCAAAGGTGAATTAAATCCACGTTGTTAGATTCCTGCTACGATGAAAAATCACAATAAATTTCGTTTAATAAAAAGTTGAATTTGATTATTAAACAATTGCATTTGTTTGTTAAACAGTTGAGTTTGATTGTTAAACCGCTAAATATGATAATAGTTATGTAAAATTCAAGAATTCATTGCCTCTATCTTAGTTCGTAATAAGAGAACAGAAACGAAAAAGATAAGAACCAACTTTTAACGTACATTTCATCACCGATTTTCATTTCTATACGTCCAATATTATCGTTTATATTTTATCCCTAATGTAGGTATAGTGTGGATTGATACAACCTTAAACAGTCAAATCTCTGAATGTCCAAAAGTTGAATTTGATTATCTTTTATATGTGGTTTTTTTTTGGGGGGGGGGTACATCCATATTAATTGTACTTAGTAAATAACAATAAGGAAAGTTCTCTAGGTCAAGTCTTAAAGCTGAAGTTCCTTTTTAAAGCTCCTAGCCTCTTCCAGACGGTGTGTATCAATGAATATCAGTGAACTACTGCTGTACTAATGTAGGGCATGCACTAATGGCGTGGGTGACTGTCAGCTCATTGTTGCATCTGGTTCATTTTTTTATGCTAGAGCCGTATAAGAAATGTTGGTGAGAAAATTTCCCAATCTGGTCGATAGATATTGAACAATTGAGTTTGATTGTTAAACAGTTGAATTTGATTGTTGTTATGGAACATTCCGCATAGTTCAATTTCATTGTCTCTATCTTTGTTCGTTGAAACAAAAAGAGAACAATAAAAACTAATTATGATCCCCCATTTCGTTCCTAATTCTCATTTCAACACCCGATTTTATCGTTTATGTATTATAGATATTTACAACCGTTCATTTTCCACCCCTCGTAGCCGTGTCTGAAAAATAAACCCTTAGCTAAGCCATTATATTTATGATGTTCTCGAAACACATTCCAACATATTACTTTTCAACAGTCGAGAATCGATAACGTAATTGCTCCCATATTGGAAATGAAACGTTAATTGTCCAATAAAATATATCAATTGTCATCCCCTCTTGTTTCAGGGTGCTGCTAACAAAAAAGACGATTAAGGAAAAAGTGGATTTCAGCCCTTAAAACGTTTATATTTTCCATTCCACTAAATGTACACGTTTAAATTGATCCATCAACAATAAATATTAGTTTAATCTTACTCTACCACCCCCAGCTCATCCTTTTTTCGTCTATTACGCCTCGTTCAATTCACCAAATGCATCTGTAAAATCTTTCTCCATTCGGGAATATAGATCGAAATTTATATTTAAATGTCGGCCAACCAGGCTTTTAGTGAAATTTCATGCCCTTTACACTTCCCCCCAGCCTGCGCAACCCTTAAACGTTCGATATAATTTATGTTCGTATTCACTTAGTTAAATATTTCGTTGGCTCTTTTAAGAAAAATTGACCAGGGTTTTCAGTTTATTTTCAAGTCTATTCCTAATGTTGGTCTACTACTAAATGGAGGTATCAATTACACTGTCTAGTGTTAAAAAATTGCACCACCCCACTAGAGTATAATACAAGTAGTTAAATTACTGAGAAAGTTTACATTTTGCTAAGATGGAAATAATTTTTTTTGGGTGTAGGTATATTTGATTTTTTATTTTTCCACACTTTTGAATGTTCCACAACCAACAATCGAAATTCAAACGCTTAAAGGGGTATTCTAGTCTAGAGGCTCGAATTTTGAGCGTTTTTTGGCAATTGATAAAAAAAAAGCATTTGATATTTTTACCATCCATTTTTTTATCATTTGCTTATTCATATTCAGAGAGTACACGAAATTAATTTCAAAAGAAAATTTTGTTTTTTTCATTAAGTTATGCGTCTTTGAAGTAGAGAGGGAAAAAAAAACCGTGTCCTCGTCGCCATGATTTCTACCCTTGTGGTCATTTGAAAAATTAAACAATGATGGATTCTTGATAAGTACAAATGTCGCTATCGCATGAACCTCTAAAACTGAAAAAAAAATTTTTTTTTCATAAAATGGCGGCTACTCAAAAATAAAGGTCGACTTTTTCACGCATTTTTTAACTTTGTCGAATTTTTAAAAAATATTACAAATTTAAAATTTTCATTTTTTGTTGATTCATGCGATAGAGGGATATTCAAAGAATATTTATGCCAAATTTCAAGTAAATCGGCTGATTAGAACTTGAGATATTATGGCGACCGCATCGAAAAAAGTAGTTTCGAGAAAAACGCGTTTAAAGTTTTACGTTAAGGCTCAACCGGTTAAATTGCCACGACACTAAAACGGCTATAACTACGAAAGTTGAATATTTGAATTTTGAAAAATCCTTTTAGGGAGATATTTTTGAATATATGAACTATCGGATTATAAAAGAAAAAAATTTTCGATTTTTTCAAAATCCTAGACTAGAATATCCTCTTAACAATCAACCACTGGAGTCTTCATAATGTTCTTAGCGGGCAACTGCAGTTTCAAGGAGTTATCAATGAAGGAATAATCATTCATTAAACGTTTAGCTATTATTCGTAAATTCGACATTTAACAGTGATTAAATCAAAGTAACTATGATCTGTGATTTAAAATATATTGTAGTTTATTTAGTTGATTATAGCGATTATAGTTTGTAACGAACGAAGAAAACGAGAGAAGGATACCGAATATTCCAAACTGTTTTGTGTCGCCATCTGTGAGTGAGTAGCGACTTTAAATACGACCAATTCAGTGTAGTCTACGGTATTTCCACCAGGCTTTTCCTATGTACTATACAATTTTACAGTAATACAATAAGCTAAAAGTTTTTCCAACAGTCTTTTCGTTAATATTTCATTTTTCTAATAAAAAAAACTTGGGTCGTTAACAACTTTCTCTCTCTTTTTCTCCAATATGTTTCTAAGTGATTATCAGGAAAAACTTTCAATCGAAAAGTTCGAGAACCATAGAGAAAATTAATTTTTTCTATCAAGAAATTAAATCATTTAATTCAATTAGTTCAGTAATTATTCACCGACTTGTATCAAACATTTTCATTGTACAAATGTTAGAAATGTGTGAAAATTAATTTAAAATAATGTATTCGACGGTACCATTGTAAAGTGACGACGAAAATTTAATTTTAACGTTGACGAAGAATGAAAAAGACATCTAGAGAGATAGGAGGAAAAAATTGCCGGGAATTTGTATGCAAATTAAAATGTGCCGTCGAGGAGTTGAAATTAAGTTGAATGTAAGACGAAAGGGGCGCCAACGACAAGATGGGGTTAAATAATTTTGCCGTGCAGGCACCTGGAATAATTACTCTGGACGTGGAGAAGAAAAATGTTCTTACAATAATTAATTAATGTAATTTTCTAGTAACGAACAAAACGTGGAAATTGGCCAAAAAATTTAGATTTGTCTTGGAGATATGTCAAAGACAAGACATTGAATGGATTGGAAAGGGCCTCAAGTGCTTTTCCCTCGCTGTGACTGCAGCATACTATATACTATATATTATCAATGTGTGTTGCACGTGTGGTAATTCGAGTTTCACAAAGCTCTCGAGTTATTTGAAAACAGTTTCAAATAAGCTTCGAACCAATTCTACACATACAAAACTTGTACGATAGTTGCACGAATGTGAGAAACTAAGTTCAAAATTTGAATTATATCTTTTCCTATTCACAGACAAATGCACACACACACACACACAAATACTTGCACCAACCATAGCAACGACACAAACGAAACGTGACACGATACGAACTCATGTTTCGACAAATTTCAACCAGAAAATCCCTACGTCCACTTCAATGTGACATTAACTAATTACAAGACCAACATTTTCAACTATAAAATGTATTTACTAAAATTCAAAACACTAAATTTCTTTAAGTGTTCAAAAATTTTCATCCTAACCAATTTAGTCGAGAATTCAATTACCTTTAATTTTGGTCCTTACAAATTTTTCGATAGGACCTCACATTTTCGAGTTATTCATTTAAAACCAAATGTATATTAATAAAAAACAAACGAATAAAAACAAATTTTGTTGAAAAATACAGCTTACTGATATTATAATTTATTAAACCACAAAAGATTTCTTCCTTTTTACTTGACTTAATAGCAATCTAAGCGAAAATTACTTTGGAGCTTGTTTTATTAAAACTCCTTGTAGATACCAACCCGCTTTGCTGAGCGTTGCTCATGGCTAAAATCCAATTTTATATATAGCCCACTAGGAGTTATTCGCAAAAAACTCCAAAGACAAATGAAACCTTAATTTAGCCTTTCAATAAAACAAAGAACGAAAAACAAATTTAGTTGATAAACACGGCCTACTAATACCATATTTTTAATTTATTTGATCATATAAATAATTTCCATCATCACAACTTAATTTAATTAAAGCTTAAATCTTCCATTGTTTTGTGCCCTGCCCCGTACCCCTTCGGCCCATCCCCTAGTTTCTACTTCGATCCAGCGCTCATCTATCCGATATTTCTCATCACGAGACCTTGCTATGAAAACTAGGTTATGTTGATAACTAAACTCATAAATCTGGGAAAATTAATTTGAACGAGTGCAATAGCGAGTGGTGCGACACGCTTTGGTGAAAAGTGAGAGACAATGTTGAAGAGTGTAAACACACCTTGGTCGTTTTCGCATATCATACGACATTATATAATCTATATATTATACATATCAAATAGTATTCTATATGTATAAATGCATTTGAGTGAGGTTATGTTTGTTCTTCCATTGTGCGACAACGATTAAAACAAAAGGTGACACATACCCTCCACCCCCATCCCAACCTCTTTAATATGATAACCCGTATTTTTTACCGAATTGCTAAAATCGATATCTAAATCCAATTATCAAATAAAAATTTTTTAAAACTATTAGGGCTGTTGTGTGCACGACAAGGACAGGGATAATTTGCAGATTTTCCTACATCAAAATATATAGATTAGGCTCTATTTGATTTTCGCAATGCGCCAATAAAACTAATAATACGGCATTAATAACAAACATTGAATCATTTTGTGTGTTGCTCTGTCTATGCTCCGTGATTGGGAAAGAGACAGAGGATGGAGAACGACATAGATAGCAGAAAAAAGAGGTCGTCAATAATGGCACAAATAATGTGGAATGCCAAAGAAAGATGGAAAACAGAATCAAATCATTTTTGCATCGACATAGCTACAATATTGAATATCCCAAAGGATACGAATAATAATAATAATAATCAGAGCGTATTGAAAATGTAAAAAAAAAAGAATGTGAGAAAGAAAAAAAAATGGTAGAGAAAAATGGGAAAGATCGAAAATTTGAGAGATGGTAACTTTAAAAACGTTAAAAATCTCAAATTGTTACAGTTTTTAATCAAAAAAACAAACAATAAATACTTCGTTTTCGACTTTACTATAAGCAAATGATGTGACCACCTGGTGAGCCACAGAAAAAGTGAAAATTTTGTAAAACAAAAATTGATTTTTAAAGTATAAACAGTAAAATTAGATAAATACGAATTTTCCAAAAGTAATTAGTGTGGTCACACGGTGGTTCACACTGATTGTCAAAAATGTGTGTTAAAAATTTTTTTTTTCTTATTTACATCAAAATTTAAACAATAATGATAGATTTTTAGACCGTAAATGAGAAAAAAAAATTATCAGTACAAATTTTTAATAAATCAGTGTGAGCCACCATGTGGTCACACTGTTTCTTTATGGAAAAATTCGTATTTTTGTTTAGGATTTATCAATTCTTGTATATGTCCTGAAAATTAATTATTCTTTAGAAAAATTTTCATTCTTTTCTGTGACTCACCAGGTGGTCACAACATTTGCTTATAGTAAAGTCAAAAAAGAAGTATTCAGTGTTTAATTTTTGATTAAAAACTGTAAAAATTTAATATTTTTAACGGTTTGCTTTTAAAGTTTAGTATGAGCCACCATATGGACACATCTTTGTCGTATAGTAAAACCAAACGTTCTTATTTTGTAATTCGTTTTCAGTTGTGTACCACCATGTGGTCACATCGTTTACTTGTTATAAAAAAAATCTGAAGTTTAGTTTAGTTTTTTAGTTAAAGATTAGATAGCTTAAAAAGAAAACGTTTTGAGCCACCGTGTGGTCGATAAAAATTAAATTAAGCATACAATTTTCTTACAGAAACAAAACGATGTGACCACATGGTGGTTCACATTTTACATTAAATCATTTACCTAAGAAGTAATTTCTTTTGACTTTGCTTAAATCATTTCTTTTATCTTAAAGTAAATCAATTTGAGACCTCGTTAAATTAATAAGCAACTAATTGGTCATAATTGGTAAGTTGTTCCTAGAAATTGGTCAATCTTCGTTTTTAACCTGGAATGAAGACCAATTAGTGACTCAATAACATATCAATTTGTTTTAAAAGAGTTCCCAACTAGATACAGCTAAATGTATTTGTCTTGTTTGTTCTCAATTCGTTCAACATAGATCAGTAAAGCACAGAATGAGAACAACACAGCGTATCCCATATTTTGTGATAAATCAAAACTAAATCCATTGTTTCTACCATATTGCTTCCTAAGCCTATTTTATCCTTTAACCTCCAACCCTTCTCTCTCAAACCCTACTCTTTTCGGTTCGTTTTGTCTCTTTCCTTAGACACATCAGAATTGTGTTGTATATAAATAAAGACGTTTAATATAAATATAGGAAGGTACAAGATTTGATTTTTTTTCTTTACTTCCACCTCATAAAAAAAGAAAAATGAACTTGAATATTTCATATATAAAATATATTTTCAGATAAAAAAATACAAAAGAGATCTACTAAAGTATTTTTCATATGGTTTGAATCAGTAATTTTCAAACATTTTTAAAAATACATTTTCAATGATAAAAATGGAAGGAAGAAATAAAATAAGTTGCATAAGATTTTGTTGAGTAGTTTCTTAATTTTTGACGAACAAACAAACAATAGTTAAAATACGATGAATTATGACTTTTATCGTACGTGCATCAACGTGCTTTGACAATATAAATTATCTTTCACCTGGCTTTTAGCTGTTCGAATTAAAACGTAATAATATATGCACAATTTTCCTAGTACGTTACCGAAACCCACCCCTCTCATAACCCCGACTGTAGTTCATGAAATCTATGTATTTAATCTCATCACGGAAATTTCGAGAATTTCCACCTCTGGAAATAATTGCCACGATTTTCTCGCTACGACGAAAGAAGTCCTCGTCGTCGCGGGCGAACGTGGTTGAAATAAATTGCAAGACAAATGCAACACACTGACATGGGTAGAGGAGGTGAATGCAAAATATCTTAACTGCAATTTTATTGCACTTTAGCAAACACACTGCTACTTACAATTGTAAGAGTAAAAAGTAAATAAATGATGACAAACTTTTATTTAATTAAAATTTGAAGCATTAAATGACGGCGGTGCGACGATAGGCGTTTGTTTCTTAAAACAAGTGCCACTCATTCGGTGCCATAGTAGGTATATTTATGGTTATATGAATTAAGCACTCCTCACACCCTTCGTTTTGATAAGCGAGCACAAAGCCATTGTTTGTTTTGAATTATGCTCAACTTTTTTCGAGCTGCTGTAACTCGATTAACTTTTTGGCTAAAATCCAAAAAAAAAAAAACAAACAAACAAAACAAACTTACAACAAAATTTAACTGAACAGTTATATAATACGGTATACCTACCCTCTAATATGAAGTGCACTTTGTTCTCGTCTATTTTTTTTTGGCTCTATAAACCCCTAATTCCAAATGAATTACGAGAATAATCGATTCGTTAATCTCCCATTGCTTTTGTTACACTCACTGTATACCTATATTATATATCAAATGGACCAACATTAAAAATATTCTCCGAAAATTGTAAGCAAAAAATTTTGTCTGTATTTATTACAGAATCCTCTATTATCGGTCTGAAAAGTTTCTAAACTTTTAAACGATTTTCGATTCGATTCGATGATGCGACTAACAAAAGATAGACGAGAAAAAAAAAACGAGCATCTACTTATCGAAAAAAAGTTTACTTGATTTGATTTGAGTGAGAGAAAAAAAAATTCAATTTTATCTAGAAAATGTGAGTCTAGGGTCAATAAATTTGAAAAAAAAAACAATTGACTGTCACGAATCAATACGGCGTGTAATTGGCATGTTTAAAAAAATCAATAAGTAAAAAATTCAGCATTTTATTGAAAATGTAAATGATAAGAATGATTTTTTACTAAAAAGGAGTAATTAACAATGTTAACCGCTTAGTCCTTCCCTTTCACTAGAAAATTGTTATTTTTTAAAATAATATTTCCTATATATTCACAATCATAGTATATTATCGTCGTAAAATTAGTTTTGCGCTACTTTTAACAAAATTTACACTGATGCGAACAACGAAAATAAATAATTTATATAAATTCAATTTAAAATGTGTCGAAACTATTTGAAAATTTATTATACATATACGGTAATTATCCTTCTTTTCCCACTATATTTTACATATGGAATTTAACGTATTTAAACGATAATTTATGGTAGGTCTATGTTTAAATTGGCAAAGTTTGAACTAACACGAAAATAATGAGTGAGTGGGATATGAGGGGAATGAGAGAGGTATCTGGAGCAGTGTTGATGCGAAACGAGAAAGCGAGGAGTTAAGTGAAAAACAAACAGCCTAATAATTTTAGTATTTAATTTCCGGTTTTGATTGATTTCCGCCCCGAAAAACTTTCACATACACCCATTAAACTAAACAACGACATGTGTCATAAGTCACAACCGACCCCGCAAACACAACAACAAAAAATCACATGACCGATTTAATCGATCAAAACAAAATGTAACCACAGAAAATTTAATGATATGAAAATTTATTTTTAATTAACTTAACGAATATAAGATTAGATAAAGGTGTGATGACTTACGATGGTTCACACTAAATTTTTGCATGTTATCGATATGAATTATTTCTAAACCATTCGAATTTCCTTCTAAATCCCTACTTTTCGAGTACTACTACCAGTACCCATTTTCCTAATCAAACATACATCAGGGATGTTTGTTTGTTCGAAATCCAACGCAAACAGAGAATGAGCTTTCGTTATGTTCTCCCATATAAATATACATATAGAAAAATTTCCAAATATTTAAACTTTCCTTGCACACACATAGCCACACACGAACGAGGGTATAAATTTAGTTTTCAGGATTAAAACGAACAAAATAAAAACTCTAAGCGAAAATCTAGGTCGGTTCTTTTTTGTTGTGTTTTTCTTTACTTCGTAAACTCTTCGTAAGTAGCTCGCAATCTTTTTGTATGGTGCAATATTTTAAAGGCAGACAAGAAGTTTCGCATTCATTCAATTAAGCACAACGACATCGCAGCAATTAGTGCTTCAGTTATAAAATCGATATAAAAATGACTAGAACAAAAAAAAAAAAAAGAAGTCTTCAACCTTTTGCATCGCTTAAGAAGTGGATAAAAAAATTAGTCCGTCAGGTTAACAATAATTATTTTAACCTCCACTCGTTATATTTATGAAACAAAAGGGATTTGATTGGTTTAAAACATTATAATCGAGTTGGCTATGAAAACAAAAGAAAATTAATTGGAGCTAAATCGCCACTAACTATTCATCAACCTTTTTTTTATTTTCGTTAAAATTTGTTTTTCTTTTTTGACTAACTGACTGACTGACAACCTCCATCTATTCTCAATCCATTCATCACTCTAGCCAACCAACACAGCAGGTTATGATTTGAATTACAAATCATCGTTGGAAATTTATAATTTAATTAGTCCACGATGAACGATTCAGACTTTTCCCAAATGAAAACCTCATCAGTGCCATCATCATCATCATAATCATAATCATTCCCTTGTCTCGTTTTCATATTTTTCTAGATAGAGTAAGTTTCAGCAGAAGTACTGAAAGGCAACCACGAATTGTTAGGTCCTTGTCTAACCATTTAAACGACACCGCTCGTACATTTTTAAGCTCCCAATGGCATCTATTCACCTTCACAATCTTTCGCGACCCCTCAACTACTCTAATACCTCCTATCCCACATTTTCCTCCTTTCTCTATTATTCTGCACATAATAGATGATTATTACAAAAGCATAATAATAATAACAATAATAATATATTTATGTGCATAATCAACTCCTCGACACATCGCTCATTTCTCAAATGTGTTGGGTGTTTGAACAAATGCCTTCATCTGATGATTCATCTATTTCACCGGAAGATAGGAGGGTGGAGGGTGAAACAGATGAATTTCAGGAAATTTCACAATGTTGACTATGTGTGTGCATCAAATCTTAAATTTGCTAAAATTTACGTCAATGAGATGTATGTGAGAAGGCAGTAGTGTGGCGCTATCTAACTAACATTTCATGCTAATTAATTAAGCACTTGACACAATGTGGATGGTAATCGTGGAAAATGAGCAAATAACATAGAAATAGGAAGAGAGAAATTATTTATTACTACATTTTACATGCAAACTATTTTCAACAAATAGTGAGAGACAACACCAATGATGATGATGCATTTCTAACGGTATCCAAACACTGCGACATTTGAAATGAAAGCAGAGACGTATTTTCTTTTTTAACGTTTCATAAATCAGTGACTTCTATGATCGGAGATTTTAAACTTAAAAGCCCTTGTGACGTCATTTAGGTCAATTTCAAAGGTCACTCGATAATTGAGAAATGGCAAATTGCCGTCTCTTTTGATAGAATCGCAAAAAGAAAAAAACTTGAAAAAATTTTTTATGAAGCCACTTTTTTTTGCGTCATATTTTCACGCCATTATCACACCATCTTTTCATCCAATTTTTTTTTATACAACCCTCATTACTCATATCATTGAATCATTTGAATGAAGGAAATTTTTTTCTCGTTGAATTTTTTCTAAGAGAGATTTTTTCACGCTTCCCATCATCTTTCTATGTAAATAGCAAAAAGAAAAAAAAATGAAGATCTCGACATTGTTATTTGTATCGAGGCAGGTTATGTAATATATATAAGAAACTCAACGCCACCTTTGTGATTATCGCGTTTATCTCTCATGTACTTGAAACCCACTTATCGGCTCTTATCAATTACCGACGTTCTAACACCGATTTATCGGTTATAAGAATAAAAAAAGCTCATTCAATGTTACTCAACATAAATTTTCACACCTTTCAAGATGACCTAATATTTTATTTAACGTGATCATATTGACGAGAATCTCATGATTGCAGTGAAATTTTAAAACTCACCCCTGTACAGTTTCTGACGTAGTATTAAATAAAAATTATCTTCTTCTTACCTGCAACGAAACAAAAAAACCAATTAAATACGCAATATACGCTGTTAATAAACCAAGGAGCTTTAATTATAAAAATAAAACCCTACACCGACCATAATTTCACTTAAACATGCTCACAACGATTATTATTATTAATATTATGATTTTTTATTATAATCGCGATATAATTGAACGAAGGAAACGACTAACGAACAACATAACGAGAACACGACGTAGGCGAACAACTGATAGAGAAAATGTGATTAAGTCATGCGAAAAAACACGGTCGAAAAACGTTACGAGAGAGCTTTCGCTTCTTAAGCCTTCTATACCTGGAGTGTAAGTACAAAAAAAAAAAAAACGAAGAGAAAACGAACGAATGGTGGTCGCGTGGTGTGGGTGGGCAAAAATGCCAAGGTAGATCTTTTTCTCGTTAAACAGGTGTATTATGAGATGAAATATGATAAATATTTTTTAATTAAATTTCACATAAGCAACGAATGCGAACGGCCGCGGCGTCGCCATCCACCGACGCAAAACGGAGAAGGAAACACACGATGACGATGATGACGAGGAAAAAATTAGCAGTAAAAACCACTAAACGAAACGGAAGAAAATTACGGTAGCAAATAATTAAGCTTCAAGCTTTCTCTACCGTGTCTTCTTTTCGCCCATGTCTCAAATTAAATTAAGTCCAATTCAAAATCAATATTGACGGGATTTTTTCAACTAAATAAGCACATTGTATAATTTCCACCTTAGAAAAACTTTCAAATTATTACATTAAAAAAAGTTTTATCTGGAAAACTTGGAATAAAATTGTTAAGGTCATGTTTCGGAGGAAATTTTATTGTCCTCGTTTGTGATAAAAATAATTCTTTATATAAAGCTCAAAAGATACGTTTGAGGGAAATATCTTAGTGATTAACTCAAAGGTTTTGGGTTCAAGACTGGGTCACAATCAAAATTTTTTTTTTAGGATTTTCCTTAAATGAACATTCAAACATCTATTTAAAGGTAAATACAAAAAAAAATCAACAAAACTTTTAGTTTTTGAGATATGCTTAAAATACCTTGCCAGTACCTTGGTTCTAAAAGGGCTAATGTCCATTTTTACCATTCCCAGAAAATGCCAAATTAAATTATACAATATTATTCAAACGGTTTTCCTAAGAATCTCGTTTTCGGAATCAAGAGACCTCAACACGTTTATTTCTTTTTTACTATATAGTAGTAAAATTAAATATGTACCTAGTTACCTGGGGAAACCTGATTGAAAGTTTAAAAATTTTAGAAATATTTATTCAATACAAATATTTTATTTCAATGTTCTGTAGTTGATGAGAATATAATCGATCAAATGCCAAATCTAAAATGTCAAGATTGAAAAATAAGTTAATCCCTTATAATCGGATTAAAAATGACATTGAAACATCGAGCGTCGATAATTTCAACTTTTGTTGAATTTCATAAAACTAAGTAAGAGAATTTTTGAAAATAATTTTTAAATCTTTTATAAACATTTCTATCAATATTAAGTATCGGGATTTTCTTTATTGGCTTTTCAAAGTTTAAATTTTTAGGCTGAAGTCATTGCATTGTGTTCAAATACTTTACTTCTCTGACTCGGACTTCGAATACCTTTTTCTTTGTCAAAAATATGTCAATAAGATCCAATGTATTGGAGCTAGTAAAAAATGTACAGAACAATTTTTATAGAAAATTTCATTAGCTTCAAGTTTAAAACGAAAATTTTTTTCATAAAACTCATAGTTTTCGAGATATACCTCCAAACAAAAATATGTCTACTACTTAATTTCCTATATATATACAAAATTTTTCAATGGTAATAAATGGACTCAAAGAACATCGGTTAAAATCCCCGAAGTTATTTTTTTTTTGAATTCCAACAAAATGAGTAACCTATTCAAGTACATCTTACTAATATTATAAACGTGAAAGTTTGTAAGAATGGATGTTTGTTGCTCTTTCAATCAAAAAGTACTGAATGGATCTGGATGAAATTTGGCATAGATATAGATTATAATCAAGTTTAACATATAGTATACTTTACATCCAGAAAAAATGTACGGTTCCCGTGGGATAGATTTTTTTTTGTTTTTTACAGAACAAAAGATTACCTTCTTTTTTTTACAATATGGTTGTTTAGGGGTCAGAGAATGATATAGGTTACTTCTTATACCAGAATAATGAACGGTTCCCAAGGGATAACAAAACAAGTATGTATTCTATAAAAACCGTGTATTTAAAAGTAGATTCATTAAAATCCACAAAATAGAGTCTTAACTCATTTTCCTTAAAAAGATTTGATCTACTTTTTACTCAAGAGAGATGTTCAATTCCCGTGGGATTATATGTTTTTTGTTTATTACAGAGTTAAAGATTTATATGATTTTTCAATGTGGTAGTTTGGGGGAGAATGATATTGCTTACTTTAAAGGCTAGAATAATGCATGGTTCCCATTGGATGGCAAAACAATTATATCCTACAGGAACCGTACATTTAAAAAGTTTGTTTAATAGAATTTTAACGCATTTTCATCCAATTATACACGATAACGAAAGAAATCTCTACAAAGTTGAAAAACATTAACAATTTTTAGTGGAAAATAAATAATTATGAATTTCAATTTAACACCCGATAAAATTAATAATGACATTTTTTTCAAATATTTTAATTTTTTCATTGTTCATTGTCGAAGATATTAATTAGAAATAAACGTATTTCAATAATCATTCAAATATTTCAAAATTTAACAATTACTTAACGCAACGAATTTTAATGAAGTTTTGCTAAAGATCCTGTAGGTTAGCTACTAAACTATTTTTACTTTTAAGGGAAAATCCATTAATTACGTGAGGCGTTCAGGAGCCGATGGGGTCGAGCCGAATCTCATCTAATCTTACTTTAGGGAAAGGAAAGGTCTCGCAAATATCAGGTATTTTTTGTTTTGAAAAATATCACCTTAGATTGCTGGTTGGGGGAAAGATATATGCCAAATCTCATGACATTTTACCAGAGGGGAGGGGAGGGGATTTCAAAAATCGCAAAAAACGCCTCGCGCAATTAATGGATGCCTTCTAAAAAAGCTGTACGGTTTTAAATGACATTTGGTATGAAAGATTTTCAAGTCCCAAAGGAAGAAACCTACAGATACTTTTTTACTAAAAATCGTATAGAAGCTGATGTGAGACAGCTAACATCTCTTTCTTGAAAAGTAGTTTTACGAATTTTGATGAACTTTTTTTGGATCTAAAGTCTGAAAGTATCTATAATTTTTTTCTGCCAAAATAGATTAATTTTTATATTTCGCTATGAACGCAGGGAATCTTTAGATCAATCAGTTAGATTAAGATACACTCAGCAAAGCGAGCGGGTATCAGCTAGTATCTAATAGGACCAATTACAAGAAAATTTTTAGGGAAAACTTTTTTTCTTTTCTATCCATAATTTATTAAATTTCTCAAACATTCTATTACTACAACGCAATATAGTAAATACCTATCTATATATAAATGAATTTATTTAATAACCCCCGTTAAAAAAGCCTCGCTACACATACATAGATGATGGGTAGTCAAAATCCATTTTTACGATCTTTCGGTCCGTAAAATTGATATGATGATGTCGTCTCCGATGGCATCAATAAAAAAATAAATCCGTACATATTTCTTTTTTGCTTTATCGTTTTATTTGCTTCTTATTTTTTATTAAAAGTTATTAAAATGACATCTCACTACTTTATAGACCATATTATATCCAAATATATACAAAGGTGTACCTATCATATACACGTAAAAAATAAATCGATCAAAGTAATCTAAAACTTGTAATAGAATAAAAATATTTTATTATAATATTAACTTTCTTAAGAGGTTTGAACCCTGGTCCGTTTGACTTAATCGCGTAAATATTGTACCATTTCAATATGTGTCTCTTATATAATAATAAGCACTAATAAGTAAATATGTTTGTATGTTATCAATTATCTTTTCAACTTCTTATCATAATCCAACAAAAACGATATCGTTAGAAACATCGTGGTAGTCCACTGGTTATAAGCTACAGGTCGTAACTCACGACCCGAACATTTTCTCATTTAACGACCATTAAAACCTAGCAAAACAGAAAATAACCTTAATGAACGTATAAAAAAGTTTTGAATGACACAAACAAAAAAGTTTAAAAACTTAAAAGCTCCTTCATCTGTCTAATTTTTAACTTTCATTTTTTTTTTAGTACCCATTAAGCTATTAAATTTGATTGCACAATTCAGAGGAATTTTGCGAATTATTTTATGTCTTTCAGTCAGTTTTTTTCCTCTCCTCATTTTATCCGTCTTTTATCCTTCGCGTCTTTATACATTAAGTTAGTTTTTTTTTATGTACCTATTATATATTGTACATCTATCACACAAAGCTTTGCACCTCCCTCTCATAACAAATAGTAATAAAAAACAAGAAAAATAAAGAAAACTTTTTTTAAAACCGTCTTAAAGCGGATTATATCGTATATATAAAAGTTAAATCCATTGCATGCCATTTTTTTACGCTATAACTTTTGTTTTTTTTTTTTTCTCGTTCTCTAAATGTGTGTATTTCGTAATTAATTTATGTATTGTGTAACCCTTTTACATAAAAAAGTTGGTTGGTCGCCATTAAAACAAAAAACAAGTGGAATGGTAAATCATCATCCTGCAGAAAAACATCTGATGCCCATATAATAAACATAACCTCTTTAAAACTTTCATTTCAAATTTTAATCAAAGATACCTGCGAAAATATCAATAATCACACAAGAGATAATAGAAAACCATGTCTTGTCATTTCTCATAGCTTATCATTGAAGTTAATGAGAGTGAAAAGGACGAAAATAAAACGAAACAAACGTTGAGTTGTTCATTGTAAATCAAAAATAATTTCCATCAATCACCTGAAAGCCTCAACAGTGCTCCGCTCGAATTTTCCCTCGAAATGATTCGAGGGAAACGTTTCACGTTTTTCATGGCTCGTCGAATCGAATTAAAATTGAAACTCTGTCAAAAACTATCAGCAATGATGAAGGAAACGCACGCAAAGAAATAAATAAGAATTTTTTTCATAACAAACAAAACAGTTAAACTGATTATTAGAAACAAAATATTGTTGAAACATTTTTGTTATTTTTTTAGATTTCTTTCGACGTATTAATGGTGGATAAAATGAATAAAATTAATAACTGTTGTCCCATTAAGAACGATAACGTAATGAAAAAATTAGTCCCGAATAAAAATTCTGCATAATTTTTACCATCTTCCTAGTAAAGGCCTCATCAGGTTAAAGTATGGTATCGTTAAAATGAAGCAAACCTCTTCCCAATCGGGATCATTATTACAAATATCTTACAGAATCTTACTGCTTCTTACAGAAGAAATTATTGAAGTTAAGGTTGTCCTGATCGAGTCTATACAAGGTTTTTGTCAGAATGACCTCATCATTGATGATCTTATTACGTAAGAAAATCCTTATAGGAACTTCATGAGGTAATCCTATACAATTTTTTCCGTAATTGAATTATAACGAATTGAAGATTGAACATCAATAAGAAGGCTAAGTACCAAAAAAAAAATAGGTCAGACTCAAAAAAGCCAACAACCCAATAGGTACATAAATAGTTACTATTACTGATTTTGGCATTTAGCCCGCTTTTTAGGTTGTTGGCAATGGCACTTAGCTTGCTTTTGCGAGTCTAACTCAATTTTTTTGTTTTCGGCACCTAGCCCATTATTGATATCCAGTTTTCAATTGTTTTTCTCTACTTCTTTTTTTTATTTTCATGAAAATCTGGAAAATTTCAGCATAAAATGACTGACAAATGACTCTCTTTTTAGTAACAAAAATTTAAATAAAAATAAAGAAAAAAATTTTATAGAACGCTACTGATTTCCACAAACATAACCTTCAATTTACATAAATCGGAAATGTAATTTACTATCTGTGTCATCCAACAAAAAGCCCACCAAGAAAATATTTTACAACAACAAAATCTTCAATAAGCCTCACATCAACCATCCTCCTCGACACCACTAAACTCGAATTCTTCGTTGATAAAATTTATCACGACCTCATTCATACTTTTGTCACCCACCCACCCACCAAATACAATCTTGATCTCGATATTTTACACGATGAAAATATCAATGCTTTCCATCTAACTAACTAAAAAAAAAAAAAATCAACACATTGATGGTTCATTCGCAATGGTCTATCGGCCCTGCAACAGGGGTGTGTGGATGGTGAGGCGATTCGTGGGACATTCGTTGATACAAGTAAGAACTTATAATTGGAATTTGTGCCCTCGAGTCGCCTCGCACAAATTTGCTTCGTTCTTAAAATTAAAAAAGTTTAACTGAAAAAAAAAACAAGCGAAGAACGCAAAAATAAATCAAAATGGATGAAAATACAATTTTGAACAAATGAAAGTCAACCCTCATTGAAATGGTAGCAAGAGAAGAGTTAATAATTGTTATTGAAATCTTAACAATATGCCAAAAACGAGGATAACATTTTTTTAATTTTTTTTTTTGTTAAAAATATCAAGGAAACACTGTGAATTTTCCAAATGACATATTTGACGTCATACTGTAACTGTTAAACGAAATCCAGATGAAATGATTGAAGAGAGTGAGTAAGAAGTTGCGAAAAACTCAACGAGAGATTGCCATACTTACAACCAACGAACTTTTCCCACCCACCCCTCTATACTCAACTGATTTGTATGAGTAAGCAAGTGTAGTAATATCCATATATTACATGATGGAGGTTCCATATAAATCTGCAGAGAAATCTATAGTATTGGAAATTTTTCAATTAACTTTCTGTTTTGTAAAGGGTTTTAAAGGGAACAGAAAAAAAGGTTTGAGGTTATATCAAAACAAATTTTGAATATTGATTATTTAAACACTATAATATCAAAAGTAAAAAATAATTAAGAAAAATTTGTCTCAATGTTCAATTATAGGTACCTACTCTCTACTTGTTTGGGACACCTTGTATCTGAGTTATCACATAGTGGGTGCTTCATAGAATGAAGTTAGAGTTGAGTCAAAGGCATGGAAATGGCGTAGACAGAGGCTTATAGATTGATACTATATGTGTCGAAGCTTTAACTCTTTCGAGCCAAAGCTCTAAAGTCGCTAAAATCTCGGTGTTCACCCCACCCTACCCCCCGTTCTTTGCCATCAAGTTAGTCGGGTGTGATATGATGTTAAGTCGATATGCACACGGGGAAGAAGTTGAGAGCAAATAATTTCATCCCGTCACAACGACAGAGCTTTTAGTACTTCCGCACCGAGTTTTTCTTTTCTTTTAGACAAACATCCAGCAGCAGCACTTATTGACATATTGTCGACATGAAAACTATCCCCGGCGGTTCGCAACGACGAATGCAATATGCACTCAATCTCCCTGCTTCCCCACTTATGACACACACACACACACACACACACACACATACTCACACAAATCGTGTTCGACCAATTCAAATCATTTCGAAAGCTTGCTTCCTTTGACTTTTCGAAGGAACATATATTTGAAATATTATTATTACTATCTTCCTCATATCATCCTCTCAATCCACCTCATCCCCATACAGTTCGTTAATCAAAGTCTTTTGAGCTTTCAAATTGAAATTCTGCATTGCACAATTTAAATTAAAATATTTTACTCGCTTAAATTGGAAACAATAAAGTTTCAAAATGTCCTATATTCAACTGTTTTTTTTTCTCCTCTCTTTCGTTTCATTCCCATCAATCTTGCCAACTTAATAACACAATTCGTAACCATAAAAGTGATGTCCCAATAAAAATTTTTACATGCACAACGAGGCAACGGCTATAATAAAGTTCGCTGGCCTCTCTTGGAAACCCGAGCCAAGTAACGTTGTTGTTGTTCCCAGATACTCCCTTGCCTAACCCAACCCACTTGTCCACACAGAGGTCTACTTGCCGTCCCAATTCTTTGACTGCTAAGTGGAACAATAACTTAAACTTTAAAGCGACGAAAAAATGTTTCTCCAGAGACCACAACATGAAGACGGTTAAGACAAGATCTACATTCTGATGTATTACATAACCTTAAAACTGCATGTGGAAGACAATTTGTTTTTATTGCTGTCATCATCTAGCATTTGTTACTACAAGCACAACCTCAAAACTATTTAAAGTGGGTTAAAACGTTAGTCAACGACCAGCATGAAAAAGAAACAAATGGTTAGGAAAATTATCAAAATAATCTGCATAATATTGGTTTTTGTGAAACGTGATGTCTGATCAGGAAACGTATTTTTAATGACATTAACATTTTTTTTTTAGAAGCACGGAACCCTAATAACATAAAAACTAATACCTACAATTTCAAAAATTACTTGGGTCAGATGGACGTCAAAATTCGATTCGATTTCGATGGAAAATCAATAATCTGATTTCCTTTTGTTTAATTAATCTACAATTAACATAACACACAATTGAAAGAGATAAACAAAAATGTGAACTAAGAAAAGAGAAAAGAATCGTTTTTACACAAAATAATAAATAGACATAGCAAAAGTGACAGATAACAATCAATTAAACCATTTGTTTCTTAGAAACATTTGACAGTCGAATTGGAAATGAGATGCGCTATGCGGAAAGTTGGGGATAAAGGGAACGAAATATATGAATTATTGATTTTAAAAAGTTATCATTTGCCATATACCTCTAACCTAAGAGGATATGTATTTTAAAAAATGAAAAATGAGGCCGAATTTATAGGTTATGTAAACAAAAGCTAACCCATCAAAACAGAAACTTTTTGAAAAGAAGTTTTCCCCCGTTTTTTTTTCAATAATAAAACACCAAATTTTTCAATATATGTGTTAAAAAATTTTTATATCAAAACAAAAGAAAATCGTGTGTTTTAAATTTGACTCAAATCCATTTCCGGTTTGCAAGAAAAAACCACCTTTGATTTTTATTAAGATTGAAAATTTCATGAAAATCCATTTCACTGGAAGGGGTTTCGCTTTGAAAACTTTTCAATTTTAAAAAACAAAAATATCGACAGTCTTTTTCCCTCCTTCGACTGTTTGTCGTTGAAAATGGCTACGTCTACGTCTTTTTTTTTTTTTTTGTTCTCCTTCATACAATAAATTGTATGTTAATATTTTTGGCATAAATCCAATATATTTTATGTGTATTACACAAATCTTCAGTTTTTTGTTTTTTTCTGTTACAACTTTTTGTTTTGGCGTCCATTTTGAACTATTTCGCGCCAAATCGACAGTAAAAATAACTGTTTTTGACACATACGTACAATGGGTGTTAAAAAGCTTTGAAAGTTTTAGAAACGACGCCAATTCTCGCCACTGCATCAAATTCAACTATTAACAAACTTTATAAAAAAAAAAATGCTGTCATTAATATGTATAATCTAGCTCGAAAGGCTATAACATATTCGTTGTTGATAAAAAGGATGTCACTTAAATATGGTCGTTAATCTCGACAAAAAATTGACAGTCGCTATCATTTGTTTCCAGTGACACTAATGAAATTAAACATTCGAAAAATTTAAATCGTTTTGTAGCAAAAGATTGAATTCTCAAATATTATTAAAAATTGGCTTTGAGAGAAGAGGGGAATCAAGAAGAAAACATAGAAGCGAGAGCTTTGAAAAATTTTTCAAAATGGCGTATAAGACCAAGACAAATCGGAAAGCATTAATCATCATCGCGTACACATTTGTTAATTTAGCGAGAAACAATTGAAAAATGGCCAATTGTGTAAACGAGAGCAAATGAAAGATGTTGCAAAGAGAAGACACGATTGGATTTCGTTTAATTAAATTTCGTGGAATTCGAGAAAAGAAAAAATATTTTCCGATTATAAGTGGGTGCCATCTAAGCCCTAATATTATAAATTTTAAGAAAATTGTTCATAAATATCAGCTTACTTTGATAAAAACAAAAAAGATGTTCATTTGTTCTCTTCATTTCAATTTTTAAACAATCAAAAGAACGAAAAACGATCAGCTTACCTAAAACAAAAGAAAACAATTATTAGTATAACAATATATTTTAATCTAGTTGTTGTTTTGTTTTAACTATAGGTTTTTAAAAGTTTAATAAAACAATAGAAAATCTCGAATGATCCCGAGACAAATGGCGCTTACATTTTGTTGGTTGTCAAAGCAAAACGAACAGCAATATGACGAAATGTCATGTCGCCATTTTAATTGAGAGACGAAAGCAAAAAACAAATTAATCGCGGCGGCATGGCAGCGACTCGTCTGCAATCTATACGTACAATAATTAAATCACTAAGCAAATAATAATTGAATTAATTTGCGCTTAGTAAACGTAAAACGTAATTCATTTGCGATTCGTTCTCTCTTTAGACATTAAATTATTATTTGCGGTTAACACACACACACATACAATGAAACACTTTTGGAGATCGAATAAAACGACTGACAACAAACAGACGCAGAACGCATACTAACGCAATCAAGTTGCGATTAAACAGTGAAACGTGGAAAATCCAAAAACCTCACCCCAGCCCACCTCATTCAACCACCGACGTGAGACATACGACGAAATATGGTTAGGCGATGAGTGGAGCAAACGAAGGAATCGAGATGATTACTTATAAGCCGAATATATCGTAGCGATATAATTAGTGTTTGCTAGAAACCGCAAATTCTGTACTATATAAGAGAGACACAGTCCTATAGGGCTTAAAGGATTCAAACAAAAGACAATCAACAGGACTTGACAGTAATATATTATTGAACATTTGGAATAAGTAGAGATGTGAAACAATTTTTTGAAAAGCCTTTTCCCGTAAGATATAGCTTTACATAAACTCTATATAATAAAAAAATTGAATATCAATAGAATTAAACAATTTTTTGATCAATTTCATGACACGCGTTGAAATAAGGTTTGGTGATACGCTTAAAGGGCAAGGGGAGAATTGAGATATCTATTTACAAGAAGTACATAGTATATCGAAGTGATAAAATTAGTATTTTCCATCAACACGAATCTCTATATTAGGAGAGAGACACACTCCTATAATGCTTTCAGCCTTTAAGGTTTCAAACAAAAGACAGTCAAAAGCACTCGACAGTAATATGATTAATCAGTTGAAACTATTTCAGAAGTAAAACAATTTTTTCGGGATCTAGTCTTTTAAATAAATGTCAAACTTGTTGTTACCCGCCCGCTTAAATAAGCGTAAAACAAACTCTATTAATGTAAAATTGAAAAAAACAAAATATAATTTTTTATATTGTGCTTATGATTTGGAAATCAAGATGCAATACACAAATACATAGATAAACATAAATCGACTCAGAAGTGGTATATAGTGCGTATCATCGCAGTGATATAATTAGCAAGTGCACATTTTTACAGGGATAGAGACACCCTGCTATATTGCTTTAAGGATCCAAACAAAAGACAGTCAAAAGGATTTGACGACAATATGAATAAAGAAATTTGAAACTATTTTAGATGTGAATTAATTTTTAAGAGGGGTTTCCTCTAAATAAACGTTATACTACTTGTTAACTGCCCGCTTTGCTAAGCGTAAAAAACATTTTCTTGAAATTTAATTTAAAAAAAAAAATAAATTATGGTTACGAACAAAAATTAAGTAAATTTAATTATCGATATTATTAATTCTTGTTTTCACTAGAACCAATATTTCATTCGAAACAAAACTTTAAAGATAAAATTTTCATCTGTGTAATTTTTCACAATTTGTCTCCTCGTTTTCATCAACGAAATACTTAATATCCATAATTTGGTATTAAACATAAATCTTGAGTCTATCTATGGTTCAGATCCGTTTTTTTTTTATAAACAACATACAAGAAGAAAGATCAAAGCTTCATCCACCATTTATTTATGTGTATTTTGTGATATTAAAGGAATGAAGCTTTTCGTTACTTCGTTTAACTAAAAAGATAAAATTAAATTCCTTGATTGTTCTCAAAACAAACTGAAAAAAAAAACCATTTAAAACGCTTGGAGAGGAGGTGTAACTTTCGACTAAAAACCATCCTCAAAATTTCCATGTTTGATATCTACTCGGGCCTAATCGTGTTTGTCATCGTTTCACGTTTCAACGACCATCATTAAAGATAAGAGAGACGAGAAGAAAAGAAATTAAATGTTGAAATTTTCTCATCTAAGTAATCCCCAAACTAAAATTTGATAATGAAAACAACATTTTATAGATACAAAAAAAAGAGGTTAAATTTAACAAAATCGATAATCCGGCTCGAAGGATCAGCACGTATTTATTGTGGGTTATGAAAAAAAAAAATTATCCCGTCTCGAATTTGTGACCCGTTATTCTAATTTTTCACGGCTCTAACGAGGTTATCTCACACAAACATACACACATACACACACACTAATATTTAAATATGGTCGTAAATTTCGACGAAAAACGCCGGCATAAAAAAAGAAATATTTCATGAGACAAAACCAACCGAAGGTTGGTTGCAGGCATTTTGCAGTCGTAATTCTTTAAAAAAATTTCATAGCCTACTTGGCACAATGACAAAAATACTTTGTTAACTGCATAATATGTGAATTAGAGGTAAGATAAAATTATTCTTTGCCTTAAGAAATTGATTTATCAAATTATAAACCCTCACACTATGAGACAAAGAACGCGTTTAAGGAAAATAGAGTGGTGTCACGTGCGTCGAAAACTTGGCTTTTCGTCGAAGAGAAAAAATTAAATTTGCACCTTTTTTTTGTTCACCCAATTCACAATATTTCGTGTTCGTGTTCGTGAGCGTGTTTTTTTTTTTCTATTATCAACCAAGAAGCTTTCATTCGTTCCCCAAAAACTAAGAATGAGATTAAAAGTTTTTCACGGAAAAAATTCTTCACAAACTTCGAACATTGAAATCTCAAGAGGCCGAGAGAAAAAAAAAACAGAAATGATATAAATTAGGTTACTAATTGAATTAATCAAGCTGGCTATAATCGCATTGCTATTAGCCTATTGGTCAATAACGACCAATAAGCGTACTTTTTAACTTTCAAAGCCTATTAAGATAAGATGTAAAGCTGATATAAATTAGAAAATTAAACAAAATTATAGAGTGAGAGATGCGCCGTTATCTACGTCCATTAATCATTTCAATTTAATTAAATGCAACTTGATTCCCGCCACATTCCTCCACCCGCCAAATCAGCAGTGAAAGGATTTTCGTCGAGGAGATTGGGTGCAGCGACAAACAAAAGCCATGCCGGGACGGGAGAGTGATGCAAAAAAGCATCGGTCGGATCTCAAATTGGGAAAAGCTCATTAGCTTTGCGTTTTGCATGGAAAACAGCACGAGACAAACATATTATAGCTGGTAGCAGTGGGCGAGAAAGCAAAGATGAAAATCCCTCGCATATTAATGAACTTTCCTGTATATATTTACAATAATAAAACGAGAACGACTATGGGAATACATCAAGCGAATGAGTGAGAAAACGTGAACTTTAAAAAGCCGTTCTAAAGCTGTGCTAATTTTCATGATAGTTCAAATACTTATACAAATAAAAGTTATTCAAAAAATTTCGCTTAGAAAAAGCTTTTTCTAAAGCTGAATGAAATCAAAATTTTCACTTTATAATAATTAAGTAACGCAAAAATACTCTGAATAATATTAATTAAGATACAAGATAGGTATAAATAAAAATAAACCAGGAGAAATATTATGCAATATACAACTCGTTTGCTACACTCTTTTGTTTTGTATCATCTATCCTAGTATATTTTTATGGTATCCTACATAATATTAAATTAACGTAAACGCTCGTTTGCCAAGTACAAAAAAAAAACGCTCATAATATTAATTAGAAGCACACAAAACACACGAAAGGCGCCATAATTTTTTCGCTTCGTGTAATTAAATTTGTTTGAACACAACAACAAACGAATAGAAAAAAAACAGTTGAAAAAACTATCACAACAAACAATAAAACAAATGAAATCGACAAAGTGTAATGCATTTGTTTGAAACAAAATAATTCTAGATTGTTTTATGTGTTAGAAATACTGAAAAGGGTGTTGATTTCTTTCTGGAAAATTAAATATCTTTGATTAATTATTAATTCTTTTGATATTGGCTTGATTCAGAAGATAGTGGAATATTTCTACATTATAGTAAAGGAAGTGTTGTAATCGGGTCGAATTTTCGATTTGGAGTTTTCACTAGAGACACACGTTTTGAAGTGTCCCGAGTTCAAAATAGTATTTTTTAGAAAAAAAGGTGTGTGTGTGTGTGTGTGTGAATTTCACCAAACTTAGTAGTTTGTCTACATATTTCATCTTGTTATACAGTGAAACTTTTGTGAAGCTCCACTTTTTGCTAAGGGTTGTTGGTTTTCAATTTTTTTTCGAAAATGGCTCTACCAATTTTTTTTCAACTTGCTATAGTTCGTCGAGTCAATATTCCCTACAACTTTTATTTGAAACTTTTTCTTATAAAAATTAAAATTATGGGGGTTCTGGGGAAGATAATGGAAGTTCGTATATACATGGAGTCAGGGAGAATGTATACTTGTAATTGTGTTTAAGATCCCCTTTTTTTACTTTCTTTTACTACTATATAGATAATAAAGGAAGTATTGCAATCGGGTCGAATTTTCGAATTCGAGCTTTCACCGGAAATACATGTTTTGAGGTCCCCTGAGTCCAAAAGAGTGGTTTTTAGAAACATGTCTGTGTGTGTGTGGCAGCCATATCGTATCGAAAGCTTTATCCGAATTTCACCAAATTTGGAATTTGACCTCCATATTGTACCTAGTTGTGCCGCAAAGCAGGTTGAAATCGGTCAATAAAAAGCTACACTTTATTCTAGGAGTTTTGGAGCTTTTTCAATTTTTTTCAAAAACGGCTCCAACGATTTTCTTTAAACTTTCTACAGTTCTTAGACTTATTGATGCCTACAACTTTTATTTGAAACTTTTTCTTGGGAAAATTCGAATAAGGGCGGTTCTGGGATAAAGGTTGGGAATTCATAATATATATATACATATAGTATATCCATATGTAAATAGGCTGTTTAGTTATAGAGTACTTATAGTTCTTTTAACCAACAGTGAGTTACATAAATAAAAGTAAAAGAAAGTACTGTGACGCCTCGCAGCAGATATTTTAAAATATCAGCGGATTTGATGTAAAAGAAAGTTTTTGACGCGTCTAAGCAAAAGGCAAAAAAGGGAGGTGTACCACTTAATGCTTGTGGTATGTTCCATATCCCAAAAGGTTTTTAGTGGAGTTACCAACTGTTCTGCTTTTGGCTTATATAGCTATGAAAAACTATTTTCCACCTGTTGTGGTCTTGGCTTATAGCTTTGAAAAACTATTTTGTCTGCTATTCAAACATAAAAATCCTCTGGAAAGTAATAAGCCATATTTCTACTAATTATTAAGGGAGGGGATATTTTTAATAAAAAATTGGTAAGTAACTGTCTTACAATGAAAATGTGCTTTGTTAATAGTTTAGTAAAATTGTCTACTTGGAAAAATTAACCAAAAAATCATTATTGTACGACGTGAATAATATAAAGTAAATTTACATTTCCTCTGGGAAAATCTAAACAGATATTTTTCACGTCTCATCTCTTCCATTCTACCATCATTTTCTCATCTCTGACAGCCCAAATGCCATGTTACAAGTTGTAACCGCATCAAGTTTCATCTTATTTACTACCATACATAGTTTATAATATAGCGCGACTCAATGCCAACGGAACAACCAACCAAATGGATATATAGGGGGTTGGGTTGTGTGGTGTGAGATTGGAAAAAAGGATCGAATATTATTAAATAAGCTCAACCCTATTCCCTACGCTCTCCCCGATCCCGCATCCCTCACAACTAAATAACATGAAAATATTTCACTCGATTACACCAAAAAGTTTTCCTTCAACGTTCGATGATGAGAAAATTGAGCCGTTTTCCGAATGACGAAACCAACAAAATCGGAGATAAATATTTGAGTTAATTAATAAATGAAGACCAAGAGACGAAAGCTTTGTAATTCCATACATTCAGTAATCAAATAATATTTATATAAGTAATTTAGTTTTAGACACCACTCAAAACAACCAAATGTTAGTCTAAAAAACTGACAATGGGTATAATTTAAAGAAAATGTTTTTTGCCACTGTTTGAAAAATAAAAAAAGAATGAAAAATGGTACAAATGGGACGCTACGTGGTCGACTAAAGATAATTTTATCTCCTAGTCTACCATTAAAACGTATAATATTATGCATTACCAACAATTAATAACAAACAAAAGATAAAACAAATAATTTTTTTTTTTTTTAATTATTCACTACATTGTTTTAAATGGCTGATTTTTCTTTTTTTTTGAAATTTTAATTAAATGACAAACGAAAGTGAAAATTTAATAACAAACATCGCACGTTAGTTATAAGAGCAATAATAACACTAACAATAATAATATCAACAATGCGTGCTTTTCGAAATTAAAATACGAGTTAAACACGAGTGAAACACGACACTAAAACATAACAACATCGAGAGAGAAAATACACATAGTATATTGGCATATTTAGGACACGATAATGAAGAGAGCTGGGCGTGGGGGGGAGAGAACGCTGAAGCTTGCAATGAGCTTTGATAAGGTTTGATAAAATGATGTGTACCTATGTGTGTATCAATTGGGGTGAAACAACCGTCATTTACATTGCCATCATTGACACACAGGCCCCTCTAACATTTTTCATCAATTCGTAAATTTTACTATGTAACCATTGTTTCCCCCCCTCCCGTTTTTGCCTGATTATTGATAGGTTAGAAATATAATTGTGAAATTCTATGGGAAAACAACAAGTTTACAAGTTTTCGTAAAACTATGTGTGCATACAACTACAAAAAAAAAACTCTAAAAAAAAACAAATAACAAAAGAAAATCTACTTTCCACTATAATTTGTTGAAAAAAAATAAATAAAAACAAAAGTTTTATCATGAAAATGCTTTTTTTACTGAGTTTTCCTTCCTCTTTTTTGTTATTGTTTAAAAAATTTCAACTGTTTATCAATAATTAAGGCAACCCATTCAACTGTTTTGTTTGTTAAACAAAAAAAAAACAAAATTTTAAAATTATACTAACAACTCTTTTTCTCGATAACTCTTCCATTGGAATTTTCATTTCGTTTTTTTATAATTTCATAACTACGTTATAACAAAAAACGATCGCAATCACATTATTGACTATATACGCAGATATATAAATTGATAATTGAATTTCAATGTTGAGAGATTCATTTTTTAAATTCTCACCCTTTCTAAGAAAGAATTGACGCACAAGTACAATATACGCATAAGAAAAACCCCGTTCCTTCCGGGGGTGGGTGGATGTAAGTATTTTCTCCCCATCAATCGAATATTATCAACACACTTATTTTCTCACCCATTTCTCTCTGATACAACCCTTCTGACTCAATCAAAAAAAAAAAAAAAAAAAAAAAAATTGAAATCTATAAAAAAGGGGGTGGTGATACTGCGCTATTAAAATAAAATTGAAGGTTATAAAAAAAAACACACTACGTTTACTTCGCAAAGGACAACACACACACACACACAAATAAAGGAAAATGAAGACCCACAAAGAGGAGAGCTTTTAAAGAAATGAATGGGGATGAAAAAAAAAAAAAAGGAAACAAGTTAATGACTGTTCAAGTGACACACTTAATAATAACATAACAAGTGAGTGAGTACGTGGCGATACACAGACAAACACAAACCAAGGTGATATGAAAAGTTGAAAATGAAGAAGAAAAAAAGGGGAGAAGAAAAATCTGAAAACATCCCCTTTTTAATGATTACAGTTATTAAACATGATGACACCAACAAATGCATTTTTAATGTTTAAAACGCTTACTCATATACCGTATATTATTTAAAAAAAAAATAAAAACAAAATGTGAAAAAAATGAGCATCTAACTTAATTGTTGAACTCGAAAACAAAACATCATCAACCTCACTCAAATTCAATGAAAAACTAATTAACAGACAAAATGATTTTCGAATGTTTTTATCCTTTTCTATTTGAATCGGATAAAATGAAATGAAATAAATAGTGACCTATTTAATTTAGAACATATTACGTAGTACCCGGGGAAAATTAGACCTTTACCTATTTTATATAGTTAACTACAATTTAAATAATCAAGTACCATGTTATCAACAAGTTAATCTTGGAAAAAAACTTTAAAAAAACAATTGAAAATCTATCCAACTAGTTGACTTGATTAATACTTACTATAAAGAGTATAGACTATAGAAAATGAAGTAATTTACTTAAAAGGAAAAACGTTTGAACCATGATTCTATGAAATTTTTGAAAGTTTTTCCTACCTCAACTGTTTTTAATATCACAACCATTATTGTTTTCGTTTCCAATGCATCTAAATGATGTTTTTTTTGCACTAATCTTATCCTATATTCTACTGTACTATATATTATTATATATAGTACATATAAATATACTACTGTATAGTTTAAAACAGTTTTCACAAAGTCATTTTTGTTTATTTTCAATTGTTTAAACAATAAAACAAATTTTTTTAAATTATTGTCGAAACAATTGACTAACTTATAAAAAAATGAACCTCATACCAACTTTGTGAAATTAAGATGGAAAAACTATTAGATATTCCCTACTTGAAACAAAAGAGAGAGTATTATTAGTCAATTATCTATTTATAAAACAAAAGCATACCTATACTAGCTAAAATGGGCCGCATAACCTTATTTTAGGTACAGAACGAATGAAAAGCTTCGAGATTGACTAATGGTACACAATCCTTTAATACCTATTGTTAGTATAGGGGTGAGGAAAAGACAACAAGGAGATTTTGAAGACATGTTCCTCCAAATGTTGAAAATGACCGAATTAATTGGATGGATCAAGTTATCACAAAAGATTACAATGTATTCATTTAATATGTACATAAACTATTGTGCGACTTACTCTAATGAAGAACTTGAGAGTCTTACAAGCGATTTTCATAAGCTCTACGTTTAATGCAGTCACAGACACAGATAGAGACCAGGAGATCGAATTTTAAGCGCGGAAAAAAGATGGAATATATTCTCGAATGTTCCACAATCAACAATCGAAGTTTCTGGAACGTTCTAGTAACAACGACTTAAACTAAATTGTCTTAAAATAATAATTGCCTTAAAGTTATCAAAAAAGTGCAATCACACAGCTTTTGAACAGAATCTTTTGATGTGCTTCGAAAACAACGTAAAGCTTTCATCGTTAAATTAACGATCCCAAACAATTGATGACAGGTTACCAAAATTGTGAACTATGTTCCAATATAACGGTAAAACTAATAAGTGTACTTTTGTACGTAATATAATATAATGGTGATGGTAGCAATCAAAAGCTTCACTGACAATCTATGTGTGATATTCAACACGTTTAATAGGAATTTTGAAAGGGAGATAGAGCGATGAAGGGTACAAGGTAAAAGATTTTATGGTTCATGATATTAAATTACTTCATATATATGTACATTGTACATTATGACATTGTAACAATTATTATCTGAATATGAAAGAGAACGAGAGAGAAACCATCATCATGTTTCATAAATTTCAAATAGAAATTCCATGGAAATATACGCAAACAGGAGCGAGCGAGAGAGAGACAAAACGACAAACATGAAAAGATCAAGAATACAAATGTGGTATCCTATTTAATAGGACATCACATTCATATAGGTACATATAGTAATAAGCTTTATAATAATCATATCGTACATATTATGATACATAAATATAATGATGCGATAATAATAAAGCTCGTTAAAAAGCTCCATTTTTCAACATTTATCTCATCCTTTTTGTTTTTGATCAAAGTTAATTTTTGAAACACAACACATTAAAAGCTTACGTACAATTTTAACTATATATTCGGCATATATAAAGAGCAAGAAAATCATAGGCGGCTTTGGTTTTTTTTAATAAAAAAAAAACAATCGCAGATCGTTTTTCACAAATAACAAGTGAAAAACTTGAAAAACAAATTATTTAGAAAATGTAGAAAACAAGTGACATCTCATATTACTGTCGAAACAAGTAAATGCTTCGATTGTTTTAACAATAACAAAATGAATAACAAGTTTACAAGTTCTTTTTGTTTCGAATCGAAAAAAAAACTTTTTCAATCACGTTCTATTTTTATGACACAACTTAAGGTAAATGGGTCTACACAAAAAGACATTGATCAAAACAAAAATAGGAATAATAACAGAGGGTTCATGTTAACTGAATATAATTGATATAACCTATATTTTTCTGGTTCACTAGTTTTTAGGTTAGTTTTCATGTTATTGCTAGCTATTTTTTGAAATTGTTGTGTTCAAAATTTGAAGGTTAACTTGTTTATGGGACATCCTGTATCTGAATGTGGGGCATAGCTCAGATTTATGACAATAAGTTTCGCTTCAACAACAAATTCTTTAATTTAACTGAACGCGACACAAACAATTTTCCCAGCAAATTTATATTATGATTCTTTCCTTCCTTCTTTCTCCCCTAATTTATTGTCTAGCAAGTTCTAAGTTTAGCAACTATTGTGGAATGTTTTAGTCTTTCTCTCTCTCTTACGTCTCTTTGATTTTCAACCACTTTATGTGTATGTGCAAGAAACTTGTAGTCCAATTCCCAACGTGAAATTTCTATATTAATGGATTGACCTGGAGGATGGGTTTGGCGGGTGAGGGAATCTCCGCAGTTTCCCAAGTTTTACATGTAGCATATTTCCAAGTCCATGCGACCTCATATTGTTGCTGTTATTGTTCTCGAACTCGAAATTTCCTCTAATTGTTACTTATTAGTTAACGAAATTGTTGGGCGAGACTGTAATAAATTTTATTACTACATGATGTTTTGCTCCACAAGAGAATGAGGAATTGACAAAGAAGGGAGGGTGGGGGTAGTAAGCATCCATGTATTTTATATCAATATAGTTCATGTATAGTTTCATGTACCAACAGAAGTAAGTCTTTGTATGTTTAGTAAAAAAAACCGTGATCAAGTGTTCAGTGTATAAAAAACTTGTGAAAATAACCTTCAAAGTCTCTTTTTACCTAAGTGTGTTCTTTATAAAGGAAAATATTGTGAAAAACGACTCCATCTTCAAAAAACAACCTCATTACAATGTTTTTTTGATTTGCGTTAACGACACACGAAAAATTCACGTCATTAATTAACGCGCTTGTTTAAGACACTAAAAATTTTTTCCATTTTCTTCCAAACCATTTACAACAAAATGGTGGATGTAGATTTAAAACAAAAAAGAAAATTGCCATATAAACGATTTCCTGATTCGACTTCTTTTTTATTACACCCCCCACCCAACCCTGGGAAGCGTGAGTGGCGTAAATAAAGAGGATGATTGTGTCACGACGACGCTGTACACAACCTGTTAATTAGCTATATATTCATGGCAGTGAATATATATTAATTAAATTGACGAAGTCTCTGGAGAGTGAAACTTCTCGAGGCCCTTCTTTAGATTAAGGAATTCAACATTTCCCATCCCCCGTTCAACCCACCCACTTTACCTGCGTGGCATTTTCTCGCCATTTTCATTTTACTTCAAATATACGACGAGTTACAAAATGTATCATGTGTGTGAAGGTGTTCTATTTAATTCCAACCAAACACTTTCAAAACTTTCTTTTGTTTTAACAAAAGATTGTCACAATTGTTGATTGGCTTCGACATGTTTTTGTTTTTTTTTTTTTTTTTCAAAAAAAAATGACAAAGCTTTGTTGAAATACGCAACTTCAATTAATTAAAAAAAAAGATAAAAAGCTCTTTGAAAGTGTGTAGGTTTTGTGTGTGTGTGTGTGAGTGAATGTCGGTATGAACTTTGACCAGCTAAGTTAAATCAATAAAGCTCATAAAACGCTTCTCTCCTATCCTTCGTTCCCTATTCCCATCCTCCCATGCTCCAGGTTTTACTGACTGAAAAGTAAAATCATAATTTACGATGAATCGAAACTTTTGTTGTTTTTTTTGGGGGGGGTTGCTTTTGCTATAAATAAATTATGCCTTAAGGTATCGAAAAAAAAATTCCTTGAAAATATTTTCACAAATATTTCATTTATTGAATTCTACCAAATATTTCCTAATTGCGTTGAAAATTGGTTAAAATGGGTTACTCTATATCTATGTATATGTAGCTATGTACATGTCTACCACCAATACACTGGTATTTTGGTAAATCGGTGTTTCAATATAGGTATGACAAACAAAAACCGCAACCACCGACGACCGCCACCAAAAAAAAAGGCCAGGGTTAAAACACCCGAATTAAAAGCCACCAAAAGGGTGGCCTCCGAATGAAAAATAATGGGTACAATAACCACCTTGAACTTGCTAAAAACGGCATAACTACACCTAACTATTTAATTAATTCGCTATTAAAAAATAAAAAATAAAACAATCACATTTTTGTTTCTGGTTTTAACAACATTCATTTGTTTCAATTAGTATACGAGTATACTATCAATTGTTTTAACAATTAAAAAAAAAACAACCGGTCAAGTTTTTAGAAAGCTCGTAGTAGAAAGGTTTCCTACTGCAGTCGCAGTGTTTACAAACAAAAGAGAATTTTAATAAATGAAAAATGACGATGATTACAAAATATAGTTGCAGTGTATATTTGGCATAAACAAATGAATAAAGTTGTGCTTGTTTTCAACGGAAGGGGTAGTGGGAAATTGTTCATATTTTCCTTTATCGACTTAGGATTTCTGTAAAAAGTGAACGAAGTCCTACAATAATAGTAATAATAAAAACAATAAAAAAAGACAACTAAAGAAACAAGAAACAAAGAAAAATCTAAATTAGTTGTATGAGGATTTTATGTTTTTGCTTTTACAAGTCTAGGGATTTTTCTCCCCCAACATATGCCATGTGACCCATTGTGATTTGACCCACTGATCTGTTTAGGAAAGCATCAGGCTTTTAGAGAAAGCCAGTACCTGCCTTAGAGCTGCCATTGCTATCCCGCCAGGTTTAATTTCAATCTGATTTAATCTATTGTTTCGCTTGTTTTTAACATATTTAAGATCCTGATTGTAAGTCCTTTCATTTGATATAACACATGACCGTAGTTTTGTTTACCCCCTCCCCTCCCTTCGAATTGGTAGTTGCTTGTTTTTCGATTCATCTGTCATTTTTCCACTTAAGTCTATGAAAATACAAAATTTTTGTGAGCTATTTTTAGAGAAAACTACCCCTGACAGACAGACGGACATTCAGCCAAACACCTGCGAGTGTTCATCTAAAGGTATAACGTAACTCTTAAAAAAAAATTTCAAAGTGTATTTGTTCAAAAAAAAAAAAAAAAATGTTTGGTCTTATTGGATGATGAGGGTCAAGATGATTCAAGTATGAAACAATCTGAAGGACATTAGTGCACACATACTTGAACACCACCACTTTGTGAACGGTCCCATTAGTTCCGGATGTTCACACCGGACTTGGCATCGGCTCGTCCTTTAAACAAGCCATTTATCGACTTCCAACCACCCACACACCCACCCACACATATACAGATTCCTTCTCATCGTGTTTCACCAGAACAAGAACAGAATCATTCGAGTGGAACTTTGCACTAAGTACCCTCAGTGTACCAAACCCAGCTTTTCCGTAGTCATCTTGATCCACCATCATCATCAAGCGCCAGTAACCATCAGACAACTTGAAACACCGAAATTATCTCTTCGAACCTGCATCGTGCAGCCTCAATTGTCACTTTATAACATTCTCATCCGATTATCAATTTATTAGAGATACACAAGTAGCATTCCAATTAACAATCCAGCAACAACAAAACAGATTTGATCGACGCCATTAAATCATTTATTACATTCGAAGCAGTAGAAGGAACATAATGAAGAAACAATCGTAACAATAACGATAACCATATAGACAGAGATAAGAGACGTGCTTATCACAATCTAACCGCTTTTCGACAAGTCTCATGCACGAGCACGAATCTATCGTTTTTGAATGAGACTAGGGAGAAAATACACCGAAATTAGAAATCGGCTTGATTGATGTTTCATCGTCAATGGATCGAGAGGGAAACATTAACGCCGAATGAAAACCGAAAGACAGTCAGAAACTATTAAGATGTTTGTAGCTAAATGAGAGATAATGCGAATTTAATTAGTTTGTAGTTTCAATATAGGATTGTTGATTGCTAATAATCCAAAGTTGGGCTTAAAGATAAAGTGGTTTTGGAAAAAAAAACTTCACTGTTACAACAAATAAGATTTTTTCTTTCTATTGTAACGAACTTATGATTTGAGATTCGATGGAAATTCTGATAATGGACATTTGAACCTTTTACTATTGCAAACTAATGATTTTTTTAGAAGTTACGGCAGTCGAACTGTCTCGAATGTTCGAAAACACATGTTTTGCCTATATAAAAACGGTTTCTGTTAATGAAAGCATATTTTTGAAAAAAATTGGACGAGAGTAAAGGACTTTATATAGGGACTAGTGCCATTAGGATTTCCCAAAAATCTCAAAAAAAAATCAGTGATATTCACTTGGTTATGCGCCCGTTTTGTCTCAAAACTGATTTTCGTTCAAATTGAAAATATGTATATATGGAGATATGTACGACGAGAAGGACGAAAATATGATGAATATGTGCTCGTCTCTACCAATATAAGAACGTGTGTATACGAAAGCTTCAGAGTCAAAAACTTTTTCATATCACCCTCCTCCACCCCACAATTTGTTTTCTCTTACATTACAATTTATCCACACAAAACTTAATATTAACTTGAAAATATTTCACATGTTCCAGAAAAGTTGGCGGCTCGCGTGCAATCTCAAGCCAAGTGAATGGGGACCAGTAGGGTGAGGGGAGGAAGGACACAACGACTTGACAAAACGAGGTTGCAACAATCCCAAGGGATGGCACGAGTTTGACGGGAAGAAGCGGAAAGAATGTGATGATAACGCGAAATTGAAAGCATATTTTCATATTCGCCTAATGTTTTCGAGGGAACATAAACAGATTTCTAAATGAAAATCGGGTGAAATACAAAAAAAAAAAAAAATGATGAGAAAAGCATGGATGAAGGATAATGATACAATAATGAGCCACCAAAACCACTCTTAACATTCAAAAAGATATTTTTATAAAAAAAAATTACGGAACATTCAGTTTGAGAGTTCATTTTGAATTTGTTAAAATTAAAATTTTAAGAATTCGCCAATTTATTCGATATAACAGGTGGTATATCAAATGGTAGTTCTAATATACACCGTAATTTTACGTAATACCTATATTCAATTATTTTGAAATGTTTTGTTTTCTTTTGGCTTTTTGGCTTAATTTACATGTTTATGGTCTCTATTTAAAAATAAGTCATAGTTCCATTTATACACCAATGGTCACCCTATGATATCTCAAAAACTAAGGCTGGTATGAAAAAAATCTATTCGTATTTTAGTTTTAATTTTTAATGTTTGATATACTATGATGATATAGTGAGGGGCACTATATAATAGTGGTCGAGCCCCCAAGCGGCACTGAGATGCCCTGATGCACTGATTTTGGTTCTCTTCCAATCCGTCTGTGAACCATGGCTTCAAAGTTACCATGCAGGGGGCGTGAGACGGATTGGTTATAAACGGAAGATCTGGCGCGGGAGAAATGGGAAGAGAACCAAAATCAGTGCATCAGGGCATCTCAGTGCCGCTAGGGGGCTCGACCACTATTTTTCAGGCGGAGGTCACGGCCATAGCCATACCTATGTATAAGAGAAAACCTAGATATGGATCCTCTGACAGTCAAGCAGTGCTAAAAACGATCGCTAAGACAACGACCAACTCTAAGTTGGCGCTGGAGTGTCGGCAACTTCTGGAGGACCTGACAAAGCAAAACCGAGTCAAACTTGGTTGGGTGCCGGGGCATAAGGGAATTGAAGACAATGAAGAAACTGATGCTTGC
Organism: Sisyra nigra; assembly: GCA_958496155.1. Classification (NCBI taxonomy): domain Eukaryota; kingdom Metazoa; phylum Arthropoda; class Insecta; order Neuroptera; family Sisyridae; genus Sisyra; species Sisyra nigra. The sequence goes on along the minus strand of OY292315.1, from coordinate 55,439,111 downwards.
GCAAGGGCTGGTTCGATGACCCCACTAGTGAGCCCGGAAGAGGGATCGCCAAATCTGCTGTTAAAAGGGCGATGAAAGGTCAGCTGAGACGGCAACAAAACAAATACTGGCAAGAAATTCTGGTCAAAAGCGCAGCAGAATGGGAAGAATTTGCCCCACGCTCACTGCTGAGGTTTAACGGCTGGGAAGGAACCAACTCAGGACAGTAAGGGGATTGATAACTGGACACTGCGGATTGAGAAAGCATCTGAAAGAAATTGGGGTGCCTCAACAGGGCCCCAACTGCAGACTTTGTGGGGATGAGGAGGAAAACGCAACCGATGTCATTTATGAATACAAAGCCCTTACAAGATGGCGATACCTGTATGGGATGATTGGCGCCCGAACAAGCACAAATCGCGCAAAAAACTACAGGGACTGCTACTGCTAGGCAAAATGCTGAGCCTGGAATAAGCAAGAATCTTTGTACAACAAGGATATATGAACAGAACAGGAGTACAATAAGCCCAAGGCAGCAGTGCGGGGGGAACGAGCCCTAACCTGGCTTTCTGCCAAAGGGAAAAAAAGGATGATATAAAAAATTTGATACATATTTGCTGAACATTTTGAGAATATTTTAGTAAATAAAAAATCAGTTCTAAAGAAAAATTTTAAACAAATTTTACTGTGTTCCCTGACAAACAACAATCATAACGAAGACTGTGTATTATGGGGGTATATTTTTATTTTTTTTTTCTTTACTAGCAAAATGAAATGAAGGAAATATTAAGAGAAATTGAAAAAAAAAAAATTCATTTTATCAACGTCTTATTTACTTTTCCGATATATAAATAAATCCAATTTATCATCGTCGTCGATTCCAATCCCCCTTTTCCGCCATTCCCCTCGATTTGCCACCACCTCGCCGAATTTATATTTGTTAAAGAAAATCGTCCCGTTCATTCAATTTCCAAATGAAAAATTTTTTATTCTTCAATATAAACTCGACATTATTTCCATTTGATGTAATAATAATAAAAATAATAAAAATATATACAACATGTATATGGCTATAAAAATTGGATTTATTGAGACGAAAATATAAATAGAAAAGGATCGCTTCAGTTTGAACATGAAGAGATTTGTTTATTTTCATTGAAACTGCTCAAAAATCACTTAATTTAATCACTTAAATCACTTTCAAATATCACACCGACTCGTGAATTTTGATTGCTAAACAAATGAATTGATTGTTGTTATGAAACATTCCATTGGTTTCTTACGATTTCTGATTAAAATTTTTTTTAATTTTCAGCAAAAAATATTAAAGGTAAAATTACAATAAAGAATTGAAAATGGAAGTTTTATGATTACAACTAGATACACTGCTTTTTCCAAGTCCGTTTACTTTTACATCTTCATTTTCATCTCCGTAAGTCAGAATTTCCTCACTCCCCCCCCCCCCCTTTCTTTATATATCAGTCGTATTTCATTGTGTGTTCTCTGTGAAACGAGAACATAATGAATATCCCACAGGAATAAAGGGTTCTATTATTATTTTGCTTAATAAAACGTCGTCTAAAAATCGCGAGTTAGAGATTTGAAATAAAGAGGCGAACATAGAAACTTGAGTTAAAATGAAATTTTTCTTGTTTCTAAAATGATGATGAGAGAATCGATTGATGTCTAATTTTTAAACATTTTCATATTGCATGTGAGAAGAATGAATGTGGAGAGAATTGTAGCTTTTGAAAATTTAAATATTCACATCATTTCTCTGTGTTGTGTATCTTCTGCTTGAAATTTTAAATTTAAATTTTTTTCGTTTTTCATTTCGCGTAGGTGTGTGGGTGTCGTTCCTCATTTTCATATCTATTTCTGTTACAAAACAGGTGAATCGTAACCATGGCTTACTGATTTACAATTAAAAAGAAATTAGAATTTTTAATTTTTCAATATTCAATCAAATGTAGAACTTGAGGGTCTCTGATAGAGTAGGTAACCTAACATTAAACCTGGATATGGATATTTATTAAATTGTTTCATAAAATTGATGTTTGCTATATAAAAAATCTTGAAATGGTCTTGAAAGAGAAGGATAAAAAGTTGATCGTATATGTAACAGTGGTCTTGAAAAAAACTTGACTGTTTGGAAAATCAAAAAAATAAAGCTTTCTCAGGTATTCTCCCTCGCCTTAATTGTTATTTTCAGAACTAACTGATTATTATTGATTTTTTTTTCCACCTTATCTATATCTATATATATATATAATAAAAAATAACAAAGATTTTTGTCTGTTAGTTTGTTGTGCATCTTTCACGAAAAAAAAATACTAAACGGATTTTGATGAAACTATTTTTGTTATATAGCTATTAGTCCTACATAACATAATGGCTATAACTTATACATAATTTAGTACAGAAAAATCGGGAAGTTTGAGGATTTGTAATGTGGATAATCCTAAGGATAATCCACAGGAACCATTCTTATCTTTTACAAATGACAAAAAAATTATATTGGCATAGCGGCTGGTTATTGTACGACGTACGTATTGTCTGTTTTATTGGTATCTTCTTCTATATTACATAAAAATGGTATATTGGTCCCCTTATTCTGTACCAATTGAGCTCAAATTTTGACACAATATACAATCGGGCTCCAGAATGGTTTTTATTTATATTTCGCGTCAGTAATATATATTGAAAAACACGCGAATCTCATAGTGTAGCATTACAGTTGTATCCTACAGTAATCGTGTATTTAAAAAAAAGTTTCGTTAAAGTCCACGAAATAGCATTTTGATGCATTTTCCTCAAGAAGGCCTGACCAATTTTACACAGTAGCGAAAGTAATTCCCTACAAAATTTAAATTAAACAATTGACAATTTAACTAAAAAATAAATAAGAATTTCAATTAAACACCCGATAAAATTAATAATGAAAATTTTTTTAAACATTTGAATTTCTGTATTGTTCATTGTCGGAGAAATTAATTAGAAATAGGTAAACGTATTAAAATAATAAACTAAATTTTTGAATAACTAACAATAACTAAAAAAACCGAATTTTAATGAAATTTTAGTAAAGATACCTCAGATCTTAACATATTATTGAATATCATTTATTAAAAAAAAAGGACGGTTCCTGTAGGATAGCTCTTAGTCGTTTCTACTAAAATAACTGAAGCAACCTGAGTAAATTTTCTTAAAGGAACTTTTTATTCTTAAAGTTTTTAATCTTAAGGATTTTGATGAACTTACTTAGGATCTAAAATCTAGAAGTATCTATCATCTTTTTTGTCAAAATATTATAGATTAATTTTTATATTTCGTTATGAAGGTACGGAATCTATTAATCAATCAATTAAATTTAGATACTCTCAGCAAAGCGAGCGGGTATCAACTAGTAAATGATAAAGCTCTAAAACTTGAGCTTTTGTAAATATCTCGGTTCCAATACTATTTTGGATAATTTAGGTTATATAAAAAATTAAAGAACATATAATTTCCTTAATGGACTATCAATTTCCCTTATAAATTTAAATTTGACTCACCAAAGACTGCTTAATTGAAATTATAATTCATAATGTGTCTTACCTGAAACAAAAAAAAAGTGAGAATTAAAATCAATTTTTTTAAAAAAATGCAACAATTAGGTGATAAAAAAACAACACCTGTTCATTAAAAAATAATTTCATAGAAATGAAAATTGACGATAACGATGGTGTTCCTGTAATATACAGGTGTTACATACATCGCTCATCCCTCCTATTTCAATTTTTCTCTCATTTGTTGGAGAGGTGTGCAAGGGAAAATGGTTTGATGTTTGTAACCACCCGTTAGCTCGCCACTGACATTGTAGGGTTTGAGGATGTAATTAGTTGTACCCCCCGAATGATTGATTGTGACTACAACCAGTTAACGTACATATGTTGGTAATAATAAATAAAATCTAATTAATATTTTTAGCTTTTCATATTAGGTACAACCCTATGGGATGGAAAATGTGAAAGTAAGTGAAACATTTGAACATCGAAATTGGGTCATTCTGGTCGACCCAATTAATTAAAATTAATTATCAACGCAAAGGTCAACCCTTGAACGCGTCTATATATTCATTTAACATCGCCTGGATACATTCATTCATTCATTCATTGCCTGAGGAGGCTTAGTAAATGTGTCTCGAGAATAAAACAAGACCTCGAAAAGGACATGAAAAAGGAATTTCACTGACAAGCTTCACCATAATCCTTAAACATTACATTCACACCCCCCCCATTTCCATCGTCTTTCTCACTCCCACTCATACTATATCCCTTATCATTCTTCCATCGGCTTAATTAAACTTGTATATCAATCGAAACGAAAAAAAAAAAACAGAAATTCTTCAAAAGCTTTCATCTGAAGCTTTAAAAAAAATTTAATAAAATCTCTTCGTCTCCTTTTTCGGTCAATTTTTCTTAATTTTCCCTTCCATCTCATCCGAAATTTTCGTCATCTTTCCGGGTTTTCAATATGCCCACAACGTAAAGACGAAACCGGGAGAGAAAACGAAGGAAGGAGAGACGAGGGAGCAGCTGTCGTCTCCACTTGAATCAAAAGTGAGCATCCCGACCGACCAACATACCACAACATACCCTCTGTTCCATTTAATGACGTTTATTTTATACGCAACACATTCTATTATACGGTATAAAATATCATACAAAATGTGTCTTCAAAGTTTTCAACCCTCAAAAAACGAGAGTGATAAAAGAAACATAAAAGCAAAAGTTCATCTTCTTTCCTGACTCTCTTCAATAATTCAGTTGAAAGTAAAAAAAAAAAGCTTTTTGACTTTTTTACAAAGATAAACGAAAAGCTTTTCATCGAGCCTTGAAAACAAAACTTACATTTTAAAAAATTCACGTAATTGATATAAAAATGGCAAAGAAAAGTTTGGAGGGTCATTATGATCCCAACCGTTGGTTAAATGTGCAAACAAAGGTTTTAATCTAATAGTACAAACGTTAAACCAAAAAAAGTTACGAATATTTTTTTTTGATATCACCCTTAATTTTTGAGATATTAAAGGTCCACCACTTTCAATATTAAATTAGTTATTGGTAATCCTTCAGTATCTCATAAACTAAGTAAAAAATCGAAAAGACTTATTCATAGTATTCTTCTTATTTTTATCGAGTCTATCAGTTTTAGCCCTTAGCATAATGACAAAATAATAAAAATATGGTATACCATGTGGTAATCCTTCATTTTCATGAAAACTAAGTGATATATCAAAAAATTTTATTTTGGATTTCCATCTTATTTTAACCCAATCTATCTATTATTTTTTAGAAAAAATACTTCAATTGATTAGGATACCAATGGTAACCCGTTGATATCTTAAAAATCACGAAAGATACCAAAAAAATTATTTTATTAATATTTTAACTATCATTTAGACTAAAAATATGTCCATTATTTGAACGAATCAATTAACGGCAACAAACGTCAAAGGGTTTTATTGAATGATGGTTATTGAAAGGATTTCACTTGATTTAAAAGGGATTGACGGTAGAATGGGGGTTAGGTAAATGGATTTGATGAAGAGCAGGACTTGTGATTGAATCGTTAATAAGGCTGGAAGGCAGCAGCACTGAAGGATAAATTAATTATTTCATTTGAGGCGCATACAAATGCACCGTTCATTAATTAATGATGCATTTCGATTAATAATGCGACACGTTACTGATTGACAACAAGATGGCGTTATTTCTAAGTAAATAAATATTTCAAAAAAAAAATAAAACAAAATAAAACAAAAAACTATCTGTCTATCACGTTATGGTCTCTTTTATAACCCATTAGATGTTGAAATCAAGACGGCTTTGAATTTACCTCTCGTCTTTCACTCACCCACTTTTTCTTATGCTTTTTCCACATCAATTTCTTTCCTATTCTTCATAGCCATTTAAGCAAAAGTTTTCAAGATAAATCTTTTATGTTTTACTGCCTCATAAGCAGACGTCAACTTTTAAACAGTTACGCTTGAAGAGTGAAGGAAAGAGAAAAAAATCACGACACAAAAGAGTTGAAAAAAGAAACGGCTATAGATAGAATTCTAAATTTTTAAGAGACTGTCTCATCATCACCAACACCAATGAATACTTATTTTGAGAAAAGAAAAACTGAGCAAATCGAGTGTAAAGACGTAGATTGAAGATGAATCAATTCATTTCAAAGTGTCGATTTTCCTCCAACAATCATGGTGGCAAAACAAAAATGTTTTTGTTTTTTTTTTTTATTTTTCGTATCACTTACTTAACAATTTACATACTCATGACACATAAAAGTTCCATTTAATTTTTGTTTCGCAAAAAAATAATGTGAAATAAAAGCTGCAAAATTAATGCGGCAACATTGCACGGGAATTTCATATTAAAAACGCAGTATTTAAAAAAAAAATAAACAAAAAGAAAACAAATCATAACAATGATAATAGCATAACAAAACAAGCGAATATAAAACAACAATAATAACAAAAGATGCAATGCATTGTTGCTTCAATCATTTGTTATTTTCATTGCAAACACCCGCCAGATACCATCTTTCTTTTTTTTTTAAATCTACCAATAAAAAAATGTGAACATTAAAATGAAATTGTTATAAAAAGCTCCGTTGCCGTAACCCTTATTTACTTCGTTTACAACGAAATCCTTCGTCACTTGTTTATTCTTTTTACTTGTTTTCCGTTTTCTTTTCCTACGCCTACTTTTTTTTTTGGTCTCTTAGTTTTTCCCAACCGCACTACCATAAATTTTCGTTGCCGCCATCCCAATTATTTTTTCCTACACATCAGGAACATATTGTGTGTGTATAGGCGGGACACACGGGTACACGGGTATATGAGGGTTACAGAATGCTACGCATGAAATGCTGACCTGTCTCTTTCACGTTTGAATACAAATTCAATTTAAACAGAAAAAAAAAAAACAAAAAACAATCTTTATCTATGTAAACCGACCCTTAAACGAACAAGGGAAAAAAATCAAAAACTCCCTTAAAATAATAGCTCCCGACAGGAAGTATATAACATACATATATACAAGCACATATTATACGTTACCTAACCTATATTATATGTAGAAGCAGATGATGGAGAAAAGAAAATATAACCAATTTTTTCTGTATTACATATTTTCCTTGAAGGGACTTGACGCAATGCGCATATCAATCAAGAAAAAAAAATTTTTCACTCATTTGTTTTTAAAACTAAATCTAAATCGTCTAACAATTGAAGAAAAAATTAATTTTTGTTTATTAAAAACAGTGACAAAAATAATAAAACGAATGAAAATCGAAATGGTTAACTATACTTTCAATTGTTTTTTTTTTGTGTCAAGAGACTAATCATTAAAGACTATTACTTAAAGGAAATTGTTTTATTTTTTCTTTCTCGTTGTTCTACGTCTTCAGTCGAACAAAAAAATTTATAGCTTTCATCTGTTTCCCTCGATTTTCCACTGATTTTCGTTCAAGCTCCAGTGAACTACCAAAGCGATGGCTACAACAACAAATTTCATGTTGTTGTTGTTTTTTTTACTCTCCTCAATGTCAATATAATAAACTCGTCTTCGTTTGAAGCACAATCGCAAGTAATTTAAGAAGGTAACTATAAGTCTCTTGAAGGTTAGTCGCTACGTAAACTGAATTGATATTAAGTTTTCGTTGAAACAAGCAAAAATCAATAGGTTGTAACATGAAGAAATTTTTTTTGAGAAACTGACATTTCAATCTAAGATATTCTAACGGAATTAACTCAAAACTGGACTGAGTCTATATAAAGGACTCTCTTATTACATGAAAATTTATTCTTAGCCTTTATTTTTAGAACAATTTCAAACACTTTAGTCATTGATTGTTCAAAATTTGATTTTCGATTTTTGATTATGGAACATTCAAGACATATTGGATAAAGAAACTTTTAAATCTCCACTTAACGTACAAATACTACCAACAATAGTCATACGGTTATTTTTATTAAAAACAAAAGTTTGAAGGAATCAAACTAAATCGAATAACACTTAAAATGGAGACCAATCACGATAAGGACGATAACAGAAGAACTAAGTCTCTCAATTTACTCTCGTCTCATCCCCGTTCCATCATTCCATTATATGGATTTTGTAGAGCTTTTACTGCATTTTTCATTTGTTTTCTTTCCTGTATGAATGGAGAGGATTTGAGGCTTGTTTAAGAGATAAACTTAACTAATATCCCGCTATAAGCAGCTCAATTTGTTCGATTTGTCATTTGTTGTATCAAAAACCAAATAAAAAAACAGAAGTGGAGCTTTAAGTTTAAAGCTTCGTTTGTTTCGTTCACGATAATAATTTCGACCATATTTTCAAGTAAGAAGGCAAAGCATGTTTCAGACCCTTATCAATTTATTCAAGGATTATATTGAAATAATAATTTCCTGTCAAGTTTTATTCCCTACCCTTAGTGTCAAAGCACACATACACACGCACACATTTAATCCTTTCTCGTTTGTTTTATCCTTATAATATAATATAATAAAAGATAGACAGAGAATCCTACAAGGACCAAAGCGTAACAACATTTTCACTTTCTCTCTTTCCCCACTATGTTCCCATTGGGAGAGTGGTAGATGACTCAAGGCAATCAAGTAGGCCATGTGAAAAGTTCAAAAGTTTTTCTTTTTTTTTTGCTTCTTAGCTTGTTTTCTTGATTAGTTTTCAAACGCAAGAACGGTGGAAAAAATAACACAATTGATCATAAAAAGAAACAAGAAGAAGACAGTCTATGACAATTGAATACTAAGTATTGTTATAAACAATAACCGATCTACGATTATTAGATATTTACTCTCAAACAATCAAAAAAAAAGACTGTAATAAGTACGTTGATTGACATTAAAATAAAATGAAGATCAAATCAGTTTAAAAATTGGCGCTCGATTTTTTTCCCACTTTTCGAGCTATTAACAATGCGTAAACAAATGAAGTATTTTTTTATCTGTTTTATTAGTCTCTTGATTAACATGTAGTGAAACCATTTCGGTCGCACCACCACCAACAACACCACCGCCACCACCTGTGGCTTACAGCTAACCATCATCCTCAATAAAACAAATCACACAAGACTCGAAACTCAATCAAACCAAACTCTCGAGTCTACTACCCTTGTGCACAACAGTTAATTTGTTTGTTCACGAAATTTGACTTGAAACAATTTCCCCTCCCCCTAGTGTTTTGTCACCTACTCTTTCGTGTTTCTACGTGAGCCACCACCTTTTGTTTTCTGTTTTGTGTGCCATAAGACGCTTATCACAATTGATTTTGCTATGACAAAATGGTTTTGGTGGAGGTTAATTTGGAAGGTTCAAGAAACAATGTAATCATATGATATATATAAAGACATGTGACAACACGTTCATTTGTTTTCAAAAGCCGTCTCCATCTTCTTCTTCATCTCTAACAACACATTTAATTAAAATGAAGCCTTGATTGTTTTATACTCGTACCTTTACTCGCCTTACCACCGTCATCTATCAACAGCACAGCTAACAAAAGATCTCTAAATGAAACAAAAGCTCAATGATATGATACAATATGGTCGTCAGTGTTAACGATTTTAGGAGTTTTAAATGTTATTGTAAGGATTTGAAATAAGCCAATCAGGCGAGGAGTCCTTCTCGTAACAGGAGGCAGCTCCTCGAACATTAATTTTATGATAACATTTACGAGAGTCTCTCGATAAAATCAAAATAAAATTTCCTCCCTGTTTGTCTACTTGAAAATTTTCAGTCGGTCGGTCGGTTGTTACACGACCTATAAAGTTTACGATTTTACGAAATTGTCGATGACGAGACTTTGGTTAGTGTAGGTATGTGTAAGGAAGAAATGTAGATTTAAATAATAATAATAAAAAAAAAACAAAACACATTCAAGTAGTCTAAGTACAAATAAACATAAAATTTTTATGGTCTTCCTTATATAAGAACACGAAAAAACAAAATGTTTTTTTTTTCTTTCTCTTTCAAACATTAAATTTCACTTAACCTCAACATTTACATGTTGAATAAGTGCGTGAATTTCACCTCTTTTCATGTGCTAAAATTGTTATGAAAATTTTCCCATACATAGAATAGAAACAAAACAATAACGTAACATACAACAGACAGGAAAGAAAAAAACAAAACACATACGAAACAAATGAGCCAAGGGTCAAAACAACGACACATGGGAAATGAGTGTATATTTTATATACTCTACAGTAGAGCAAACACACACACACACACACATACACATACAATGAGTGATAATAAACAGAAGCGAGCTTTTTCGCGACTGGGAACGTTTTTAACCAACGCCTCTCAACACGACTTTCCTTCTTCAAGCTTTCACTTTCACTCGCACTTTCGCCTCATTTCGTTCAACATAATTTCGTAATTTACATCATCATCACTACCACCATCACAATATCATCGCAATTGTAATCAATTCAAAATGTCTTCGTTTAAAGCTCGTTTATTAGCCCCTCATCCACCCTCATCATCGCCGGTTTTAATCTCTCCTATTCCCATTGAAAAAGCGCCTCATGCTAGACAATAAGCTTAAGGCTAAAGCTATGAATTTAATCATATTATTCCATTTATTTAATAAAACATCCACGCCGAAAGCTTCATATTGTTTTATATTGTTATCAATATATTGTAAAACATCATAACAAAAAACAATTGATTGTTACTATCGACATGAAAAAAAATTTTTCGTTTGTTTTTACTTGCTATCAACAATCTATCAAATGTTTTATATTGAATATTGAAAATTTGAACACTACCAATATTTTCTATTGTTTCAGCACATTTAAATTAAATTAGATTGTTGTCGTCGTCCAATTTATCGGATAATTGTCCCGGTTAAAAACAATCGAAACACGTTTTAAATTTAACAATAAATTTACCGATCGAATGATTGAAAAATGGTCAAAAGCCTACTCGATCTATTTGTGCACCAACTAATCCATGCCCGCTTTGCTGAGTTTAAATTAAACTAATTGGTTAATAGAAAACGTTAGACAAATGTTTAAAGAAATTCTATTCAGCTAATATAACAGACAAAAGATTAAGTTAACTCTCAAGAATCTTGAAACCTTATATCCTAATAAATCAAATGGTTAAAGTTATCGTATATTGATAATAAAAAGCTTCAAACCCATATAAAAAAAAGGGAGAAAAAACAAAAACAAAATGGACATTGTATTATTATGTATGTTCATGTTTTTCATCGTGCTTACATAGGATACAGGCTTTTGTCAAACAAATGAATATTTGATTCGATTGTATTGACTTTCTTTTTTTTTCACACGCCATACTTTTAACAAATAAAACATAAGAAAATCGTTTTGAGATTTCTACCCCCTTGGGGTGTTAGAGTGTGTGTCTTTTTTTTTTTCTTTTCTCAACTTCATATTTTACAATATATTTTGTTCGTGTAAATTTAAACGAATGATTTTTTTTTTTTTTCTAACACTATAAGTTACAATTTTTTCTGTACGTAGTATGTATTGATCCAAAATACAATAAATGGGTACCATATCGACGATCCTCCATCATATCATATTATTTGAAGTTTGGAATTCGTAAAAGTTTATATTTCAAATAAGCCTTTTATCGTGTTTACGAGAAACTTTTATCAAATATTTATTTTTCCATTATCGATACTAAATTACAACCAATATCGATATTATAACAAATGAGCATCATTTTTGTCTTCTCATCTTCGTCTGAAAACTCAACTTTCATAAAAAAAAAATTGTTTCTCGATCTTCAGATAAATGGAACGCGGTTCCGTTTCTATTAAATAAAGCGATGCGAACGGCTTTGAGTGAGCTTTTCGGGGGCTTAACTTGTCACAATTTACGTCTACCCGCACGCCAAGCCGTTCAAACATATTAATGTTAAATCATACAAATGATAAACGATTCATTTTTTCCCACCCACATACGAAAAATGTAGTGCATAAAGAAGCTCATCAAGCCGTAGTTGGACTTGACGTGATTTTCAAGTTACGTGACCTAAATTTGAGTTGAATCCCGTCAAACTCGAGTCAAATTTAAATGTCAAGTCAAATCAAGTTTCATTCATAATATCAAGCATTCAATTCAAACTATTTGATTTTATGAATCTCAAGTGAAATTTTTTTTTTTCTAAAGCTATATAAACCTTGAAGTGTAAATCCCTAAAATTTTTCTAAGCCCCTCTTATTATTTAGGAAGAACCAAAAAATTTTGTTACCTATGTATATTTTCCCCCAACATAATCTTTTACCACCCCAAGATTCAGATGTGTTGTTCAATATTTCAGCAATATGCAAATCATATGCATTTCAAAAGTGCAACGTGTGCAAACCCAGCACCAACCCTCTCAGCATTTGATTCCCCAATATGACCCGATTACGTTCCTGGATCAAAGTCCCTCCACTCCACTACTCTGAACGAACTGGTAAAATCTGTTTCAAATCGCATCCAACAGCGAAACAAACCTCGTATTATACATTTTCCATACCACCCCCATCCCCCACCCCCCAAAAAACCATCCGCTCCATTTTCCATATAACATTCGTAATACAAGAAAATATGGCACGATGCCATCATCATTTCATATTGCCTTGGATAATATCTGCAGTAACATAACATATACCTACGAACTACGCAAAATCTAGAACGTCACTTGTTTCATTTGTCAGTTTTTTTGAAAATTTTTGATTTTAATTGTTTTGTTTCTCATCATTTTCTCAAACTTTAAGTAAGAAAGAGAACACTAAGAGCTTTTTTTCTTATCTTTGACTTATAAGGCTTTTTTCGAAACAAAACATCATCTATCAATCTATTAATCCAGCATTTCACAATTCATTTGTTTCATTCATACGGTAAGACCGTATTTGACTTAAGAAGTCAAAACAATATTTTTCATTTGTTTCACGTCAAATTTACTTATGCCAAACAATAAATTTTCATTTATTTCTCGCTCTCTTCGAGAATTCTTCGGAGCTTTTATGAAAGCTTCTTTTTTAATTCATTTACTGCTCCGTTCTTCACCCAAACGAATTTCATTCTTGCAGTGCACTGCTTTCTTGTTGTTCACTCAGCTTATTCAAGATATGCAAATGAATGCATTAATAAATAAAAAAACAAATTCCAGTAAACTGAGAAACAAATGAATGAAATGGGATAACAATGAAAAAAGATTAAAATAATTTGTGTTAAATACCAAGAAATTAGTAATGAATATTTTTTCTTGTTCGTGCTCGTTAATTAATTTATTTTTCTGTGAACCAACAAAATGTTGATGATCGCTATAAGAGGGGTGGGATTGGTGGAATGGTAAAAATGTCGTTCAAGTCATTAAAGCCATTCGGGTGTGTATACACACCATGGGTGTGTATAGTCGCTTGCATGTCGGTTAAAAATCTAATTAGAAAGTTATAAAATGGTGGAAATTTTCTATGTCTCTTACTCTGTCACCCATTCACACATTAAGCTGAGCTTTTTTCGTCTCTCTTTCTCTTTGGACCAAATTTTCATTGGCCGGTCAAGTTTTATGTTACTCTCATATTCATTAAAATCTCGCAAACTCTTTCATAATTTCTAGACCAAAAAAATTATGATGAAAATATTTATGTTCAACCACGAGTGGGGGTGGAAGAGGACAACAGGCAACAAGGAATGGTGAAGTATTAAATCAAAAAAAAAAATAATAATTAAAATTTTATTTGCAACTACTTCAGAAGTTCTTTAAATCTCTAAGTGCGCTGATAAAATTTTAATCAAAACTTTGAGGGTTGTGATTTTTGGCTTATAAACTATAAAACATGAAAAAATTGTACATAAAAAATTGAACACTACAACATTTTTTATCAATTTTGTCATAAATATGTTTTTCAACTCCAATAGTTTGGGTGTTAGAGATTAAAAAAACAAATCAAAGCTTATAACGAAGAATGATCGTAGATTGTCACTTGTTTTTTTAGAAAACAAATGACTTTTGAAAAAGCTTCCAATAAAGCTTCCAAAACTATAGCCATAAAGTTATATAGTATGCCAATTTTGTTCCTAACATAAGAATAGTCGGCCAAAATCTGAAACAAACGATGCACGGTTTTTCAAAAACTATAGGTTTTTATGAAAAATTGATAAGAGCAAAATTGTAGATAGTGAAATTTTGTAATAATCATTTTTCCTCAACTTTAAAAATACGGGAGTTAGGGTTGAAAATAAGAGATCCAAGATTTAAATAAAAGGTTCTCAACGCTTTGACTTGTTTTTTTTTTAAATACTTAATGTTAAGAATAATTTTACTAATGGAAATTATAACCAATCAAATACTCAAAAAATTTTGCTTGATTATTTTTCACTAAATCCAGTAGTTTGGTCAATAACCATAACATAGCCGATCAAAATTTCAAAAAAGTAAACAAATTTAAGGTACTTCTGTTGTTCAACTGTTTTTTGGGAAACTATAGTAACTATTGAAAATTTTCTTATGACAAAATTAAAGACTGGAAAATCATCTACAAACTTTGTTGCAAACATTTTTCTTCAACTTCTAAAGTTTTTGTGGTAGAATGGAAAATAACTAACCAAAACTCAACATAAAGGTTATCACGAGTTTTCATTTATTTTTTCGTAAATTATAGACCTAAAGAGGAACTATTTGTAACGAAATTGCAGTTTATATAATTCTCAATAATTTTTATTCAAAACATTTTTACCACCCCATTTGTGGGGTACATACAGTAAAATAGCTGATAAAAGCTTAAAACGGTGGATATCTCAGTCTTTCACTTGTTTTTCGAAAGCTCAAAGTTTTCATAACCAAAATTACTGTTGGTTAATTGAAAATAATGAAATGCTTTACAATTTTCGTCTCAAACATTTTTTTTTTCAATTCCATCATTTGGGCTTGAAACATGGAAATGGCTGATCAAAATGTACATTCTAAGGTGCCACTTTTGTTCATTTGTTATTTCAAAAACTATAGGTCTATAGAAAAATAGTGATGAAATTGAATTCTCTAACAATTTTGTTTCTAGCATTGTTTTTCTAATGCAAAGTTTGAAGAAGAATTTAATCGATTTTCATTTTTTTTTTCAAAAATGGTAGACTCAAAGAAAAATATTTTGTTGCTAAAATTGTAGCCTATATAAATCTTCATAATTTTGTTTAAAAATTTTTTCACCAACTCAAATAGTTTAGGCTATAATCAATAAAACAATTGGCTAAACAAAATTATGACGTCATACCTTTTCAATTTGTCCTCGCAAACCCAAGATTTTTATGCATAGCGAAGGACAATTAAATTCCCGACAGATTTTATTATAAACATTTTCCACTCCAACTCAAATAATTCGGGCAATAAACATTAAAGCATCAGCTATCAACGCAATGATAATACCACCCCCCCACCTTTACGCAAAGATTTTCCTTACTTGTTCATTTTAAATTAATTCAACATTTCCAGTTATAAAAAGGGACAAAACATAAACGAAATTCCTAACAAATTACGTCATGCTGTCTTCGCTTTCATCTTTCTCATTTGCAAATTCTTCATTCATCTTTCATGGAAAGAAGTTAATTAATAAAAACATAGAGGCAAATTCTAAATCGAAACTTGTAAACATATTAAAATTAAAAGTGGTAGCTTTTTAATATTATAACTGGTGCGTTTATCTTTTAAGCTCCCGTTTTAACCATCCAATTTGTCTCTCACTCATTCACATCATATTTACACATTACATTACATTATTATAATTAGTGTGTGTGTGTGTGGGCCTGAGCTTGAATATTTCGTTAATTACAAACGATAATTAAACGAAACTTTTAATAAATGCTACGTTAATCTTTTTCCCGCTATCTTGCTTTAAGCTTTCAAGCTCCATTTTTAACATAAATATTTTCAGCTAAGAAACAGTGCTTTTTGACACAGCTGATTACACTTTTAATTATTCACATGTTGGCTTCAAAACATGAGAAGTTACTTGAAAGCCTCAAACTAATCCTCTAAAGGGGGACTACCCTATATGTAGGTTAGTATTCATTTTTCATTTATCTTCTTCATCTTCGTCTTCGTTATGGTTAGACTTTAAAACTAGAAACTTTACAAAAACCAACAATTATTTTGTTTTTAAAACAAATCACTGTCTGAATTGATTGTTGCAAACATTTGACGAACGATTTCATTGGTTTTTTAACCGACCCAAAAACAAAAGAAGTTCTATATACCACATGTTTTTTTTAATAGCTAATAAAAAATTGCGTAATAATTTTAAATTTATGCTAGCTTTCACCCTGTCATTCGGAACCCCTTTTATTTGAATTTTCCTAGAAAAAAGTTTCCAATAAAAGTTGTAGGTTTTGCAGAATCTAACAATCGTGGAAAGTTTTAAAAAAATCGTTAGAGCCGTTTTCGAAAAAAAATTGAAATAACCCAAAAAGTTATACAATAGAGTGGAACTTTCTATTAGCCAATTTCAACCAAAAGCTTCGCGACGTAATTTGTTATTTATTAGGTAGTCGTCTAATAAGAGATGCATAAATTTTCCTCGTCTAACCCAATTCTATTTGGCAATAATTTGTTTGTTTGTGTGAGTGTGTGTGTGTGTGTATGTGTGTACCACATTGATATTCCTACCATCTTTGGATACCCATAACACAATCCGATAAATTATTTAATCCAATCATAATATTCATGTTGTACAAATTTAATTAATGTATACACACACGGATTATATTCAAATCGTGTAATAAACCATTTGTACCACCCTAATTTTGACTAGATGTACCAAGTATTGTTGTATACCTATGCGTTTAGAAGAAATTGGAGGAAGATGGGCTGATTTTTTTTTACCTGATGTTGGTCGTAGTATTCAGGTTCACCATTTATGGTATAGCGATATCGAAACGGACTGTGAACAGGACATGCGACATGATATGGACTATCGGAGGCGATTTGGCGACTGGAAATCGGTGTCGTTGGCGTGGTTTCGTTGCGAGGTCGCTCGCACCACGAAGTACCCGTCGCCGATGGATACATCTGTGAGCAACTGTTGTGAAATGCGAGATTTTTGGAGGCGAGAAGCGATCCGGAGGCGGGCATTGAGTTCGACATGGGCATCATCGTGGCAGCAATGGGATGCTGGTGTTGGTGTGGTGGTGTCGTCGACGTGGCCAGATGACAGTGCGGTGTGTACGAATTAAACAGGGGATCGTAGGCATCGAACGTGTGAGGAGTCACTCGACCGCTCCCATGCACCACGTGGTGTCCCCCATGGTGACCATGTGGTGTTGTGCGACCATCATGAAACACCCGACCATGACCATGCTGCTGTGTGCGTGCTCCCATATTTGGATTCCCATCACCCACACCGACACTCACACCACCACCACTTCCATCACCCCCATAAAGATAGTGAAGATGCCATCCAGTCTCTCCTCCACCACCTCCTCCTCCCCCGCCACCACCACCGCCTCCTCGACTACAACCACTTGGTCCAGCCGCGTACGGATCCAGGATGACCAAAAATGCTCACCTTGATATACCCTAAACACTCACAAACACATAAAAACAGGCCAAGTCAACCACTAAAACACTGAAGAACATGAACAACAATAACAACAACTAAAACAGCACGTAGTTGAAGACAATAACGTAGTAGAAGAACACGACAAAGTGGAAGAGCACGAACACTTGAGCCTAACGTAGAGGTTTTTCGAATTCGTTGCTTTGACGTGGAGGAAATTGAAACGAGTGCACGACCTCCTCATCATCAACCAACCAACAACCATAATTTAAACAACAACAAATTATTTTGATGCTTTGTGACGGGGATCACCATTCAAATGAGGCGATGTGGCGTAAGATTAACGTTTGCATCGCGATCGTGCGCGTGGTGGACGACGAAGGCATGAGCGGCACTGGACTCCAGAGATGGACGTGTCAAGTCCTCGCGCTCCTGGCTGACAGACGACGTAGCAACCACTACCACAGTCTCCGGGATACTCCGCTAGCGGGAAACGCGCACACCGTCGACTAGAACCACCTCGAACACTCACTCGACTGAGCCGAGAGTCGTCGTCGGGAAAAAGACGACGTGGACGGCGTCGATCGTCGGATCGTCGCGACGACTCCGGTACATATGAGTGACACAGTGGGAGAGACGCGTGCGCACCTCGGCCCAATCAGAGTTGCAATTGGCGTTAATGCTGCTGATGCTCAATGTGCCCCATTACCCTACACTGCTACGAGATATGAAATTCTCCTCCACGCTTTCCTCCTCATCTCACTGAGGGCCTGCCTGCACACCCACCAAAGGCAGGTCGGGAGATGACTAGGGCATGTTAATATACCCCAAGCACACTAACACACATAAAACGGACACTAAAAAAATCAAACTCTTCTAAATACCACGCAACAAAACCATTTTTTCCACTCCAAAAAACGTTACCATTACCAGATTAAGCGGTTTTATGACTGTAAACATTATACTCGTATGTATCTACACTAATTAGTTTGGACCTTTAAATAAAAACAAGTTCAACTACTAAATATGTCTACTAGAAAGTTAATAAACTCAAATAGTTCTTGGCAAGACAAGACATATCAGGAGGTACCTACGGGAAATAGTAAGGTGAAGAGACTTGGTATTACTTACTAAGAAAAATGGGACACAAAGTTTCGTGATCAAAACGACCCACAAGGATATACATCTTGGTAAGCTTTTTTCCCTCGGGTCAGATCACACAATTTGTAACCGTTTCCTTACAAAACTTTAAAAAATGCTCATACTGATCGTACATCTGTAAAAATTTTTATAGACTAATTATAACCCTACTGTTATTGTTACCCTATAACCTATACATTCTATCTATCCAAATCAAAATGGATTCGTTGGCAACTAAATAGAACGACGTTTTATCAAGTGAATAAATACAGATGACCCCTTGTAAAACCGGGTAGGTACCTATCAATAATAGTTAATGAAAAAAAAAAACAGAGAAGTGACAAATTGAATTTTCAATCGGTTCAATTACAAATTGCTCATTAAAGCGGAATTAATTATCCAATGTAACACTCCCAACCCCATCCCACCCACACGCGATGTCTATCTTCTGAACTCGTCTGGCTCTGTTTCACATACAGGCTAGTCATAGTCTATGGTACCTACAATATCAACTTGGCAACTTTTGTTCAATCGAAAAACTTTTAAATCAAAACAACTTTTAACTTCACAAACTAACTCAGCCCTCTTCTACCCGCACAACCCATTGCATCCCCTATAACTATGTCATTAAATTTTTCAAATTATCATAAACAATATATAGATATACCCCGAAACAAAAACGAAACGTAAAACAAATGATTTAACTTATTCTTCTTGGTCATAAAATATTTAAATTAGTTTTCAATTTTTTTGCGGGGGTTTCAAACAGAATATCAACTTCTTCGTTCAAATTTTCACCGTTCACTCCGGGTGAGAGGAGGGGGTGAGAGATCATGAAGGTATTTTCATATGAAAATTAGTTATGGTTATTAGTTTGCACAACGAGGCAAAGCTCACACTTTGTGTGTGTGTGTGTGTGTGGATGAAAGCCTCAATGGGAGTTTTAATTGGATAAGCCACCTCATTTCACAACCCCTTGCCACTGATAAGATATAGAGCAACCCCCTGTGTGAAAACCTTACATTGATAAACTGATTTGCATAAAATTTAGAACACTCGATATATTCGACTTACAACTCGTCCAACCCTTATGCTTTTCTTTTTCATCCCCAAACCACAACTCCATTAAAAGAAAGCAAAAAAAAAAACTATACACTAGGCGTTTTACAACAAATATTAAACGAAGGAATTTTAAAAGCTCTGCTTGTCTCGCTCGTTTTCCTTCGAGTAAAAATTTCGTGTCTCTCTATTCTTCGATCCTCTCATTTCTTTTGATACCCTATGTATAGTACACAAATGTGAAAAATGGCGTCTGGGGACTGAATTGTAAAGATGCTTGGTTTGAATGAGAGGAACAGAAGCACAGAGGATCGGGTTGAAAGGGAGGATGGCTCAAAAAGGGGTGATCAAATGTGGGGGGACGGACGAGGGGGTAAACACGAATTGTACGTTTGCCAGATGAGTTGCGGTTTCATTATTTTCTAGTACTTGCGCTTTGACCTATTTCATAGCGAAACAAAAAAAAAATTTTTAACAAAATTTTATTAAACAATAAATACGCTAACCTGATTCCTCTTGAAAATTTCAATATTTTGCACCAAAAAAATGAGGTTATGAGACTAAAGATTTTAAAAAAATAAAAAGCAAGTAGCCTTTGAGGTTCTGATAACACAATTAAATGCAAAATAAAATGCATAATTAATGAATGAATTCAACTCATTGAAATCCCTAAGAGCTTACAAACGAGTTTCATTTGTTTAACTTTAAATGAAACAATTGATAGTTTCAAACAATTGAAACTTTTGTTTTTTTATATTGTTAACAATGAATTATTTTTTTTCTTTTTCTTTTTTTTGTAATAAGTCAAAGTGAAAATTATCATCGTTTATGTGTCACCATTTTATTCGTAACGAAAATCAATTATCGTTCTAATAATTACCAATCCAACAAGGAAGCGAGTAAATTAATTAAATTTCCTTCATTCGACTCCTTCCCATGAGATTCCCCCGCCCGCATTCCCAATTCCCTCTTTCCATCAGCAACTCTTTACACTGAAGAAAATTTCCAAGTTCAATTCAGAAAATATATTCATGAAATTTTCTTTGACTTCTTCAGTACTTACTAAATGGATGAGATTCAAGTTGAAATAGGTACCGCTGTTTTCTAAACTATACGATAGTCAATTGTTTTTAAAGTTTCAAAAATTTGTGTAGAGAATAAAAAACACTGATAAAAATTAAGGTAGTACCTTTTCTAAATATCGGTCAACTTAAAGCTAAACTCCATCATATTCACATGAAAAAAAAACGAACGTAGGTAAATGTTACGTGGAGAAAGAGAGCTTTTAGGATATTTTAGCATTTGTGCTTTTAGTTGATTGAATGTTACGATCTTTGTCTATGGCCACGTTTCAGTTAAAAGCTTTCATCGATAAAATATCGAGGAAAAAAAAGAAAATACCAAGGTGAAAAATGTAAAAAAAAAAAACAAATAAAAACTCAGCGAGAAATTCATACATCGAAGTTGATATGTGTGTGAAAAATTGAAAATCACAATAATAGAATACATTTGATAGTTGTTTTTTCACCTTGTGACACAACGTAACTTCGTCAATAACTTTTGTTAAGTTTTCGATAAATACATAGTAGTTTTGAATAAGATTTCACTTTTCTTTAAGATTTCTAATTAAAAATTCTTATTAATATTTTGACATCTATACAGTAGTCTTTAATAAGACTTCACTGTCACCCTCAGTAAAAAACGGGATTTCACAAAATTTCTACGATTAAAAGACGTTTTATTAAGTATTTAACATTTTACAGTAGTTTTGAGTAAGACTTCATTGTTCCACAAAGAAAAGGAAATCTTAGACTTCACAAAATGTTTATAAAGAAAAGACTATCGTTGAGTTTTTCACACATAACAGAAGGTTTTTTTATACCCTAAACAGCTCGAATCGACTTTAAATTTTCAAACAATCACATTACGATTTGTTGATTGTTAAGTCTATTGATACCCCAATTACTTTCTTAAATTACTATATATACGACTAATACTATTATTTTTTTTCGGAAGCGGCTCTAACGATTTTCTTTAAACCTTCTATGGTTCTTATACGTATTAATGCCTACAACTTTTATTTGAAACTTGTTCCTGGAAAAATTCGAATAAGGACGATTCTGAGGTTAAGAGTGGCAATTCGTATATACAAAGAGGCTGTATGCATTTAGTTCTGCTTATAATTACACTTTTACTTAATTTCACTCAAGTAAAAGTAAATTAACTTTGAATGAATAACCTACTAAAAGATTGATTTTTAAGTCTGTTCATCTAACTACTTAGACATTTTCAACACTAAATTCCAATGAAGATAAAATATTGCATTATTACAGTCAGACCTTTGATCAGACCAAAGATTTCATTATAAAACAACACTATGGACACTTCTAACCATTAATAGTTCGACAAGACTATAAAGCTTGATTGTTAAGTTTCTTAACACAGCTTAAAATATTTTTCTTTCCTAAATATACTCAAGTGAAAAATAACTTAAAGACTGACTTTTAAATCTCTTGACATCATCAAATTACTGATTTCACTTTTAGCAGTAAATAGGGAAATAAATCAATGTTGATGGCTTGCATCATATCTTATAGTTGCCTATCTGATTTAGTTTGTGGATCTTAGATTTTCGGGAGTTCGAATAAAAAGCTTTTTTTTATGTTTAAAAAACAAAGAAAATACAGAGTTCAAGATGTCGGCTGAATGGTGCACGTTTTTGCAAAACTCAATTTTTAGCCGTGGCGTCGCGCGATCGTGGCGGCCGCAAGCGATCGACTTTATTGCAGCACATTCCGTTTAATTGGATTACATTGACTCTCGAGGAGCGTCGATATAATAAAAACAAAGAAACGGCTTATAAAAAGTGGGTGGGTGGGTGATTGCCTTGCGTATGCGAACGCTGCGAGAGTGAGTTGGATGGCAAACAATATGGAAACAATAAGAAAACCCCACTAAGAGAATGAGACAAAACTTGAACAAAAAAAAAAAAAGTAAAATTTTTTCGATTTTAATAATAATAATAATAATATATAGTAAGTATGCAAAGTTTGTAATCCGAACAATCTTAAAATGAATGTCACGAAAGAAAAAAAAACGATGATAATATTATAATTAATGATATCCTACGTTTCGAGTCATTAATTTTCAAAGCTTTGAACTTAAAAACATCAAGACCATACTTGGCTATGAGAAAAACAAAAGCTATTTGTTTGATTATCATTGTTTTATTGATTCATTTGTTTAGTGAAAAAACAGTGATATTTAGTAAATTAACCTCACATTTGCAAAATTAATTTCGACGAGCAAATTGATGAAACTTTACGGGATGTGCCCGAGGAAAACGCAGATGAGGTGGTTGGGAATGAGAGAGGGAAGAGATGGGGGTGCTTACGATTTAGCCGAGAATTGCCGCAGTCACGTAACGGGAATAAATTACGGCTTTACCTTATACTTCACGGTTCAAATTTGAATATGTAAAATGAGGAGCCAAAAGGAACGAGACGAAGGTGGGACTTATAGTAAGAACAAAAAAAAATGACTATCCAGTCCAGTTGAATGAGTCCAGAAGGAGAAGTCAGGGTATAGAGTTTCATTTGTTTTTTTTTTCTCAATGATTTATTGCAAAAATTGCATACTATTTGATCTTGTATCTGCGATTCGTATTTGTTTTGAAAGTAAATTGGTATTGAGAAACACCATTTTCCTCACTCACCCTCGCTCCACCAGCATCCACCCTCTTTATCAACTTAATCAATCAAATTAAGCTCGCGATTGTTTCTTAATTACGTTGTATTTCAGATCTAATTTTCCTTGGAAAACCCTCAGACTGCAATAGCTAGAAGTATTATAGGGAAAATCAAATGTGTTGAAAAGAGAGAGAACAATTTTGAAAATTCAATATGCACTGCACGCCTCTCTCTCTCTCTCTCTCTCATCCACCAACTGAGACCGCAGTGATTGAGCACCCCGAAGGATTTTAGGACTAAAAATGGGGCCATTGAAAACAGAGAAGATTATTTCACGAGAATCAAGAAAAATCTCTGCAATTTTCTCGGTAAAAGTATCATCGCCATTCGCCAGTTATCTCGATTCTTTTTTTTGTCTTTGGAAATGGTCAATTGTTTAAAAAACAAAACTGTAACGTTGATTATTATCAAAACAAAAATTGAGTCGTTTTTCTTTTTTTTAACAATAATAAAACAAACAAAAAAATTGTTTTTCTTTAAACGAGGCTCGTACAAGACGAATTGCACTGCAATGTTCTACATTTAACGCATGATAATATTGTTTCATTGAAATGGAAACCTATTTTCGGGGGGTTAAGACTAAAGGAAAATTTATATGCTTTTGACTATTCGTATGTGTGTTTATCTGCTTTCATTTATCTCCTAGAATGCTTATCATAATTCAACAAATGAGGTATCGTTGGAAGCGTCTTGAATGTCCGCTGGTTATAGGTTATGTCGCATTGTAATAAATTCATTATGGTGCTCACAGAACACATAATATATTTTTTTAAACAATATTGAACGCATTGAAAAGAAATGGAACATTCTTGAATGTTCTACAATCAACAATCGAAATTCTAAAATTCAACAAACAACGATGCCATAGCCTCTGATATATTTTGGTAAATTAATACGTCATTCGACAGTTAGTCGTAATTAAATCGATACTGGACAGTGATTAGGACAAAGTGATTAAAAATAAGTGATTATTGTATGATTTAGTATACAGTTGTGAATTTTCATTGAATAACTATTAAAGTTGTTAATCCCTTGGATCTTCAATTATAACACCCTAAAATGTTTATCATTGAACTACCCTTTTTAATTTTCCTTCAAGAGGCATTTTTTTGAAAAATTCGAAATTTTCATACCAAGTACAGATTAGAGGGGTTTTGATTCGCTCCAGAAGCGATTTTCATCCATTCATCCATCACACGTGAAAATTTCTTACGATCACATATACACATACATACATACATACATAACTAAAAATATAGTCAGTCCTATATACGTATAATACAGATGATGATATATTGGATTAAACATTAAATAGATTTCATCTAAAGCGAACAATTAAACTTCTAATTGAATCATTGCGAGTGCAACCTCTGGTTCTCTTTCTCTCTCTCTCTCTTTCGCACACACACACACACACACACACACACACACACACACACACACACCCAGTCTAAAGCTCTGTGTCCCTGGAGCTTTACTTTATCATCATCGTCATATAAAAATAGAACGAGAACAGCTTGTCGCGTTAAGAAAAATATTATCGCATTTCCTCTTTGATATGTGTTAGTCTGTATGTGTATGTGTGTGTGTGTGTATGGTGTGACGATGTGGTTGAGTTGGGTGGGTCGATATGGTATTCCATTAGTGTGCTTCAACTTGGTAAGTTTCTCTCTTTTTCTCTTCGCAATATTTTACCTAAAACCTCCTCACTTCCCTCTATCTTTCTCTCTCAAGTACGAATCTTACATGGTACCAAGCGATTTTCGCAAATGTCTTTGACAAACGTGCGGTTTATCAAAACGCGAATTGTCGTCGAGGAAAGTTCAATTTTCCCAAAAGGAGATTTTTGACTTTTCACGGCAAAAAGAAAATTTATGAAAAATCTTTAAAGAATTCAACGTTTTATCGGATTGAAACCAAATTTTCGATCAATTCCAAAGTGGATATTATTAATTTAATACAACCCCCCATTCAAATCCCAATTATTCTAATATTTCAACAACACATCCAGCATCCACCACAGGATCACTGGTATTTCCTCTCTATGTTCTCAATGCGACCATTTCATACCATCTATCGATAGATTTAGACATAATAAAGATTCCTACCACCCACCTACCTACCGATCCACCCTCTTACTCCAACCCCAAAACGAATTGGCAATAATAAAATATCCCAGTCCGACCCTTATCACTTCATCCCTTCAATAAATATCAGATAAATACGATATCAGTTTTTCATATTTTATGAACAACCTCGAAAATTATTTACGATCTATATATGAAGAGAAAATCGACGTATTTTAACAAAAACCTCGATAAATCGAAATAATAACTTTTATAATAAACGTTCAATTGCTTTTTTTCTAACAATCAAAAGAAATTATTTGTTTTGTTTTTAATAAAACCCTTAAAATTTTTGTTAAAAAAAAAACATTTACTCACATTTATTTCGTTGTAACCTCATTAGAGAAATAGGTACAAAATTGACTCACCTGAAAAAGAAAAAAAAGAAAAATTAGTTCATGTTTTTTGTGGTTTTGTTTTTTAACCTAGATAGTAAGCTTTTGTTTGGATCGGAGCCAATCTATTGGAGACAAATGACAAACGTAAGCGATTCGAAAAAGTTTTGTCGATTTGCATTTGTCAAAAAAAAAAAAAAAAAAGATTAACGATAGTAGCTAAATGGATGAGAGTAAGAAGCTTTAAGCGTAGCACACGCGAAATAAAGTTTGCGGGAAAAACACAGATGGTGAAACATTCACGTTACAATCGAGAGACATCTGGTGTTAACTCACCACAAAAAAAAATACTAGGAAAACTATAAAATTTTCCAACGACAAACAAGTTTTAATGGCTTTATAAACATCAAAAATGTGTAAAAAAAAGTTAGATTAAGACTGAGCCCTCTTTTGGGCCTACTTTCTCTATTTGTTTACATTAACAAAATGGTAGATTAAAATCAAAAGTTTTTTTTTTTTATTTCAAGTATAAAATTCTAAGCTATCGTTTTCAGAAAAAATTTAGTTTAGAACTGAATGAAATCAAAAACACCTGTTGCTATAGAGAATTTTTTTTTTGTTTTAATTGTCAACCTTAAGACTTTGACGCCGATAGTTGCGGGTGCGAGCCGAAAAGTAATTGTAGACGTGCGGGGGGAGGGCGAGACGTGTTTCGAGGCCGATCCACGGGCCGATGGCACCGACTGTGACGCCCGGTGACGGTGGATAGAGATCCCGTACGAAGGAGGCCGGCGCCCGGGTCATTCCATTGACACACGACCCGGCCAGCACCGCGATGCACTTGCATCGACACTTGCACTTGCACTTGCCGCCATCGTGACCATTGCTCGGTTCACACATCAAAACAACAACCACCGAAAACCATAATTTTTCGACAATCGATCAACACGCCGCGCTTTTCTTTTGTCAATATTTGACAGGTTTTTGTTTATCTTCCGGTTCCGGAATGAAATCGCGGAAAATTTTTCGTATCGCATACGAGTTTTCCGTAGGTTTAATATCCGTTTTCGACGGGTTTTTCACTTTCATTTGTTATTTTTTGCGTTTGTCACATGTTTTTGAGTTGTTTATTTATGTCTTGTATAACCTTAAACTTAATTTTCTAAATCTTTTTTTTTTTTTTTTTGAAAAAATGATTTAAAAAAGAATGGCTTTGGAGGGTTGTATAGGCTTATAAGGGTTGTTGTTTTTTTGGTTTTTTTTTGAGGAGGGAAATTTTGTTGTTTTTGCGTCGCGGAAATTGTGTTGGTTGCGTTGACCTCGGACGGATGGCGCGCGCGTCACTGAAACACTGCAGCGAGAGCGTCGCGACGTCCCGGGCCTTCGACGATGTCCTTCCACATCCCAAACACACTAACACACATTGAGATATAGCAACAACTAGTGCTGCGAGAATGTGTTGGTACTTTTGTAAAGGACGTCGCTGTACAATCGTTCTCGCTTCCACCCACACATTTCAATCAAGAAAATTCAACTGCTTTCCTTCGTCGGATTTAGCGCAAGTCCACCCCGAGCCAATTTTATACTCTTTCAGTTTTTTTTTCTTATTTATTTTCATCTTTTCAACGCCAGACAAATAAAGAAAAAATCTTTTTCAAATTCAAATGAAAGAAAACCTTCGGCTATTTTACATTCAATGTATCCAAGGAAATGAGGACTTGGGAAAAATAAAACACAAAATGCACTTGGAAAATGTCAAAATCATCATGAATTTATGACAAAAAAAATCCATTCAAAATTTAACGTAGCTCGAAAATAAAAATACACAAATCAAAAAAAAAAAAAAAAATGGAAAAAATTATTGAGGAAAATTCAAGAATAGTTCAGGAACGACGAAAGATGATGGAATGTCGTGAGATTGTGGCACCACCGAAACCACCGATGCATGCATCGTCCAAAAAACAACAACAAGTGGGTGGTGATCGACAGGACACTGATCTGTTCAAGCTGAACACCTACAATCGCCAAGGGATCACACATCGACAACACATCAACATTTTGGCATTGCCGAAGATGTAAGCCATCATTTCACAACTCAACTTTTATAACTTCAACTATCTCCTGAAATAGGAGAGATACAAAAAAATTGGTTATTACTAAAATTATTAACAGATGAATTTCCAAGAAATTTTATTTGAAACATTTCTCCATAATACCAACTCAAAAGACCAAAATTTACCATAAACTTTCACTATAAGAAAAAATTGTTAGCATACCACATTAAGGGTGATAACTTTTAAGTTGGTAGTATGAAAAAAAGTTTCAGTTTAAAATATGAAAATGTAACATCTACTTTTTTGTTTCCCTAATAACCTTACTCTCCCCTTTTTTTTTCCTTAAGCCTTTTCTAGACTTACTGATCGCTATGTGTAATGTGCGGAATATGTATGTATGTCGTCGCCACAAATTTCATAGACATCAATAGATCTAATAAAATTAGTAATAAAAAAAGTTAAAAAAATTTTTTGATGATGAACAGATGTGAAGCTTAAAAGGCTTAAGATGCTGTAAAAAGTATTTTTTACGATTGACTTGTTTTACTGTAGAGAGCGTAGTCGTCCCGAGCGTGCCAAGAAAACTCCAAGTCACAACTTTTCGACAGACTCGTACACAAATAACGTTCATTTAAACAATTTGGCCAAGCCCCGCAACCATTACTTGATGAGCACGATGCACGATCACAAAGAAATCTTATCGATAGCGCGTTTAAGTAACATCATCCATCAACTGAGCTCAAACAAAGTGCTGACGACTCAACAGGCGGCCAAACAATACAGTGAACTCGTCAAGCTCAAGCAAAAGCTCAAATCGCCGATCAAGCAACGCAAACCACGACCGCTCCAACCCACCCTTAAATATCCGATTCGAAGATAATTAGTAACCTTTAATGTAGCATTTTTCCCTCAATAAATATCGTTTTTGAATTGTATTTAAATGCGTCAAGGTGGCATTGACATTTGATTTTAGTTAGATTTTTGACGTTTTTAGCAGAAGTGAATTTTTTTTCTGGTCCAAATTTAAGTGGTAAGTAATGACAACGACGTGTAGTACTCGAATTGGATGCAGCATCGCAGCTGCTGGCGGTAAGAAACTTAAATTTAATGTCAAAAGCGTATAAAAAACCGTGTTATTGATAGAACCATGTACCGAGGTACCAAGTACCAGTGCACCGTTACCAGACGAAGTGGTTTGGGGTCAAAAAGTAAAAGATCGTCGTATCAAAACACTGACCATTACATTGACACCGCGGAACATTCGCGATGTACCCCGCACCAAACCCGAAAAACAAGTGGTTCTACGTCCGGAACCCATGCAAAACTCGCACGTCAAACCTTTGTACCAGAGTAAATTGGTCGAGGGTTCAAATGTCGTAAACCGATTTGCACTGAGTCCAAAGCAACATATCAAACTGTTGGCCGTTCCCAAAAGGTAACCAAGTTGTCATCATAGCACAGAACCCTTTTAGACCTTCGTTTTATTTACTTGTTTTATTACCCTTTATAGACGTCCATATTGTACACATTCACACCGACCCGTCTTAAAAAATGTGAAGGGATGCTCACCCAGACTTCGTCAACTCTCGGTTCCCAATCGTAACAATGTTCTCTCAACATTCTGCAACTTCAAGGATATTTTACCTTACGACAAAATGGATAAGCTCTACGAAATTTTACAACACAACCCCGTCATGACCGTTCCGGATGCGGAAACCCACTTCGAGGTGAGTCAATACTTGAAACAACCAAAGAGTTACACTAAACGCTTTTTTTTATATTTGAGGATGAGGAAAAGACAAAAGATAAGAAACTGGTAAAACAAAAACGTCAAGAACGACGCCGTGCTCGGCGTCGTCAACGAATCCTTTCTCGTTGGATCATTCGAACGACTGAAAAGTTCGCGTCCGAATTCACCGAGTACTTGTTCGGGAAAACCCTGCTACACCAAAACCATATAGAACGAATCATTTCGGATCGAATCCTCGAAACGCTCAAAACCCATCAGAAAATAGCCGCAGTTCCTCATCGAAAATCCCACTCGGTGTTCCAGCGCAGTGTCCTACAGGTGTCAGACCAAGCGGCCCATTTTGTCTACAATATCGTTCAGTTTTTGGACGAGAAACAAATAGGTTGGGGCGATGAATCCACTTCAACGGTTCGTCTCTAACCATCTTCAACTATCTAACCATTTCTACTTGGATTAATTCGATGATTTTTAAAGGTTACCACCCAATCAATCACCTTACCGAGTAACTCGTCCGAGTCAATTTGTGTCCTGCCCGAAGAGATTGAATCGATCAAAAGTGAAATTTCAATTCATATAATCGAAAAGCCCGAATATGAAGAGGAACATTTTGAGCCTGAAGAACTCTATATAGAAATTCGAAAAAAGCCTTCCAAGGTAATAAAAAGTATCATAATTTGTTCTTTTGTATTCAGAATGAGTTTTAGGTTGAACTCAACACACGTATGGCCTTACTGATCAGTATTCTGGAACATTACTATAAGATGAATGGAAATGATCCATCGTTAAAGATTTTTGATTCTAAATTATTACCACCAATGAAATTTCAAGAGTTGTTCGAGACGACTCAAGACTTACAGGTTGGTATACCCAAAATAAACAAATCCAAATGATCTTTATCATTTTTTTTTCTTTGATCAGAAATCCGAAGCGATCACCGGGCCTTTTGAAGAACTAGTGCACGAGTTTCGAAAGAAACTGGTCGAATATATCGAGCAAGTCGATCCGGAAACTCTGGACCCTTATATGATGATCGCCATTAATATGGTAGCCCATGAACTGGCCAAAGCCAAATATGAAGAGTATATGAATTTGAGGTAGAATTTTGATTTGGGGATTAAGGGTCATTGATAAATTACGTCACCCACAAGGAGTAGAGGGGGGGAGGTACAAAAAATCAATAAATCATTTATTGTGTGACATCATTTATGGATGAATCCTAATCCTCATTTCAACGTTGGGGGTAACCAAAAACCTCTAACTGTTGTCAGGTCACCTCATAGTTAATTTGTTTCAGGTATCCAAAACACGTCGAAAAGGAAGAAGAAGAAGAAGAAGAAACGGTTCCAGCAATTTCGATCCCGTCAGAATCATTAAGTATTAATTCTGACGAAATAGAAGATGTCTACATGAAATCAGAAGTACCAAGTGAAAAAGTTTCGTTAGTGTCAGTGAAGAGTTCGGTGAAAAATGAAGGTCAAGCAGAGGAAACTGTCGAGGAGTACATTTTCACCGAGAAGATCTGTAAATGTCCCAAGTTAACGGTAATACCGCATTCGCCCACGAAAGTCTGTTGTGCGTCGATTCAAGCATGGGCTTCGTGGACCAAAGATGTGGCCGACAACGCTCGTAATTGGTGCTTCTGGATACATCAAACGATCAGCGAGTTGCGGCACATGGCCGCGATAGTACGCGGAGAAGTGATCGAATCTGATGGTCGTAAAGCTGTCTTGAGACGAGATGAATGGAATGCTTTTGTGACGAAACTTGATGCAGATGTGGTTCGTTGGCGGGCCTACAACCAACACGTTCAGTCTATGACTGAAGACATTATGGCCCATTTTCGTGATAAAAATATCGAATGTTGCGCCAAGTGTTTGAAAGAAGGTTACAAGGATATACATCGACTCGAAGCTGAGCATCTCTGCGAACAGCTCATGGACGCCTTAAACACCACCCAGTACTGGCGAAAATGGCTTAATGGAATGGTCAATGAAGCGACCATTCTTACCAATATCATCGAAGGTAACTTGCTTGTTAGAATCAATTAAAATCAGTTTAATAATATGTAAAATTCCAGTTCCAGATGAGATCAGTATTCTGGACTATTCGATCGGGAATGATGTGACTTTAATCGCGGATGCAATGGTACATATAGTGGCGACGGCTCAGGACGAAGCCGACTCGCAGTCTTATTATTCGATTCAACGAGTTTCATCTCGAGAAGATCCAACGAAACAATGATAGTTTCATCCAGTTTTCCCCAGTCGTCAAACGATTCATGTCTTTCATTACATTTGTTTGTATCAAGTCTTTCGACCAAATAAATCAGTTTATCGATTGGTTGTATTTTATCTTAGAAGTGAGGGGTTGGCTTGCGACAGTTGCAGATATAAATCAGTGGTTCGGAAAGCTTGAAAAGCTTCGTTCGAATTGAATTCCCGAGAGCAGATTGGGGGAGAAAGACAGGCGATGGGTGGTGCGCTTGGTATATTTACTATTCGATGATTTGTTTGCGGCATGTTCTCGGATCTAATTTTGAATGTTGGTGATAAAATAGATTAAAATATCATCCTCCATCCTCCACCTCTATCTCTTTCGCAGTCTGTTACTGACAGACAAAGCTCTGGATCGAATCGATCGCCCCCATCCCACTGCCTTTAAAATATTGTCATGGTAATGACAAAAAAGTTTTTGTTGAAAAAGTTTCATGTCACAATTTTAGTTCATGTTTTGATCAAGTCAAAATCCAAAAAAAAATGGCTTCTGGAGGTATTCTTCTACCATTTCATATTCTATTTAATTTTCTTTGATTTTTTTCAGAGCCCTACGATCCAGTTACTTATGTTAAATGTAAATGTAGGTCCCTTTAGTGAAAGGGGTTTGTTGCAAAGAGAAATCAAAGGATTGTTTCTTTTTTTAGTGTTAAGTGATACAAAAGCTTCGAAGCCTCCATCGCGAGTCAATCGTCGTGCTAGTGGCATCACCAGTTCGAAATTTTCCCAAGAAATTTTGCAGATTTTTCAAGAGCCAACAACACCGCTATCAATTACAAAGAGGCCAATCAGAACCAAGCTCAAAACGAACAAATCGAAGCTTTACAATGTTTCGATCAATCGCAACATTTTGTCTTCCAAACAACATCTCGAGTTGCTGTCACTTCCTAAACGAATCAAGTCGAATAAAATTCCCAGAAAATCAAGTGTAATAAAAAAAAATTCTTCAACGAGACCTTTAGCTTTGACTACCACTGTCAACTATTTTGAGGTAGGTACTTCTTTTCAATATATAGAATGAACAAACTATTGACTTTTAAAATATCGATGATTTTCACAGAAAAACCCGAAATATCTCGTGTTCTGTGCTTTTAGGGACATTGTGTGTTATTTGCAAAGTTACAGAGCATAAAATTTTCTAGAAGTTAAGTTGACATTAAATCTTTCTACAATCAACAGTTTTCGAGATAGAACGAAAAATACATTAGGCTAAAATCCGTTTAACAAAAATTTTTGTAAATATTTCGTATCCTATGCTTTTTAGGGCATTTTAAGTCATTAGCAAAGTTACAAAGCAGAAGATTTCCTACAAATTTGATCTTGAGTAGATTTTTTTACAAACTATAGTTTTGGAGATAGAACGTTAAATACATTAGAATATATTTTTCCACATTGAGCTTTTGTAAATATCTTGATTCCTGTGCTCCTATTGACATTTTTGGCTATTTACAAAGTTAACGACAGTAAAATTTTCTCCAACTTTGATAACAAGAAAATTTTTGTAGAGTCAATTGTTTTCGAAATAGACTACAAAATTAATTAGGTGTAAATAGAGCTTTTAACAACATTTTATGTTATTTGTCAAGTTAATGTATATGGTACAAAATTTTAAAATTTTTTGTCCAGTTAACAGTTTTAGAGATAAAACTCAAACTACATTGAACTCTATTTCGCCAATATTGATAAATATTGCCAATATATATCTTAGGAGTAGTACTGATGTCATTAGGAAAGTTGGAGAATAAAAATTTCCCTACAAATTTAGGGTTAAATGTTGGTTAAAAATTAACAAAGTACTAAAAGTGTATGAAATTTTATGCTTTACAACTTTGCAAATAACGGAAAATGTCTTTAAAAGCACAGGATGTGAGATATTCCCTGAAGTTTGATTTTAGGACAGTATAAATCAATGTAATTTTTCTTCTGTGTCGAAAACTATTAATCGTATTAAAATTAACTTAAAACCACACGGAAAAAGATGTGTTGTAGATTTAACAACATTCCTTGTTAATTTTACTACATTAACTAGTATTATATAGGATGACACCACGTGTGGTAATGTTTACCAGTCAAGTGTAATTAAAAAAACTGTAGCATTATTTACAACACGAACTAGTAAACGTGTTGAATTTAGTTGAATTTTTGACACTTGCATTTATTTGTCAAAATTATAGGTTATGTTGTACGCACCGCACCGCATGCGCAAACGCCAAAATTTGTTAATTGTACAACACTCAGCAGTTGTAACAGCTACATATATTTACTACACTATGGTAGTTACAAATACTATACGTTAGAGCTGAATACATCAAAGTGTGTTATCTACTGTTACATTTGTGGTTATAGTGAACACAAAGTGCAGTAAAAATATTACTAGTTTAGTGTTGTAAATTTTACACCACTATTTTTTTCCATGAAAAGTTGTTAAAATGTTATACCCTACGAATGACGAATTAATAAGGGTCCTTAAAAGCACAGGACAAGAAATATTCACAAAAATTTGAATTTTTACTTTCTTTTCTACCATATTATAGAAAAAAAAGTATTGTAAACGGGTCGAATTTTCGAATTCGAGCTTTCAGCGGAAAAACATTTAGAGGTCCCCTGAATCCAAAATTACTGCTGCGAGGCGTCACAGTACTTTCTTTTACTTTCAATTATGAAACTTGCTGTTGTAATAAGTTGTATAAAATATATGAAATATAAGCACTTTATAACTATACATATAAACAGAACTATATATATGCATATAACCTATATTTATGTACATATAACATTTACGAATTTCCAACCTTCAACCCAAGACCGTCCTTATTCGAATTTTGCCAGGAAAAAATTTCAAATAAAAGTTGTAGCCACTAATCAGTCTAAGAACTATAGAAAGTTTAAAGAAAATCGTTGGAGCCGTTTTCGAAAAAAATTGAAAAAGCTCCAAAACTTCAAGAATAAAGTGGAGCTTTCGCTTAACCGATATCAACCAAAAGCTTCGCGGAACAACTAGGCATAATATGGAGGTCAAATTCCAATTTTGGTGAAATTCGGATAGAGCTTTCGATACGATATGGCTGTCACACACACACAGACATGTTTCTAAAAATCACTCTTTAGGACTCAGGGAACCTCAAAACATGTATTTCCGGTGAAAGCTCGAATTTTCGACCCGATTACAATACTTCCTTTACTATATAGTAGTAAAAGCAAGTATAAAGTGGTTTTTAGGAACATGTATATTCTGTGTGTGTGTGTGTGTGTGTGTGTGACAGCCATATCGTATCAAAAATTATCTCCGAATTTCATCAAACTTGAAATTTTGCCTTCATATTTCATCTAGTTGTGCCGCGAAGCTTTTGGTTGAAATCGATTTACCGAAAGGCTCTACTTTATTCTAGCATTTTTGAGATTTTTTAATTTTTTTCGAAAACGGCTCCAACGATTTTCTTTAAACTTTCTACAATTCTCAGACTCATTGACGCCCATAACTTTTATTTGAAACTTTTTCCCGGTAAAATTAAAAGGACAATTCTGGAATTAAGGGTGGGAGTTCGTATAAAAATAGAGGCTGTATGCATATAGTTGCATATATTCTGTTTATATAGAGTTATAAAGAGCTTATAGTTCTTTCAACCAACAGCAAGTTTCATAAAAGAATGTAAAAGAAAGTACCCTGTAACGCCTCGCGGCAGATATTTAGGATTTTGATCATTCTGTTTGATATAAAAATTGAACACTTATTTCTTTTAGATCCGCGATAAAAATAAAATCCAAAAGATTTTAAACACCACAAAACGCAAACAAAAACGTAAATTGTTGCGTAAGAAACGTGAGCTGTTGGTATTGAGTTACATTGCACAAAAGTTTGCACGCAGTCTGGCCGAAAACTTTTTACTACGACCCGTCGATGGTAAAATTAGTTGCACTGAACGACGATATTCGCATGCAATTTTACACCTGTTATGCAACAGTGATCATATCCACATGGTGCCACAACGCAAGCACAACGCACTTGGCTTTGACGAAGATTTGGTGCAGGCCGCCGATCAGGCGGCCGTCTTCATCTATGCCGTCCACAAACGTTACATGACCCAATTGCACGCGTGCGACTCAATCACTTCCGTAACAGTAAGTGAAAAAAAGCGCGATGAAAAATGTCGAGGAAATTACCAACTTCTGTTTCTGTCGAGCCACTGGCAATTTATTACTCTCCATGTACATTGGGACATGATTAAGTGCACTTTAACACTTCTTGAAATTGCCGTCATCATTTATCGTGTTAAAAACTTTGTCATGTTCCTGAATGAATATTAATCTTGAAATTTTTCTCCTCCCATACTTGTATTATTTATGTACGTCATGTTTTCTCTATCTTTAAGCTGAGCGAGAGTGGCCCAGATATTGCAATCGATGCGATTGAAGCGTCGAAACAACAAAGAAAATTCATCGAAAATATTGCAACATCTGTCGCATCTACATGCACGGATTTCCAAGAGATTTCACATCAAGTAAAAACAGCTAAATCCAACATCCCTACCCCTATTTTTAGACCAATAAACTGACGTTTCATTCTACAGGAAATTTTGGAAATGCGAAAAACAAAACTAGTTGAAATTTTGGCAAGTTTCGTTAAGACAAAACCGGGAACTTCGACTTGTCGAGTGGCAAATTTATTAGACTTGGCTTACGGGGATATGATCGATAAAATATCAAACATTTCGGTGAGAACTTTTTAAATTATGGTATTAGGTTGGCTTAGATTTGGTTGTTTTCAGTTGGATCAAATGAAAAGTACCCGATTTGAGACAATTAGTGGTGAGTTGGAGAGCAAGTTGCTTTGGCATGTGGAACAAGTCGATGGTGATGCTTTAGATAGATTTATGATTAAGACAATTGGTATGATTGCTCGTCAATTGGCACGGGATCAGTTGGTAAACGACTCTGAATCATCGAGGTAATTTATAGTACCTATATAAAAGCTAATAACATCTTAAATGTTGATTTTGGGAGAAAATTTTTAAGATTAATTTTGTAGGGATTTTATTAATCTTTAATTTTGATCAGACCAAATTTTATACTTTATAAGTATTTTTATAAGAAACAAACATCCCTTAATCTTATAATAAATTTCGATAAAATAAACTTTGTCTTAGTATAAATTGTTTCAAGAAACCGATTTTCGTGGAGGACACAACTTTTTCGCAAATGCGTAAGTTTCACAAGATGGTCGCTAGTTTTCGCGACAACGAGATACAAACGGCGAAAAGTAAACCCCAAATGGACGAAACATTATCGCAATCGATCGAACAAATTGAATCGAGATCCTGCGAGCCGATCGATTTAATGCCCCACGCGAGTGACACGATTTGTTGTGCATCGTTTTTCGCGTGGGCCACATGGCTGCGAAACATTTCGCTCAACTCGAAACACTGGAGCACGTGGGTGCACCAAACCAACGCCAAACTGCGAGAAATCGTTACGATTCTCAACGATGACATAATCAATGCTGCATTTGATGAAGACCATTGGATTTCATACAGTCACCAACTGACCCACGACATTAACCAGTGGACATTGTACAATCAAAATTTGCGCGAGACTCGCTTGAAAATCAGTGAAAAATTGTTGATACTTAACGTTGGGGACTGTCACATTTGTCGGGCCAAGGGCTATGGATGTAGTGAAGTAAATGCAAATTTTTTGGCAAAGAAAATTTTGAGAATCTTACAAAGCACAGCTACATGGCAATATTGGCTCGATGGAGGGGTCAAACAAGCAACTTCCACCATTGAACAAATACAGCGTAAACTTGAATCATTTATCATTACAAACATTAATTAATTGTGTGATTTTCAGATAAATTGAACAATGACTTGGATCATAACATACAGGAAAACTCAATCAGTTCAGAGGAGGAATTAGAAAGTGGGCATTTACGACATTTGTTTCAAATTAATGAAGATGGTTCGAACATTGATTGTACGTCAATAAAAAAATTTGTAATTTAATTAATAGTTAATGAAATGAAAGGCTTTAAGTTTTTTCTTTTAATTGAATTAAATTTATTTGATTTTAAGTGTTGTTTTGATTTTTATATAGTTAGTTCCACCTATTGGTCAAAAACTAGAACTAGATGTTAGTGAAGACACAAACCTTGACATGTGGTTTCATCAAAAGCTCGCGAAGCTCGTTGGCATCAGTGGTGGGCAGCGGGGCGCGATGATGATGATGCACTGCGGGTGTCGTGCGATGCTCCAGATCCCGAATCGCGTCCAGAACTTCCCGACAGCGTTGCACTCCATCACTAGGTGGCGCCCGTAAGGGCGATATCACTTTAGTGGCGATATGATCGTACAACTAAAAATCCAAAAAAAAAACTATTAAAAATAAATTCACTCGGGAAATAATCGAGATTTGATAAGGGTTTGGCATATTGAAAAAGAAAAACGGAATTTTGACTATCAACTGATCGAATTTATTAGGAATGTAGAACACAAAGATAACGGTTTACGAAAGAACGTTATTTAGTGGTCCCAGGGGTGGTTTGTTTCATGTTGTAACAAAATTGTTTCAGTGTTTTAAGCCACTAATAATTCACGGTGGTGTTCCCTGGTGGGACGCTAGTCAATCGCAAAAAGAGTTACGAGCCGAGAAAAGAAAATATTCAAATCGACTATAAGAAATCTTGGTGATGGCCTCGTAAAACCTTTCCACATAATATTTTATTTGTATAAAGTCATCACATTCACATTTTACGAGACTAAAATTGTACCCGAAAAAAGGTTTCCAATAAACTTTTCATGCCTCTTAATAAACGTCTTGTAAAAATCTACGAGATATAACCCACGTCCTTCCAGAAAAAGAAGGATTAAATGCGATCAATGGGAATAGGAAATTTGGTATTGGTTAAAGAGACATGTAGAGATTCCTCATGTCAATTATCTGGACATTTTGTGCAGTAAATTGAGCTTAAAAGGCAATAACTTACAAAGTCGATGCTTGATGTAACTTGATATTTAAATTTTACTTGAGTTTGACTTGACTTTAAGCTAAATTTAAGTCAAGTATCTTGAAATTCATCCAGTTAAATAGTTAAAACTTTAAGCAAGTAATTAGCAAGTAATTAATATTTAAAAAAAAAGAAATTTAGGTGGGGTGGAGGAGCTGGTAAAGAATATCCGGTATGTTGTGCGATGGAAGAATCAATATATAGTTCTCAAAATAAAGGCCTTCCAAAATAAAAAACAAAACTGAAAAGAAAGTTGGCTTGGAAAATGGCAACCCAAAAAAAAAAACAAGTCAATGGAAACAAAAAGAAAAGAAAAAACAAAAAAAAAATGAAACTCTAAAACCACAACAGTTGAAGCTTTTTGCATAGCTAATAATGAAGAGAGCTCATAATGTTAAATAAACTCTGATGAAAATTAAAGCAAAAAGGAAATTGTAAAATATGTTCCAAGGGACGCCAAGTTTGAGAGCTTTAGGCCATGACGCGACGTTCATAGCGGCTTCACTAGGCGTTCTATTTTTTTTTTCCTTTATTTCCAATAAGAAAATCAAAGTACAACAATGCAAATCTTACCAAAATAATGAACAAGGTTAATAAATCGCCAATTACAGCCACATTGCATAAATAATTCACTAATATTTATGCATTTTTACACATTTTTCACAGACAACAACAATCACTTCGACAAACGACTCTCTAATAAACAAGAAACTTTTTCGCATCGCCTGACGTCACAGACGAACGTTCCGCGAGTGGGGTCGTAATTTGCAGCGATCTCTAGCATTAAGTCTCATAGCCAATTCAGATGACTTAACCCCGACAAACATTTTATAAATAATTTTTTTTATTTTAATAGATAAATTGCTCATTTTTAATTTTTTTAAGATGAAATTTTTCATAAATTTATAGTTTTCCATTTAAAGATTACAGGCCTCCCAAAAAATATACAAGAATGAAACCAAAAAGTTGGCTTAGAAATGACGACTCAAATAACAAACAAAACAACTGAATCTCAAAGCAATCAAAACTTATTTAAAAAATTCGTGCCAAACTTAATAAGAGAATTTTACAGAAAATCACATCAATATGAAACTTGAAAGAAAATAATTTTCGAGGGACGCCAAGTTTGAGAGCTTCACGTTCGAACCACGGAGTTCCCAAGTGACTTCACTAGAGGTTATATTTTTCTGTTGTTTCTTTGTAAATTAGTGTACAACAATAAAAATCTTACCAGAAAACCGAAAAGGGTTAATAAATCGCCAGCCACAGCAACATTACTTAAAAAAATCCGCTGATATTTATGCATTTTTGCCACACACAACAATCACTTCCACTCTCTAATAAACAAGAAACTTTTTCGAATCGCGTGACGTCAAACGCGAATAGTGGTTGTGTGACGCGACACCTAGCATTAAGTAAGTCTCACAACCTATACAAATGACTTAAGCCCGATAAACATTTTATTAAACGAAAATTTTTTAATTTATGTTCTTTGTCAATTTTCAAGATCAAAACTAACCCTGTAATAATTTTCTGCTCACAAGCATAAAAAAGGGATAGCCAAATATAATTTTCATCCAAACTTCGTCGAGACAGTGTCTCCCTCACTGGTCATTTTCATGCACCAAAAATTCAAATATTCCAGAAAAACGATCACAAAAACAACCGGGAGAAAAAACTTTTTAACTTTCAATTTTTGCGAGTATATTCCCAATAACTTTTTATCACGAGCCAGTCGAAGTGATTCGCAGACAAAACAAAGAAAAAACAAGTGAATGTGCATTTCAATAAAGACAAAATTTCGGCCATCTGAAAAGGATTTAGTATTCGGCGCGCGACGCTCGCTCATCGTCGTTATTCCCGTGCAAAACGTGGCACACGGGACGTTTGGAAGGGTTCGGCATGCGGGACGAGACGGGAGCAACGACGGGATGCGCAGCGAAACGCGACTTTACGAGAGGGTGGCCGCCGTCTACGATCAATCCAACCATTCCCTATTTACGGGTTTACGGTCCCGGAAAACGTGCGCTCGCTGCTCTACGAACGCTGAATGAACCACACTCACACACACACACGAGACGAACGAAACAATCGACGATCGCAAACTAACTT
Organism: Sisyra nigra; assembly: GCA_958496155.1. Classification (NCBI taxonomy): domain Eukaryota; kingdom Metazoa; phylum Arthropoda; class Insecta; order Neuroptera; family Sisyridae; genus Sisyra; species Sisyra nigra. Next base: position 55,397,946 of record OY292315.1, on the reverse strand, counting down.
CAACAAGGAAAACGCCGAACGAAACGAAAAACGAAGAAAAAAACATGCTCTCAAGAGTTTTCCCTAATTTCATTTGTCGTTTTTTTTTTTCCATGAAAAAAAGTTTCTCACAAAATATTAATCAATTGATGCCTTCATTTTTTTTTTTTAATAAATACCTGTTGCTTCAATAACTAAACTCGTTTGTTTCAAAGCTATTTAATAATTAATGGCTTCATTTGTTTTCCGACGCCAACAATAACCGTGAAATATTAAAAGGTCTATGAATATTTTTCATTCCATTATAAATTCCCAACAAATTTCCTAGAATCGAGATAGTTACGAGCGGGTCACAGGTAAATAATTAAGCGCAAAAAATTTTCCAAACGAATGAATTTCATTTCCTCACACAATTTTCACCTTCATTTACTCGAGAATTCATCAAAGCCAAAAACACAATTTTCACTTACGTCTAACAGCGATTGCAGTTGTTGATCCAACAACAGCTCCAGCAAATCGTCTCGTGTGATCGTATGCGATTGTAAACAATGAATGTCGTCCAACGAGTCCAAAATAAGTCCCACGGCTACGAGATGAGACAATCAAAAATCATCACAAAACAATATAAAGAAACATTTGACTTCCTTACCATACGAGGTGACATCATCGTCCCCAAAATCCGAAAATCCATCACTATCCGAATAAAGGGACGTCCATTTTTCCGACGACACAGCAGCCAAAACAGCCGCTTTCAATTTTCGTCGTGAATTAAACTTTTTCAATTCCTCAACGGTCTCATGTAAATGTAGTTTGCAAGTCCCCTTGTCACGATCCTATTAAAAAATTGCCATTAATTCTAAGAAATTGCAACACAAAACAAAAACCAAAAGACATCTTCTGTTGTTTAAAAATTTATCTAATTCCGATGGTTGAAATAAAGTCTACTAAAGTCCTTCATTAGGCTTAGTTCAAAAAATAAAAAATAAAAACAAAAAACATCTTCAATTGTTAAAAATTTAAAATTGATCAAAATAATGACTTAATCGTTAAAATGAGATCTACTAAAAGCTTGAATGGGCTTACATTTCAAAAACGCAAAAAAAAAACACAACAGACTCCTTCAGTGTTAAAAATTGGTTTTTGTTAAATTTAAATTTTGTTCGTTAAAATAAGGTCTACTAATAACCCTTAGTGGGCTTCTTTAAAAAAACACGGAAAAAACAAAAGATATTTCATTGTTAAAAATTAATCTTGTTCAAATTTAAAATCCGACTTTTGAAATAGGGTCTACTAAAAGCTCTGAATGGGCTAACTTAAAAAAAAAACTTTTTTAACAAAAATGATCGTACCCGTAACCATTTGTGATTGAGCACTTCTTGAATAGTGATTCTTTGCGTTTGGTCGACAGTCAACATCCGCTCGACCAAATCCTTGGCTGGCTCGCTCACAGCTTCCCATGCCGGTGTGTTTAACTGTTAAAAAAACAAAACAAATTAGTCCAAAAAACAAACAAAAAGCCTTGACCAAAAAAAGCGCTCACGTATAGTTTTCCCGTACAAACAGTGCGACGTAACCGTTCACCGGTACCACGGAACGGTAACGAACCGGACAAAAGCACGTGGAGCAATACACCAGCGGCCCAAACGTCCACTGGCTTGCCATACGGTCGACACTCAGCCACTTCCGGCGACGCAAAATGCGGACTTCCGACACGACCTACACGCAACACCCACGACCCAACCACAACAAAACAACATAATATTAAAACCACAAAAAAAAACACTCAAAAGAAAATAAAAGACCTGTTTTGCACCCTCCAACACTATAAACACACCCCATTAAAACAATTGAATGAAAAAAAAAACTTCAAGCAAAACAAAACATGGATGCAAGCTTTTCTTCTCCCTAGAATCAATAATGGATTGCTACATAACATTTTCATCCATTTTTATTATTACATAAAAAAAAAAACATTCAAAAGACAATGGAAAAAATTGACTGCCGTCAACAAACAAATACATTTGTTTTTGTCATCAAACAACGATAAAACAAAATGGCATTCGCTGCAAAAGCTTGACGACGAAAGCTTGAACATGCATTCGATTACTAAAACACTTAAGAGAGAAAGACAAAAAGAATTTTTTTGTCGTTAAAACATGAAAACCTTACACAATAACAAAATGAAAACATCTAGAGATGCAAATGAAATGCATTTTCTTTTCAATACAGTCAACGCCAAAAGTTAGTGATCACCTAAAATTTTTGGTCGAAAACAAATGAATGTGCAACTTTTGAAGTGAATTTTATAGAAACACTTTTTTTTAAATATAGAAGTGAAGGATGGAAGTGGTTCGATTTTAACAATAAAAAAAATAAATGCAAGATGATAATTCGCGAGAAAATCACGCCGAATGGCGAAACAATTAAAAAGTTGAATGAAGAAGCACAGCCAATAAACACACTAAATTTTCGAAGACTGCAGCTTTTGCTTCGATAAATGATGGAATTTTTTGATCGAAAGATATAGAGAAATAAAATGAGTGGGTGGTATGTAAGTGTGGGTGTGTGTGTGTATGTGTGTGAGACACAGATATGCAGTAGATGGGGGCACGCTTACCCGCTCTATCAGACTTCAAATAGAGTTGTCCCATTGGAGTCAGGTTCGGCCGAAAATCTAACACGAGACTGCTGCATTCTGTATATAGCACACAAAATTTTATGGCTCTAACAGTTTTTTTTTTTTTTTTTTGAAAAAAAAGATAACACTCTCAACCGAAAATGGATACCATATGAAATAAAAGGGTGGTCAAGGATTCTAAACTTAAAAAAAATGAAACCATAATAATTACAAGGTAGACGTCTTTTGTTTCCTCCATCCCACAAGTCTATTGCTTACGTGTTTTGTTTTAATTGTTGGGGAAAAAACAACAGAAGGAGTTAATAAAAAAAAATCCATCAAAACCATCATTAAGAGCAACACAAATCATGCGCCATAGGGACGGAAGCTTTATGAAAAAAAAAAACTTCAAACCATTATAATACAGAGGAATAGTAATATTTGTAAATATTGGACACCAAACTTGTTAATTCAAAATAATAAGTCTACAATCTCTCACTAATCATAACTTAATTCTTTCTCTCACAAAATAAACAAGCAAATTTTTGTTTTTTTTTTTTTTAAACAAAAGATCCACCCAATTATAAAAGTTGAACTTTACTGATTCGAATGATTGAAAATAAATTTTTAAAAATGGATAGTTGAAAGCTCCACTTACCGCCATCTTTCAAATAGGAAGTGTTTTGGAGTTGAATGGCGACGCCAAAGCCACCCAATTTTACGGGTGCTGAATTTTCCTTGGTGGCCAAAAGCACGCACGACGGCCTCAAATCCCGATGAATTATATCATTCTCGTGACAATAGCGCAACGCCTCAAGAATTTGCCTCATATAATGACTAAAAACAAAACAGTAGATAAATCAATTGTCTTTAAAAGAAATGACAATCAAACAATTAAAAAACAACAAGTTAATTTGGTTTTAACTATTCAAATGCTTTTTCTAAGAAAAGAAAAAACAAAACAATTTAATGCAGAAATAAGAACCTTAATATAATATTAACTTGCTATTTCTCGGCCTCGATTCAATTCGAAACGCTCGGACTTCATACAAAATTCATGTGCGGACATTTTCAACTGTTTTTCGTCATGATAAACGACAAATCATAAATTTTCAAATAAACCGCAAAGAAAAATCATTTCACTTTATCCATCCGTCCGCCTATTTTTTTTTTTTTAGGGATTTCTCTGCGGGAAAAAACTTAGCATTGATTTCTTGAAAAAAGAGCGACAAGGACAAAAGCCTAATAATCGTAAAAATTACTAGATAATGAGAGAGAGTTAGTTCATAAATTTCACGAAGGATAATTTTTCACGCCCATAAAAACAAAAATAAACAACACACAATCACCAACAATGTAAAAATTAGATCTTCAATAATTAAAAAAACAATCAAAGTGAGCATTGAAAAAAAGTGGATATCATTATTCATAATCTAATTACAAGGACTAAACAAAGTTAGCGTAATGAAAAAGACAAAAGAAAAACAGGTCTATACCTACTAGAAAATTGATGAGTAATTATTGTTTGTTTGTCAAAATTTCAAAGCCAACTATATCATTTAAAAAATCAAGGTTCCCGTAAACTTTTGTTAGAAAATTTTGGGATTATCAAATGAAAGCTCCAAGAATGTGCATAGTTTTCTATGTTGTTAGTAGAAAGGAAAAGAGACGGTGTATGTGGGGAAAGGGGTGGAAATTCCTAACGTACACGTGTGTAATTTTCCGTCTTTGACATAAATGACATTTATGAGCACCAAAAAGCTCTCAAGCTCCATTCTCCTTACATTTTCCAACCTTGACGACTCCAATCTTTTCACTCTTCTCACTATGATTGTGCTCGTTGCATCTCTGTCATTCATTAAGAACGTTTCAATTTCACACCGAAAATGAGAGCTTTGGCGCCTCTGTCTTCTGACAATTAATTTCACGTCTCGCAACTTGTGACGTCGAAACAAAATAAATTTTCAAACCATTTTCGAAACGACGCCATAGTAAAATAATTGAACGTGTATCGCTTCACTTTTAACGTTTGACAAAATTTACGATCGAATCCCCTCTCTCACGTCTCTTCATTCAATAGTTTTCCAAAGTAAAAAGAAGAAAAAAAAACTAAAAATTAATGAGAAAACTCTGACGGTTTTCATTTGAATAAAACACCTGAGGTTATACACCTTAGAAAATCTCTCTCTGTCTCTTTCTCTTCCTTTTTCTCGTTTCATCCAACGACAAATGAAAATTTAACAAAAGAAAATGTTCTCTCGCAGAAGAAAAAAAAAGACGACCCCTCGAGTGTTTTAAGCTCGTAGAGTTGAATTTTTCTCACATTGAAATTATCATAATAAATTTTACAAGAAAAAAAAAACTTTTTTTCCCACTCCCCACTCCTCTTCATCACGATTTTCTTATTTTAAAAACATGTCCAAATCAAAAAGTAGGAAGTTAGCTTTGGAAAGCACAAACACTCACCTGGCGACAGCTTCACTGTAAACGAAACCAGCCGAAGCGCGACGAACCACTTCGTAACAGAGGTCAGCACCATCCATACTATTAAAAAAAAAAAATTATTAGAAGAATCAGCAACAAAATCTGAAATATTTTCATGTGACCTAATGGTGGATCACAAAAATTTAAAAAATACTTACTACTCAAAGACCATATAGAGCATCCCTTCGGATGAATAAGTTTCCAATAATTCGACAATATGTGGATGCTTAAGCATATGACAAATGGTGGCCTCTCGTTTCAAATCTGAAAAAAATAAAAAAGAATCGGTTAATACTTGTGTTTGTTACTACTCCAATAATATCTGCTGCGACGTGTCACAGAACTTTCTTTTACATGAAGAACATAAATAAAACTCTCGATTGGGTAAAAAATTATAAAGAGAATGATAATATATAAATATCTATATAAACAGAGTTGTATAAGTAGCCTCTTTGAATATATGAACTCCCACCCTTAACCCCAGAACCCTCCTTATTTGAATTTTCCCAGGAAAAAGTTTCAAATAAAAGTTGTAGGCATTAACGAGTCTAAGAATTATAGGAAGTTAAAAGAAAATCGTTGGAGCCGTTTTCCAAAAAAAATTGAAAAAACCAAAAAATTCATCGATTAAAAGGAGAATTCCTGTCCATCGATTTCAACAAAAAAACTTCACGGCACAACTACATATAATATGAAGGTCATATTCCAAGTTTGGTCAAATTCGAATAAAGCTTTCGATACGATATGGCTGTCACACACACACACACAAATCGAAAATACGTCCGGATTTTTTTATTATATATAGTAGTGGATCGGTTATGGACGGATGATCTGGCGCGGTAGTAGTGGGAAGAGAACCAAAAACGGACATCTCAGTGCCGCTTGGGAGCTCGACCACAATTTTTCAGGCGGAGGTCACGGTTATAACCAGATGTGCCAGAGAAAACTTAGATATGGGCTATCGAAATAGGAATATACGGATCCTTTCCGACAGTCAAGCAGCGCTAAAAACGATTGTCAATACAACGATCAGCTCTAAGTTGGTGCTGAAGTGTCGGCAACTCCTGGAGGACCTGGCAAAGCAAAACCGAGTCAAACTTGGTTGGGTATCGGGGGATAAGGGAGTCGAGTCCAATGAAGAAGCTGATGCTTGCGCAAGGGCTGGTTCGTCCCACTCGTGGGTCCGGAGCCTTAAGTGGGGATCACCAAATCTGCTGTCAAAAGAGCGATGAAAAGTCGCCTGAGCTAGTAACAAAACAAATACTAGCTAAAAATTTCCGGTCAGAAGCTCATCAAGAAAATGATGTGGAAATTTTGCCCCTTGGTCACCGCTGAGGTTTTACGGCTGGGAATGAACCAACTCAGGACATGGTGGGACTGATAACCGGACACTGTCGACTGAGAAATCATCTGATGTGTCTCAACAAGACGCCAAATGCAGACTGTTGGGTATGGAGAGGAAAACACGACCATGATGTCATTTTTTACTGCAAAGTCCTCACAAAGTGGCGACACCAGTATGGAATAAATGACGCCCAAACAGACACAAATCGTTCAAAACGCATGATACAAGGACTGCTTCTGCTAGGCGGAATGATGAACCTGGAATAAAGCTTGCAAATCTTTTGTATTTGTATCTTTGTATCGACTGTCTAGTCACAAATAAACCTAAGTCACCAAGGGACTCATCATTTATCGACTCTTAACAACGAGCATTGACTTTCTCAACATTCTAATTAATGGCGATTCGGTTACTTTTTTACAAAAAAATCCGCTTAAGGTTAAACAATTATCAACACGTACGCATTGTTTATCGTCAATTATTTAAAACTTTGATCAAATAAAAAAAAAACGATATACGATAAGCCACTTGTTTATCTGAACAAGTTTTCCTGCACTTGACAACGACAACGTTTAAATAAAACACAATCGTTTTGACTAAGATCCATTAGATCACTTGCTTCGTGATTGATCAGATCAAAATATATTTTCCTCGAGTAAGTTTGTCCAATCAAATTCTTTGAGATCATAGTTAACAATTTTTTTTTCTGTAGGATGAAATCTTTGATCGTGCTAGCTGTGCTATTGGTCGTTAGGGGTGTTCAAGTAGATGCGACTTGCACTCAATCGGGGGTCACCATAACGTGTCTCAACTCGAATCCGGATGAAATTCAGAGTTTTATTAACAATGCCGTTGATGATTTCACCACTTTGGTGGTGCATGACAGTAACTTGGTGACGTTCAACTCGGATCTGATTCCAGCGATTCCCGCTCGTGGTATCTTAACATTGGACATCAGTCAGAACAATATTGTCTCGTTCGAGGTTACGGCCTTACGATATTTGATTAATTTGGCCGAGTTGTACGTGTCGAATAACTCGATTGCGACTATCGGAAAGAACACGTTCCAGACGAACGACGTGTTGACATTGGCTGATTTTTCGATGAATCAAATCAGCTCGATCGACAAGGGTGCATTCAGTGGCATGCCCAAGTTAAAAACTCTTGATTTGTCGTTCAATCAGATGACACGTCTGCGTTCGAGTACCTTCCAAAATCTACCAGCACTCGAGACACTGAATTTGGCCGGATCGATCATAAATGATATCGATTCGAACGTTTTTGATGGTCTGACCGCACTGATTGAATTAGGACTCTCCGACAACAGTCTGAGCAGTCTAGGAGCCAACAATTTCAAGGCACTAACCACCTTAAAGAGCCTCAACTTGCACAACAATAACATCGCCAAGATTCCCAGCGGTTGTTTCGAAACTCTAACTGCATTGACCAGCCTCGATCTGGGCCACAACAGTCTCAGCACCGGGGGTCTGATCAACAAACTCGATCTGGACGCGTTTGTCGGATTGACCGCCTTGGAAAATTTGAATCTTGCCGAAAATCAACTCGGTAAAAAATTCGATCTGGAACTCGTCGGCAACAATACCAATCTACGTACTCTGGACATCTCGTCCAATCAAATCCAAACACTCGACTCGGCCAGTCTGCTCATTGACTTGCCCAATTTGACGGCCATCACTCTCGTCGACAATCCGATCAAGTGTGATGACCTAATCGTGATGCTCGACAACTTCAACGCTCGCAATGTTAAAACAAACGGTGGTGATTTGAACTTCGACGTCATCAACGTCAGTGGATTGCCGTGCAAAGAGAAAACCTGTCTCTAAACTTACAATTTTCTAATAAAAATACATTTGTAAACGTATTCCAGAAGCAAATATCAATCTAATTTTATTTCAACATTTATTTAAATTCCTAATTTCTTAGAGATCTATAAAAAGGTATCGTGGTACCTAAACCAATAAGAAAACTTCTTGTTCTTCTTTCCTTTTTCTACCCTCCTTTTAAATATCCTTCAAGGTGTTAAAACAGTAGAGAGATGATATAAGATGGCCATATAAAGATCACCTACTACAAAAATAGGCATCTAGAAGTCTTCAAACTTGATGCTTTAGATAAGATACAAAGATTGCGATAAGAGACTTAAGAAAAATCAAAAATAAAATAAAATAAGACCCTTTAACTTGGACATCCTAGTCCATAAAATGCACAGTTCAGAGACTACCCAAGATTTTGAATATCCAATGTTCTAATATTCAAGAGATTTTTGGTTTCCTTCCGGTACTTTTAGCCTGAGGGACCTTTTATGACGTATTCTTTTACCAACCATCTAATTGATTCTAACGATCTACAAAATCGGGAGGTCAAGATCATCCTTACTTCTGATATCCGTTCTAACTAATGTTTAATTCCTTAACCTCGGATCTTTCGATTCTTAGCTAACCAACAACAAAAGTATATAAAAGATCTATCAGGATGTCATCATAATCCAAAGTTTTCATCAAGTTTTCACATGGTACTATGGTATTTAAGAGTTTAGGCTATCCCCCCAACAAATCGGGCAGAAGAAATTACCCGGTTAACCATTGTATTGGTGACCTATCAGAAACAGACCTTTACGTTAGTCTTTCTGTCTTCTGATAACCGTTTTAATCAAAAGATCCCACCAGATCTTTCGAATTACGACTTTTTCGAGCATCTAAATAGCAGAAAATCATTTCTCTCCTGGTCTGTTAATATATTCTTATTTTTAAACAATAATTTTTCTATTTATCCAAATCCAATATTCTATCTAACAGCAGAAATTCCTAAACTAATTTCAAAGTTCTTCCGCAGTGACCTACGGTCAGATTTTGACCTCTTAACTCTTGTCAAATCGTATTTAAGTATTAGAATGTAGTCCGAAACCACTAAATGACATGGGCATCTTGGCTAATCTAATAACATTTATCTAATAAAAAGATTTCCAAAAAATAATTAATTTTAGTCTCTTGATAAGTTCTTGTTGACCGTTGATCCAATGAAACCAATGCCAAATTTCAGATATCTAATTTTAAATTAAATCTGTCCACTTAGTTCATTTTCTTCATGACAACTTTGCCTTTTGAATGTACGTTGAGTACCATTCTTTTGGATACTCCAAAATGTTAATGTTAGAGAAAAAAAATGTGATCTCAATGTCAGTTTTAATCATTTCATTTCCCCTATAGGTTACTATCTCCAAGTAATTTTCGCCAAAATTTTCAGATAAGATGTCCAACTTAAGACTTTATCAAATGATAAAGTCCTCGACTATATTCAAAAGTCAACCAGACAAAACGAAATATTTAATCAAGCTTGGACTCGACAAAATCCACGACTACAGTTTGTGCAGGGGTCAGTTAAAAAATGAATAAATTTCTGTTGATTGCAACTGCAGTTTTGGCGGTGATCGAGGCGAGGCAAATCAATTATTTTGAAGCCTCCGCAGGATGTGCAACCAGTTACAATCAGACGGTGTGCAATGGAACGACCACTGATCAAGTGAAAATGTACTACGAAAATGTACCGTTGGGTGACGCCCCGGTTGATTTGACATGGAACGATGGTGACGCGGGCATCTTGGACATGACCGATTTTCCGGACAATACAGCCAGTATAACTGTTCAGATAGGCTTTTTCGGCACTAAAATCACCGGATTCGTACCACAAACATTCCAAAAGTTCACACAACTCGCTTCGTTGACGTTTTCCAACTGCCCGTTCACGACCCTCGACACGGACATTTTTTCAAACACCCAACTGGAAATGTTGATGTTTATTAACGTTCCGTTAGAGACGATCGAACCGAAAATTCTCACTAGCATCCCCCAACTGGGTTCCCTTCAGATTTTCAACAGTCAATTAAAGCGTTTAGCACCCGGCTTTATTTCAATCGCACCTCAATTGAGTGCCATCCAAATCGAAAACTCAAACATTGCTGAGATTGACATGAAAGCGTTCCTCGGTCTGGATGGCTTGTTTCTGCTGGACTTGAGCAAAGGAAAGCTCGAAACTATCACCGCCGATCAGTTGATCGGAACTGAAAGAACTATATCGATCAATCTCGGGGCCAATCAGATCACATCGTTACCGGATGACCTATTCATCAAGTACATGTATCTGACCGATTTGCGCCTTCAATCGAACCAACTGACCACCACTCAATCATGCTACCAAGCCGAGAACCTTCAACAGTTGAACTTGAACTCAAACCAAATCGAAACGGTGTCCCCGTTCGAGACGTGCAACGCGTTGATTCAACTCCAACTAAGTGACAACAAAATAAAGCAATTCGATCCGAGTGTTCTGCAAGATACACCCGCACTCCTGGAACTCTACTTGGCTAACAATCAATTGGTTGATCTGGACGTCTCAAGTCTTCTAACTACCCTAAAACAATTGGTTCGTATCGATCTATCTGGCAATCCATGGATCTGTGACAACTTACAAAAAATGTTGGACACCTTCACACCCACAACAGTAGAAGTGAACTGGGGAGAACCAAACTACAATGTGACCAACATTAATGGTATACCATGTACCCAATAGATAGAATCTATGTAACTGTTAATAAACTGTAAATAACGAAAGATTAACACCGAATCTATAAATCCCTGTATAATCCTCTTCGCCCTCTTCCCCAGAACCCCCTTTATTTTAATTTTCACAGGAAAAAGTTTCAAATAAAAGTTGCAGTCTTTGATGAGTCTAACAACCATAGTAAGTTAAAAGAAAATCGTTAGAGCCGTTTTCGAAAAAAACTCAAAAACCTATGGAATAAAGCGGAGCTTCCTGTCAACTGATTTCAACCAAAAGCTTCGTAGTACAAATAGATGTAATATAAACGTAAAATGAAGGGAAAAAGAAAAATTTGGTGAAATTCGGATAAAGATTTCGATACAACGTCGCCCAATTTCTAAAAACCACTTCTTCGGACTCAGGTACCATATAATAGTAAAGGAAAGTAAACAATTTTATTATTTTAAGATTTTCAAAATAAATGTGTAAGGAACCTTCAGGACGTGAGTCCATCTCACACTTTTACCTTTTTTCAAAATATAATCTACTAATCAATGTACCAATCAAATGTTTCTTTTTTCCAAAAGATATTCGTTGAAATAAAGAAAACTCATTTAAATTATTATTGAAAAACTATCAAACACGAAATGTGCATGACTAGATGCAATTGCAGAGAAATCGAGTGCACATTCAAGGACCTCAATATTTAGAACTCTTCAAATACTCTATTGATCGAGTTTAATTCTAACGTATTTGGAAAATTAAAAAAAAGAAGAAAACAGGACGTCAACGTCACTTACCGGAAGTACTAAGTCCGGGACTGGACGTAAACCGGGCCACATCGACAATTTTCACGGCAAATTGTTGTCCGGTTTGACGATGAATGCATCTTCTCACCAAACTAAAAGGTCCCCTAAAACAAATGAGGAAAAAAACAAATTTATCAAAAACAAAATTCAATTAAACAACTAGGCTAACACCCTCAAATATTACTGGGTCAAAGCTGTCTATGATGATAAACACGACAATCATTTTTTTTTAAGTAAATGATAAAAACAAAAAACTAACGATTTCACGGTTTCGATTGACAATTACAAATTCTTTTTAATTAATTTTATGAAATTTAATTTTGGCGGGTTCAAAAGACGACGAGCCCCGAGTTAATTAAGTGAGGGAAATTTGTAGTGTGATAATTTCCATATTAATAACATTTTGAAATTGGGTTAATATAATAACACAATTTGCGAGAGATCAATTCCATCGTGGTTAGTCAATGGGTCAGTTTGATTTTTGGAAATTGACTTGGGACATGATGGGTTACTTACTTTCCGATAATTTCACAAAGTTCGTAGACGTCGTCGAATAACACTTCGTCCTCGGCCATTGTGGCTAGCTGATTGTCTTTTATTTATTTTTCTTTTTGGAACAAGTTGGCTTTGGTTTGTAACATAAACGAATCGTTTAGCCCGAAAAACACAACACTGCTATCATTGAGGACAACTAGCACAGGGAGTAGCACGAGTACCACTGAGTACCAAGGAGAACATAATCACCAGCACCTGGGTTATGGACAATTGGATGGTTGAAGGGGTTGATGATATTGTTGCAAAATTGGGTAGTGTGAAATGATTTCGGCGGGTTTTTCTCGAGGTTTGGCCCGAAGGGTGGTGTATGTGGGGCGTGTCAAATTCCCGGTTTTCACTGACGGGACGAAGGATGTCGATGAAAAACACCGGCACGAGCAGGAATCACGTTGACGAGCCCGAGACGAAGCCGAGGAGGCGATAACATGGCCGGCGTGGGATTCGAGCAATGTGTATGCCTCCTCAATGCAACTGGGGAAAAACACACGCACTGTTTAAAACTGTGTATGCACAGGAGACGGGTCCCGTTTTCGGCGTACGATGCACTCTCGAAACAGAACGCACGTTACGCGTTTCAATTTGTGTGAGTGTATGTAACACTAAATGCGTGTGCATTCACAACAATTGTAACGAAAGAGTGGCACGGGCCATCGACAGACACCTGCAAATCTGCACCAAATCGACAAACATCACTGACAGCTACGGCCTTGAGCTTTACGCTAGTTATTCGAGCCACAAGCTCGTCGCGTTCACCGCTTCGTCGCCGATAAAACGCCCCTATGTCAACTAGCGCCATCTGCACGACATTACACCAACCACCAATCAATTTATCATTTCATTCATAAATTTTCTATATTTCAATTTCGATTTAATATAGCTTTACAATTCTAATTAAATATTCTATAACACGTGCTTAACACAAGCTCAATCAGCTTCCTCTTTAATCACATTTCAGTTGATGTTTTTTTTTTATCAAACAGATTGTACAGTACAAGCCTACGCATTGAAAATATGTGTCATCATATTCAAACTTAATGTCAACGTAACAATCTAAGAAACCCCCTTAAAATGTACTTGGCAATCTAATTTATTGGCTGTATAATATTATACAATAATATTGAATAATGACCCACAACAAATCGATCAAGTTCGATAAAAGCTCGCCCCAGAAGAGTTTCGTACTACAATAATTAGGGACTCATCAAGTCAAGTAGTAGGATATTTTTTTTAATGAATTGTGCTTGACGTACTTATGAAATAAAAACTAACGAAGTCAATACTTGACTTGATTTGACATTAAAATAATTAATATTTCATTCAAGTTTTAACGATTAAATTGAAGTTAAATAGCTTGAAAATTGAGTTAAGTAGCCTACAAATCAAGTCAAGCAATGAATCTCTTATAACATGCATGCAAATGGTGTACTAAGGATTTTCTTTATTTTTGCACATACAAAAAAAACACATTATCTTTTATCATAAGATTTATTTGAACGATAACTTAAAAGCATTTATTATTAAAAAAAATGTTTTAACAAAAATATACGAAACACTTTCGTCAACAAATTTTTTGACAAATACAAATGAAAACATGAAAAGCCAGAAATCATAACAGATACAACAAATTTACGAAAATAATAAAATAAATATCAAAACGAAAGCTTCAATTTGATCCTGTCAAAAATTCGATTTTGTTGATTTCTCATTTAATGCACAGCCAATTATCATTTAACTTTATGTACTATTAATTTTTGCGTTTTTTACTTGACTAACCAACGTTTGCTCGTCTAATTCTAATAATCGATAAATAAAAAATAATAATAATAATATAAGTAATAATAAAAATAACTTATCATTTCATAAGATCAAATTTTCATCGAATCGAAAGCTAAATGTAAGCGATTTCCAACGAACAAATTGTTGTCATCTTTTAATATAATTATTATATTCAACAAGAACTCAATGCTACACTGGATGTCTCATCTTAATTAGTATGGAACTTTAGTTTGTTTGTTTTTTTTTTCTATTGATCAACAATAAACATTATTTGGATTTGGTGAATTTCGTGTAGTCGACTACTGGTTTTATTATATTTCTCTTTTTAAATGTTATCTTATAGATTATAATGTTATCAATTATTCGTGAATAGTTTATGATTTGGATGAACTCAAAGTAACGGTAACTTTCCGGTGACTTGGTCGATGGTTTGTTCTCGTCCAAAAATGCCCAGCACCGTCACAGAACCGGCCGGCACTTGAGTGTGACCGGCATCGTTAATTATTTGTACAAATAAATTGTCATTGCTCAGGGCAGCTGCTTCTAACTCGTAAAGATGTGCCTCGTCAACTCCACGTAACACAATCTTTTTTTCACTAGAAAATTCAACTTGATTAAACCAGGCAGGGCTTATTTATAAATAGATTTACCCATCATTTTCCCATTTGGTTAGCCCATCAGTAAGGGATTCATTTGAAATACCACCAACCGATCGAATTTTTCTATACATAATAACAGCTGCATGAGCCACCTAAAATTCATACAATTTTAATTTGGACGTTCGCGTTGATTTTCTCGTGTTTATACTTGAGCTGCGATTTTACCAGCGCCCATATTTAACGAAGTATTAACGACAAAGACCATTTTGTACCCATCATCGTCATCAGGCCCACCATCGCCCATTTGATCCAACCGTTCAAAGTCGCTGCGATGTGCATTTTTTGACTTAGGCTGAAGTTTCAATAAAATTGACGGTAACACATCCATATCTGGATTGTCGAACACATAACAGGCGGCTTCTTCCGCGGAACGATTACCCGTATAGAATAATGCCTAAAACATTGAAAAAAATTAGTAAACGCTACCAGAAAAAAACCGTTCAAACTACGTTTTCCGCAACGATTTTTGCGATTCCCATCTCCATGAGTTTCTCCAACAGATCGGCATCGGCTTGCCACTCGCTCGAATTTGACGATTCCATTTTGCAAAAAGTTGCTTTTTTCGATTCACTAAATCAATGTTTTAATCAAATAATAATTAATCATTAAAATTTTTTACAAATCTTAAAATGTCAATTTAAAAATTTAGACGTCACATTGATGAAGTGCACGGCCATTAAAACGCAACGGACCAATCACAATCGTTTAAAATGTACTAGTACCAATCGAAACTTGAAAAGTTACCAATTCAAGCACGAAAATCACTAAAAATGAACTGATCAAAATATTTCAATTTTAGGAAAGAAATGTTTACGAAAAACTCACCACGTTTTATTGTTAAAGCATTTGTGAGATATTGTCATAAAAATAATTCAAAAAGCCAATATGCCGCTACGCTTATTTTGCCAAAAACAACATTTCCGTTGAGATTAAACGGACTGAAACGGGCCGAGAATGATCGTAAAGTCTATGAAGTAGGCGTCCAAATGACTAGTTAATTAGGTTTTTAAACATTAAATTGTTGTAGAAATGTGAATTTGAGCAACTTTATCGATGGCAACGTGGAAATTTACCTGGTCCCGAGTTTGTTTTGCACGATGGACCCCCTTATGCCAATGGAGACCCCCACGTGGGGCATGTTATCAACAAAGTATTTATCGCTCGATTTCGAAATTATTTCAATTCAAACGATCTTATTTTTAGATTTTAAAAGATATAATCATTAGAGAGCGAGTTTTGAATGGCCAAAAAGTGCACTATGTACCCGGCTGGGATTGTCATGGTCTTCCAATCGAGCTTAAAGCCTTGTCCACCACCGAGAACGTGTCTCCCATCAAAATACGAGCCAAAGGTTTATTTATAACCAACCAAAATAAATCAATTATACTTAATATTTGGATTTTAAGCTCGAAAATATGCTGAAAACACCGTCAAGAAACAGTTGGACGCGTTTAAAAGTTGGGGAATTCTAGCCGATTGGAACACTGAGATTTACTGTACGTTTACCAAAGACTATGTGATTAATCAAATGCATCAATTTCTTAGTCTGTACGAGAAAGGTTTCATTTATCGCGATTTAAAACCGGTTTTTTGGTCTCCCTCGTCACGGTAATTGAATAATAATCGGTCTTTGAGCTTAGTTGATACATTTTGTAATTGTAGGACAGCCCTGGCTGAGTCTGAGTTGGAATATAATATTCACAAAAGTAAAGCTATTACTCTTAAAATGAAAATAATTTCACTTCCTGAAAAAGTACAAAGTATGCTGAAAAATCAATCAGATACAGTGCATGCTTTAATATGGACGACCACTCCGTGGACGTTACCAGCTAATCAAGGAATTTGTTACAATCCAAATCTATCTTATAGTCTCGTCAAAGTCGAAGGGTCTTTATCAGATTTTTTTATAGTCGCCACTGATTTAATAGCAGAATTAAATATTGGAAGGCAATTAATTGAAATCGGACGATTTGATGGTAGGTTTTATACGATATTGTGATTCAAGTCAAAATATTTATGTTAAATTATTAATAGGTGTTGAGTTAAAATCGGCCAAATATTTGCACCCATTCAATGAAACTGTTTGCGAGTTTTATGAAGGAGTTCATGTTTCCGCTGCTAAGGGTACAGGTTTGGTGCATACAGCACCAGCTCACGGTCCTGAAGATTTTCTAATCGCTCTAACCAATAAAATTCCGATAGTAAGTAAATAATCTCTGTCAAGACAAATGTTTAAATGTTAATAAATTTTCAGGTGTCTCTGGTAGGTGACGATGGTTGTTTCACCAAATTAGCGGGAACTGTACTCGAAGGTCTTCCAGTTCTCACCACTGGCGCGGCTAAGGTTATTGAATTGTTACAAAAAGACATTTTAGATGTAAAAGATTTCGAACATTCGTATCCTTACGATTGGCGTACGAAGAAGCCTGTGATTATTAAAGCGAGTCAACAATGGTTTATTGATACGAATAAAGTGAAAAATAATGCGCTTGTAAGTCATCAAAATTTGTTTTTCAAAGGGGAAATGATTGAATGATTTTCTTCTGTTTAGAAAGAGTTGAACAAAATCAGTATATATCCCGAAAAAATGAGTGCGAACAATCGACAAGTCATGACAAATTTGTTGAGTAGTCGTCCGTATTGGTGTATTTCACGACAACGAGTTTGGGGCACTCCAATACCAGTTTTGTATCATAAAGAGACGAAAACAGTTTTTGTTAATCAGTAAGAGTTCATTTATTAAGTTTAAATAAAAACATTAAGTGTCAACTTTCCATGCAACCCATCTACATTCAAAGTATTCAGTAACAATGTTGATGTGTAGGCAATCATTTATTCATCAATGTATAAGAATAGTACATCCAATTTTTGACTCTATTTTAATCGAAATGAGAGCCGTTTTTGAGAACACTATTACCAATAAATAATTTAAAAACTTAATATATATAGTTATGAGTTCGGGTTGATACATGGATATTTTTTTTTGTAGGAAAATGATTGCAAATTATTGCAAACTGATTGAAAAGCATGGAACTGATTTTTGGTGGACCCTTTCTATTAACCAGTTGGTTACCGAAGAAATTTTACGAGATGAAAATCTAACGATTGACGATCTTGAGAAAAGTGAAGACATTTTAGATATTTGGTTTGATAGTGGGATTTCGTGGTCGCAAGTGTTACACGGCGAGAAAATCGCCGATTTGTATCTGGAAGGATTGGATCAGACCACTGGATGGTTTCAGTCGTCTCTGCTGACGTCGGTAGCGATACGGGGCTGTGCTCCATATCGAAATCTTTTCATTCACGGCTTTGCCGTTGACGAGCACAATCGTAAAATGTCCAAATCGTTGGGTAATGTAATCGATCCGAGTACCATTATTACGGGCAAAGATTGTCTAGGCGTTGACACATTACGATGGTGGGTCGCATGCCATGGCATTGTTGACTCAAAAATTCCTGTCAGCCACAATTTACTGAAGCTAAGTGCTGAAAATGTACAAAAAGTTCGTGCCGTGTTGCGATTTTGCTTGGGAAATCTACAAGATTTTGATGGATCCGAAAAAGATCTAGACTTTCAAATCATTGATGGATACCTGTTACATGTCTTACATAAATTTTATTCTGATGTCAGTAATTTCATTGTAACTTAGATTATTCAAATGATTTTTTATTTTGAATTCCAGGTGTTTGCAATGTATAAATCGTATCAATTTAATCGAATCACAACATTTATCACCAATTTTGTGACTAACGAGGTGTCAGCGTTATATTTTAATTCAATCAAAAATCGCTTGTATTGTGAAAATGTGAGCAGTGCAAGTCGAAAAGCGAGTCAATTTGTGCTTTATCAAATATTACAGGTAATGTTCAAATAATGTAATATTAAAAAAAAATGAGTGGTGATTTTTGTTTTAGGTATTAAATCGTTCGATAGCACCCATTGTACCACATCTGGCTGAAGAGGTGCAACTGCACGTGCCAATGCAGCTACAACCGAAATCAGTGTTTAAAACATCGTTTAAATTAGACCAACGATGGGAACAGCTGCAGGTCGAGAATCTAATTGATGTTATCATGGAAATAAAACGAAAATTCAATCAAATGGAAATCGATGTCAATACGTGGACACAAGAATTAACGATACATTGTGACCAGGACTACTTTAAAATTTTATCGGTAAACATGTAAAAAAAAATCAACTGATAGTGTGGTACCCAAATTGGTCAATTGTTTATTTTCATAGTGAAAAGCAAGTGAAAAGTAGCAAAGCTCTAGATACTCTTTAAAACATAAACACTATTTAATTGGAATAACAACATAACCCATATAGATTCAAAGCGATCAGTAACTAATACAATGTTGTGGATAGGCAATCACTTATACATCAATGCATATAATATGCATTACATTCCCTTGTGATAAAAACGTAATAATAACGCGTTTTCGAGAACTAGATTAATTTATTTTTTAAGTATATTATAGTATTAATAATAGTTATATCAGCAAGTGTTTTAGCAATGCTATCAAATAGATTATACAATATAATAACCTTAAGCTGAGCGTTGCCCAAATATTCACATAAACTTGAAATGTTATATTCTTACATTTCCTTTTATATCTTTGAGAATCGATCATCAATTTAGGGTACTATAAAAGCAGTAGAACAACTTTAGTAGGTAAACTTTCATTGCTATTTTTTTTCTAGTTGTTTCAAAAAGAACGTGAATCAATCGATTCTGAATTGACTGAATTGTTGCAAGTATCGAAAATCACTATCAATTTAGCGTCACATCTCATTGACAGTGAATTTGAATTGACATCGAAACACACCACGATGAGTTTATGTGAACGATGTCGTCGTCACACGGCTCCAACAAAAGGCTCGCTCTGTCCAATATGCACACGACAAATCACACCACCGCAATCCATCAACCGCCTACAAAATGTTCAATAGTCACATCAATAAAACGAATTCTTTTTTTTTATATTGCTAAAAATATTGCTTTTAATTTAAAATAATGTATTTATTTGTATATATATATATAATATATAATAGTTATATGAATGAAAAAGTATTACTATACTTAAAAATTATAGAAATATAAATAAAGTAGAAACGCCTTACATATGTGAATAGTACAATAAAAAATCGTAAGTATTTATATATGAGAAGTTAAATTATCTCTATAATTGAAAAATAAATTATTTCCAAAAGCTTATTAGAAAATATTTTTAGCAGCTAAATTTTAAGATCTAAACATAATTTGACTACTTCTCAAAAAGTATTAAATATAAATTCGTAACCTTAATCAGACCATAGTTTAGATTGAAAAAAAAAAATTAAATACACACACACACACTAAAATTAAGTATTCGATTATTTCTTGGAACTTTTGTTTTTTTTTTTTTTTCTATAGATAATATTCAAGAGGTTGGTCTGAGTTGAAGGCAAATTATGAGCGTAAAATGTTAATACTGTGAAACTAATGTGAGAAGAACGAAAGAAAACGTCTCATATGTCGATATTGAAAGTATTTCACATGTACAGTCAATTCCGAGTTGATTCGGACATATAGAAACTATCACAGACCTAGTATTTAAAAAAATATCAAATAGAGGAGGCGGCGGCTACAATTAAACCATCCACATGGCAACGGCAACCTATGTAGTATTCCTCTATCATCAAATATATATTATATATAGGTGATTGGTACATTCAAAATTTGAACGATAAAAAATCGAGTTAAAAATTAATTCTAGACACTAATAGGAAAAATAGAGTCTTAAAAAATAGTACAGTATATAAAAATATTGAAAACTACCTATCTTAAATGTAAAAAATGGAAAAATGTCTTAGAGCTAGGATTGTTTACGTGTTAAATAATATAGTAAGTCTTATCGGGTTTCTTAGTATATTATTATGAAAATGATGATTAGTGAGATATCACATTTGCAGCATTTGCTGGGTGTGGATAAAGTGGATGTGTTCCTGGTAAAGAAGTGGAGTTTGATGAGCTGGGAATGCTTCGTTTTGGTCTTGCAACGCCGCTGGTTGAATCAAAATTTGATGATGAGGTTGAGGCTGTGCCTGTTCTAGAAGATCAGCGACGTGGTGGTGGTTGTTGACACTGGTTGTTGGTGTTTGATACGATGGTAACATCAATCCCATGTTCGTATAACCAGTGGCTAACAAATAAACAAACAAATTAAGCTTTTGATAATTTTTTTTTTTTTTAATAACATACTCGATATGATGTCGAATGTAGATGGTGGAAATAATTGAGATGCCATATTTAGTTTAGCCTCGTCTCCGACTAGTTGTTGTACAGTGGTCGTCAACAAGCTCTGATCGGTCAAGGGGTACTCAAGCAAAAGTGGATCGACCAGTGGCACTTCATTGACATCGTCGACGAGATTCGACGTTGCAATCGCAGCTGGTTGCAGTAAGGTAGTTGAAGTCGTCGCCATTGGAATAGGGAGCGACATTTGCGTCAATGTTGCGCTCGAGGACACCACGGTCGATGCAGTCGTTGGCGTGGAACTGGTTAACGTTTCATTTTCTTGCTTGACGGCCAAACCAAGGCCCGTTTTGTGATCGACATTATGTCTTCGACGCGTGTGCTTCAACCAATTCGGATAATTGGTGAACGTCTTCTCACAATATTTGCATTTGAACGGCCGCTCACCCGTATGAATATTATGATGTTGCTAAAGCGAAAAAAAAAATTAATATCATCCAAGTTATATCTAAAGTCCAGAGAGAAAGTTGAGAGATCCAAATCGCATGAATACAAGTGCTGTCTCCTACTCCGAAATTTGGAACTATTTCTAAGTCACTCGGTTGCACTTTTCTCCACTCAAAAGGACTCGGAAAGTCAAGCAACGGTCGAGCTTTAGTCAGTGCTTTGACAATAGAGAGAAAGAAACAGACTAAGGAATAGTTCCAAATGTTGTAGTAGGGGGCAGCACGTGTATTCGTGCGATCTGGCTCTCTCAGGCTCCTCTTTGTTCGGTCTTACTTTTAATTTTGTACTGCTCAAGAAGCCTTTGCTGCAATATGAACAGACGTGGGGTCGAGTCGCCGCATGCACCAAAGAATGCACTTTCAAACAACGCTCAGTCTTGTACATTCGATTACAAACGTTGCATCGATACGGCCGGAAATTTGTATGAAAACTATGATGACGTGCAAGATGCGATTTCTCGGCAAAACTATTTAAAAAAATGAGATAAAATGAGGACAAGAATACAAATGGTGGAAATTCATTACCTTTTCCCACATTGATCGCAGGTGAACGGACGTTCACCTGTATGTTGTTTGACATGCTGTTGCATGTTGACCTTTTGTGTGAACGTTTTGCCACAAATATCGCACATGAAACGCCTGCCCTGACGATGGACGTTCATATGAGCCGTTAAACCACCACGAGTTTGCAACCTACCAAAAACCAATAATTAATAGCACTGTTCTAAAAGTCTTATATATTATGACGATAAGACAGGTAAAATAAATGTTTTTTAATTAATAAATGAGAACACGTACGTTTTGCCACATTCACCACACGGATAGTCTTCCTTTTGATTCGGTTTATGTTTACGTAGATGCATATTAAGGCCGGCACGTGTCACAAAACCTTTTCCGCACTCCTCGCATACATACGGCTTGATGTCGGTGTGTCGAGCGATTTTATGCAAGTGCAACATGCTTCGTAAACTAAACGCTTTCGTACAGTAACTACATCTAAAAGAAAGAAAAATCGGTTAATTTGTTAAAATTATCAAAACAATCGAATCAAGTGCATACTTAAATCGTCCTTCGGCGATATGTCGATAGCAATGAGATCGAAAAGTCGAATACTTAACCATGCTCTTATCACAATACGAGCACGTATAAACTGGTTTTGTTTTGTGATTTTTACGATAGTGGTCATCAAACGCAGCCTTTTGAGGGAAAACTTTGTTGCACATATTGCATTTCACACCCCAGTGCGCTTTCCATTCCTCCTCAGCTCGTTTATGCGTTTTTTCGTCTAACTCTTCACCTTCTCCAACTAATTAAAAAAATATATATATTAATATCAGTTCCAACGAGCTATTAAAGTTTACTCCATAAGAACGATTTTGAGGGGGAATAATTTAAAAAAGCGAATACCGATAGGAAGTAAATAAACCCATCTCTTGAACCGCTGATGTTTAGGAAAACTTAGAACGTACTCAGAATATATGAATAAAAAGACAAAGTTAAAAATCAAAACCAGCCTTGATTAACTATCTTAAACAAAATGCAATATACAATACAAACACTCTCCAACTACAAAGTATTAATAGGAAAACTCCTGTGAGTTGAATAGAGACAATCATAGTATGATCATTGTTTAATATCGTTATCAATTCTAACGGAGTAAACTCTAAAAATGTAATTTATAATTTAGTTGGAAATCAAATCGTACCGGCTTCTTCTTTTAAGCCCTTGAAAACGTCGTCGGTTTCCATATCGGGCGGTTCGTCAATTCCGTCGTCTTCTTCCAGTTCTTCATCTTCGGCGGTGTAACCATTTTCGTTGGAAATTCGGGATGAATGACTTTCACTGTCCCGTGACGGTTCGGTTTCGCCTTCAATTACATCTTCATCCATATCATCTTCGTCGTTGCTCGCCATTTCCATTTCCAACTCCAACTCGATTTCTTGCAACTCGTCCTCACTACCAGGATTGGTTGACTGGGACGAAATGTCCAAAGTATTCTCGGCAAACAGAGTACGAGATAACTCATCCTCAGTGGACGACGCTCGTTGTGGTTGTAAAGCCTTTCGACGTCGTTGTCGTATAAAAAACGAACTATCCTTATACGATTCGGCATCTAAAAATCGATGCATTAACATTTGGTTTTAGCTAATTAATACGAAATACTCACCTAGTAGCGTATCTTCGTCGTAGTGTTCAATCGGTTTCTTTTCTTCGTCGGACGCGACGAAATTCTCGTCCAAGGGAATTTCGAGTGAGAACACGTCGAGATCTTCATCTTTGATATCAATGCTGCACTCGTTTTTGATCTCGATTTTCACCTCGGGCGGCGCGGACGATTCGCGGTGTCTCATTTCGGATGCGGAAAATCTCAAAAACTTAAACAATGTGAATGGAACATGTAAAACGACTAGAGTGGTTGCGATTTAAAAATCGAAACTAGAGATAAATAATGAATAAACGTGTGCTTAAATGTGACTCGTGTCGAACGCAAATGATACACGAAACGTTTTTTTCATACTTTTCACGGGGATTTTCAAATAAAATGCCGCGAATTAATCGATTGAAAATGATGTAAACAAACTTAGTTTAGAGAAAACGCCATTATGTTTGCTTCTTTTCAACTCTATTGAACAGTGATTTCAGGATAGCCAACGTAAAATTGTTCTGATTTATAAATTTCATAGTTGGCAACAGTGGTTTTTAAATGTCACATATCGGTCGTAAATACTAGTTGTACAACTGATCACATTTTAAATGTGTTAATGTGTTTAATTTCAAAAATTTAGTGAAATTTAGCTACTCAATAGTAAGAAACACCTCTTCGATGCATTAGCTTATACAGTACAACTGCTTTGTACAATCAAGTTCTGAAATGTCTCAAATTTAACAATTTTTATTTAAATTATTTAAAAAATGTGTTAATTATTTTTTTGTAAATAATTGCTTTTAATATACGAAACTTGATATCAATAAATCATACAATCAATCAAGATATTTCTTATCTCTCTTTTTGTTCTACTCCAACCGGATCCGATCAAAATGATATTTTTTTCAAAATTTATTTATCTTGATTGAAACTATTAAAAATTATCTTATCAATTTTTTTTTGCGTTCTAATTTACGCAAATTTATAAAAAAATGTGTCGTTATTTTGCTATGCAACATTGAAAGTATAATTAAATTTGATAAGACATGAAGTCAAAGTTTAATTTGAAAAAAATTGCAATATTTTAATCAGTTTTAATATTCGGTTTTATTTATAAAATCGATGGTAATCATCATTCTGTCTTTCTATTGACTAAAATTAAACTATTTGGATAATTAAATATCTTTGATGCATTTTATAGTTTTGGTGTTGCTGTTTCCAAAGGACCAGTAATTGCGATTGATTCAATTTCAATGTTGGCGTTAAAAGGCAAAGCAGCCACTTGATAAGTTGATCTAGCCGGGAAATTTTTCGTAAAATCTACAAATTTGAAATATAATTTTAGTTAGAAGAAGTTAACTTGTGTATTAAAACTTATCTCTTACATTTTTTGTAAACTTCGTTTACTGTAGCAAAATCTTTAATATCATTCAGTAGGATTGTATTTTTGACGACGTTGTCGTACGATGAGTCAGCAGCTTCAAGAATTTTGCCCAAGTTTTTCAAGACCTGGTCAGCCTCGTTAGCGATGCCTCCATCGACCAATTTTCCGGTTTCTTTATCGACTCCTAAAACACCGCTCACATACACAGTACGATCAACCACGACAGCTTGGCTAAAAAGTTTTTCATAAAAATTTTAATGAAAAATATAATTTTATATTAATATGTATAATCACTTGTATGGACCAATTGGTCGTGGGCCCGCTGCTGTGTACACAATTTTCCGGATAATCGCACCACTCGACATGTTTCCTTCAAGTTTAAACGTTAACTGTTTTCATTGAATATTTTAGTGTTGTCTAATAAATTCATCAGTGTTACTATTTCATTATCAATTCAAATTATTTTCGAGGCCACGACAAAGTTCAAATAATTTTATGTCAAACTGATAAAAATACGGTTAATTACTTTTTTTTAAATTAACAAACAATTCAAGTTTTAATCTAAAAAATTAATTTTTTTTTTTAATAAGAATGATAATAAAATTAAAAATGCCCGGTCCTTTTTAAATTTGTTTGAAAGGGACGCAAGGGATGTGAAAATAATTTCGTTTAATTATCTTTGGTTTAGTTGCATTGTACAACCAGATAAATTTAAATGATATTTTGTTGGTATTGCGGATTAAAATGTTGTAAATGTGCGTTAAAGTGGTTTTTATTGGGCATAGTTGGTTAAAAACCATTTGCAAATGTATTATATTGTATTATAGTAGTACTGCGTAGTACTGTTAATTATTAAATAGTTAGTATCCCAAATTTCGTATAGAGGCGCTAGTTATGGAGCATGTCTGTTAAATGGACTAATGTCAAAAGCACGAGGTTGAAAAATTTAAAAACAATATTAAATTGACGGCGAATTTCTGTGCTACGAAATGGAAGAAAGGTCGAATAATTTCGACGTGTTGTTGGGCGGTAAAATCGCCCTGCCTGCTGACATTAACGTGGTAACTTTTGCGAATGCTCGCGCCAAAGAAATCGCTTACATGCAACACTGTATCGACCATCCGAAAAGTACCAAATTGGCGTTTCAAAAGCTTCCACTTCACATGCGACGCCGTGTCATGAGTCACCATGCGAAACGTCTTCCTCGACATCTTCGTGAAAAACACCTCAGTCAACTGAAAAAAGCTGGCATGCCACCGAAACAGAAGCGGCCATCGCGACGATTTCGACGTCGACCGGCTAATTTACGAGCGGAATATGCACGACGACAACATCGTGTTCGCTGGTTAGAGACTCACATTTGGCACGCGAAACGGTTTCACATGATCGAGCGTTGGAATTTCAAATTACCGGAGCGTCGATGCGACAAGGCGTTTCGAGCTTTGTATCGAGCCAGTGCCAAACATTGTCTCCTCCAGGACAAGTCCTACTATGGCTGTATTGAACTTAGTGCAACTCGAGAGATTTTCGCAGAAAAACTTAAACTTATTTCAAGTCCAAAGACTGGATTTAGTTTCATGGCCAAGTCATATATAAATGGAAATCGAGAGGGTTCCATCTACTTGTATCATCCAAATAAATATCCGTACGAAGCTATTGGACAAGTTTCGTTCATCTGGAAATTTTCAACAGATCCCAATAAACGACCTACTTTATGGCTATGGGCCCATCCAAGTTTTTATCATGAACTTTTTCAAGTTCTAACACAAATATTTGGTGCTACAAAAAATCTAAATTCGCAACCTCCAACCTATTCGAACCAGAACAATGTTACCATCAAAGATTTGTACCAAGAACTTAATCGTTTTCGGCTAACCGGTCCATTGTCACACTCCGTCCTAGTAAATTCTCTAAAAATCAGTTCTCAGTGTCACACATTTGATTTTTGGAGAGACCTGAAAATTTTTACGCCTGCCGAATTATCACCTCGACTAGTAATCGGTTTAGATATAACGGATCCAAGATTTAATTTTCCAGCGAAACGTACCAAAGCTGTGCCCCTATATCCTGAAGGAACTGCCTCTGACATTCCCAGTTACACCAAGGAAATTGCATCGAGTCAAATTTGGGATCACGTAGTACGTAAGAAAAGCCTTGACGACCAATTAACAAATCGACAAATTTGTGATTTGCGAAGCAAACAACTTGTTCCTGGTTTGGAAGATGCGACCGTGGAAAACTTGACCACTTGTCCCGTTTTAGTGATACAACGTCCAGGAAGTTCACATATTTTAGGTATTGAAAAATATTTTTGGAAGTTATCGTAGCGAATCTGTTGCCACTGTGTGTTACGGTGTAAACTCAATTGTTGCAGTGATCAAAGCTAGCTTTCATCTTAATCTTTGTCGTGTATATGCAACCAAACATACATATATGTATGTACACATTTCTATTTTCACGTATAATTTTTTTCTTATATTAGTTCCATTTTTACTTTCTTTATCTATAATATTATAGTAAAGAAAGTATTGTAATCGGATCGAATTTCAAATTTCAAGTTTTTACCGGGAACACACGTTTTGAGGTTCCTTGAGTTCAAAAAATGGTTTTTAAAAAATGTCTGTGTGACAGCGACATCGTATTGAAAACTTTATCTATTTTCCAATTTTTTTCGAAAACGGTTTTAATGATTTTCTTTAAATTGGCTATGCTTATTCGAATCATCAAAAGCTGTAACTTTTATTAGAAATTTTTCCTAAGAAAATCAAATTAAAAGGGTTTCCTAGAAAAGGGTGAGAGTTAGTGTTCTCGCATTCATAGATAAGTTCAGTTTTCTTAAGTTGCTTCTGAATTTTGAAATTGTTATGGGTGTACTTCAAAAAAAGGTTGCGAATCACGGGCTTAACTCAATTTTATTAATAGTAAGGGTAGCTGCTTTCTTTAACTTTGCCTTGTATATGCAAACATTCATACACAAAAGTATAATTATTTACATACATCATATTTCTGTTTTACAAAAAAACTTTTCTCAATATTATAAGTAATGCACTATTTTATTTAGGCTATGGATGCGGTTATGACGTAATTGTTCCTAAAGGATGGGGTCTACCCTTGTGGCACACTATGATAATGTGGGGAGCTCGAGCTGGAGGTTTGCGTGAAGATCGAGTACAAGTCTTAGAAGATATGAACGGACCTGAATTAGCGCCAGACTCCAAAGCTGGACGTGAAGAAAACCTAAGAACTTTCCAACTGCAAAAGGCAAAATATTTTAGATTACCACCCAACAAACGCGTTAATTACAACAAATTTGGAATTGTAAATCCTTTCCAAGACAACTGGCGACATTTGCTGCAAGACTGGACGGGTCGAGACGTTGATTCGTTCTATGTTTTACGCGATCGCGAAAAACTTAAAGAAATTCATGTTGAGTATGAATGAAATGATTTTTTGTACAATTTTAATGTTGGCGACTTTCCAGGAGAATATGATCAAGGGGAAAAGAAAGAAATTTAGTGATGCCGATGATAGCACCGTGTTAATTCCGGTGAAATTAGTGGCAACAAAACGAGGTTTAATTCAAAACGGTGCCATCATTTGTTTGCCACATTCCGAGGATTTTACGGGTAAAGTTGATCCGATCGAACCGGAACATGTCGATGTGAATCAGGCAAAACGAAAAACTTTACGACAAGAACATTTAATGACGTTAAAACGGTTGAAACGACAACGATTTCGTGTGCGAAAGTTATTTGATGTTAGTCTCAAAGAAAACAATATAAAATTATAGTTTTAGTATACTTTGTTATATTTTTAGGCTGAAAAAAGGATAGAAATGTTAAAAACTCGAAGTTCGGTCGAACAAATCAAACAACAAGCGATTCAAATGCAACAATTGTGGTTGCCGGAAAGTAAATCGATAAGAAATTCTTGCTCTCGAGATATTATCGGTTTTGTCACAAACGCAGACTATAGCTTTGCCCACGCCAAGTCTGTCGCTGTGGGATTTATTGTTGCACCCAGTTTACATCTGATCAGTCGCAAACTTTTAGTACGTAACTCAAACAGTAAACAATATCGATTTGTAAGTATAGAAATAAATTGTTGATTTTTTTTTATTTGAAGAATAATTTATTTCAAAAGAATTTTTACCTTCTTGTTTGACTACTTAGAATAAGTTACATCCCATGTTACATTTTTTTTTTAAATTAATTATTACTAGTAAATATTGCAAACATTTTAAGTAAATAAGGAGCCTCAACAATTATAACATTAACTGAGCCAAAAAGCACCTCAATGGAAGAGATCGATTGAATCGATGCAAGTCAATAATGTTATTTAGTTAAAATGTTTATTGCTATTAAGTGCTCTAGTAGTACGGACGAGCGATTTATTTCAACTCGAGCCGTTGGGTGAAACGTCCAAATTGTACCAACTTAATTAAAACCTAATTAAAAGAAGTTTAAACGAAGAAAATGGCAATCAAGTAAATATTATGGTAGAATTAATATTTTATATATATTATTATTATTATATAGTAATGACTTGTTTGGTTCAAACGAGAGCGTCAATTAGTTTCATTGGGCTGGTAAACATTTCAATATGAAATCTTTCACGTCGTTGATTTCCTCGTCGTTGGACGAATGCGATAAACCTTGATACGTTTTGAATTGGGTATTGCTAAGGAACGATTTAAGCAGCGAGGCGGTCAACTGACCCCATTTGTAGGGCACCAGCGAGTCGTAGTCACCGTGGCATTGAAATATCTACAATATATGAGTTATATAATAACATGTGCCGATGTGTTTAGTGGGTTTAAGACTTACAGGAATATCGGCGGGTGATTTGAGCCCGGCCGGGAATGATTTGTGTAGAGGAAGCCAGCATGAGAGAGCCACGACACCGGCGAGCTTTTGCGAGTAGGTAAGTGCCGAGAATATGGCAAGTGCACCGCCTTGTGAAAAGCCTCCGAGCAAAATTCTACAGTGAATAAATTAAATTAAGACTAATTCAATTATATATGGTACGTTGGTGACGTACCTGTGAGGTGGAACTCCACTTTTAACTTCGTTATCGATCATGGAATGAACCAATTTGCATGCGGCCTTGATTCCAGGTTCGTCCTCTGGTCCGGTCGAATCCATCGACAACAAGTCAAACCAACTGGGCATTTTACATCCAGCATTTAACGACACAGGAATTGTATTCGCGGTCGGACAAATCACTTTGACGTAGGGCGGTTTTATCGATCCAATTGCAGAAGCCCATCCATGTCTAAATAAAATGTCCAATTAGACATAACATAAACTATATAACATGTTCACACTTACCCCGTATCACCTAAACCATGCAAGAAAATCACCTGAAATGTTCAAAACAAATAATAGAAAAATGTCAAATATTTTCGGGGAAAAAGAATATTATACCGAGGCGGTGTGTTTAGCGGCAGCTGCAATAACAACGGGTGGCGGACTCATTGTGGCTTGGACTGTTTTCAGTGCACAATACACTAATTAATCAAACGAATTGTTGTAAATGAATTGAATTACATAAAACGTAGATAAAAGCGACAATTCCGGGTCACACAGTCAACTTTGAGCACACAACTCGTTCGCCATTAACCAGATATGGACCAGCATGAAACTATCCACAAACTAACAAATCGTCTAGCATGATCTTCACGTCAGTGTGAAATGGAGCGATTTTTTGAAACAACACCAAAAAATTTATCTTGAAATTGATAATCGATTTTTATCAAAATGTTTTATTTATATATTATATGATAATAAGGAAATGTAAATTGGGTACATACAATTACGCAGAACTAATATCATTTTTAGGATATATGAATAAATTCAATTGACTCGAGGAAATAATATTTGCATCAAATATGATGATATAATTAATATTCATAATTTAGATGAACTTTAACATTGATTTTAATTTCCCGTTATCTTATTCAATGAGTCTTGTAAAAAGTAGGTGAAAAATTGTTTTACTAATGTGAATCGTAAAATTTATATACAATTGAATATTTGATCAAAGCTTTTGTACAATGTAATGATTATTTTTTTTATTATGCATTTTTATATTTAGGAAATAGTCTCATCGTTTCCATTTGGCTTGCAGAATAAGACATGTGATCTGTGAATATATAATATCTAGAACATGTGGCGTTGTGAATTAATATTTTTTTAAAATTCAATAAATGCGGTCGAAAGGTCCAAACACCTTTGATATTCAAATTACGATGAAAATATTTTTATTGAAAAGTTGGATGCTTATAGTTATCTCCGTTATCACATTAGTTATCATTTTATAACTACAAATATTTGGTATTCAAGTGACTGCAATCTGTGTCAGTGTTTTAAGATCTTCCTCATATTTATCATCAAATTGCCAAATAGTAAAAGGGTTATGAATAGATTATAATGCAATTATGTCATACGATATCATACCGATCCATCTTATCCAAAATATTTTAGAAACTCACTAGCAAAATTGTAACCGATAATCGAAAGCAATAATCTCATTTCTTTAGTCACCTACAGTTTAGGTTTCGATAGAAACATATTCCACAGGAACTCTAACTAAAAAAAAATGCCTCTCAGTTTTCCTCGACCAAGCCTTTGATAACGTGTTACGTAAGAAGCTTCTGATGAAAATGCTACCGGATAGATTGATGGAAAATACTTTGCATCTCATGGAGTAGAATTAGAAGTATTTAAATATATCGTACTGGGACCAGTGATATTTGATTTGCTTTACTTTATTGAACTTACAAGTTATACTTTCCTTCAAAGTTAAAATATTTAACTCAATTCGTTATTAAAAAGTTTCAGATAACTTGACTTGATGAATCCCCACCGGTTTTGAACATTGGAGATTTATCAACGATGGAATACCCCGATTACAAATATTTACGATGATGACACCCCAATCATTATATCCGATCAGTTTTTTCAGAGGCTGCATCTGCAAAACTGCAGTGGGCTCTACACGATATACACCTTTAGTTTAAAAGATAGCGATCCAAAACGTCCAACTACGTAATCAGTTACATAATGAAAAAATGTTGTCTACGTAACTATAAAGCAGAGGTGTTGCGTAGTCGGACGTTTTGTGTTTAGAAATGAAGGAAGCTAAATCTGTGCACGTAACATTCACGACGAGACGGAATGTTGGAACATTTGTCGTTCAACAATCAATAGATTGCCTGGATGAAAACTGCATCCGTTTGGACCAATGGTATATAAACATGTATATTATGCTAACATGGCATTCTAACATAAACCTTGCACTACGATTTCAGTCTATAAGTCATCAAGAATCATCGTGGTTACTTTATTATTCGTATCAATCCTATCAACTAACGATCGTATAACAACAGTAATCAACAGACTCAAATGCATCACAATCCAGGAACAACCCAGAGGGTGTAAAACCAACACAGTATAGTCTACCTCTTAGGGAATGGTGTTTAATAGCCTGTCCATATATCAGAGTTGTTTATTGTCATCAGGTACATATTGAAAATATCCCTCTTAAAATAAACTTACTTAAACACCCCTCTATAAACTGTATTATTATAACATTAAAAAATAGTACCGATCGTAGTAAACATCGTTAATAATGGAAAAAAGTTTACATCAGTAACGATTCATGTGTTATGTTAATAATCAATTTCTACTCATGAAAATTAATTTTTAAAGTCAACTCCACAAACTACGAAATGAATTTCAACTAAAAATTATATTAGCTAGGATTTTTCGAATAACTCTTAGTAGCTCAAAGTAAGGTCAACAATTTAGTACTTTTGGAGTCCTACTCCGAAGTTATAATTAAAATATGAGAAATTCAAAAATTTTGTAACTTCGGAGTACTAAAGATTCACTCATTGAAAGACTTAGAATAATTATTTTCAACCCTTAATAAATTAACGAATTAAGAAACATTTAAAGAAGAGCTGTTCTTTACATTTCTACTTAGACTCATAATTAAAATATGAGAAATTCAAATATTTTGTGAGTCCTAAGTAGAAATGTAAAGAACACCTCTTCTTTTAATGTTTCTTAATTCGTTCATTTATTTAGGGTTGAAAATAATTATTCAAAGTCTTTCAATGAGTGAATCTTTATTTAATTTCTATAGCTAATGCATTTTAAGTGTTTAATATTTATAATGAAATTTGATGAAGTTGTCCTGCAGTTAGCAGTAGTAAGGTAATTTTGTAATTGAAGGACTTGGTGCAAGAACCTGGTAAGTTCTGACTGATAAAGTTTCGGTAATCATTGAATGAAAATAAAGATGACATAAGGTAAGACCTTACCTTTCCAATCACAAAGGACAGTACTGATGTTACATTTTCCTCCGGTTCTTGGACCAATCGAAAGAGTAATATTGTACCAAGGAAAAAATGCTATAAAAACAAAATTGGATGTTTTGGACTTACCGGGTTCTTGCACCAAGCCCTTCAATGTTTCTGTTCATTAGCAGAGCATTTTTTTTTCTGGACTATATTTGCCTGTTTTATTAAGTTGTACAGAAAAGAAGTCACGGGTCACTAATCAATTATGATTAAAAATTTCATTTTATCAATGTCGGAAATGAGACTGGAAAATTTCAAACATCTTCACTCAAGATAAATTTTTTTTTATTTGTTTTTTTTTTTCTCTCATTTCAGAATACAATGCTTATAATAAATATAATTAATAATAAAATATATTATCATGATTAAAGTACATTTCCTCTATAATTTTTTTTTTTGTTGACTTTTCGATATTATTTCACACAACCAACAAACAACATTGTGATGAAATTTATAAAATAGATTTTTTACATTCTCATTTTTTTTAAAAATTAAATACATTCAATAATTTATTATTTTTTTCTTTAAAAGTAATTATAATAATATCATTTTGGTGAAATATAGGAATAGCGTGTAATTTCCATTGAGATAGTAGGCAGTTTGTTTTTGGTTTTCCGAAAAGAAAAAAAAATTCCACCCAAAAACACACAGTAAATATTGATAAGAAAACCCTTGCCCATATCTATAAGATTAAATTTTTAATTTTTTCTTCG
The DNA here is from genome assembly GCA_958496155.1 of Sisyra nigra. Taxonomy (NCBI): domain Eukaryota; kingdom Metazoa; phylum Arthropoda; class Insecta; order Neuroptera; family Sisyridae; genus Sisyra; species Sisyra nigra. The sequence goes on along the minus strand of OY292315.1, from coordinate 55,363,812 downwards.
GAAATCATTAAGTTTCACACAAATTTGGTTCTAGAATTCTAATCACATTTTGTAACGATATAATCTTAAATATTGCAGAATATAATACGCAGAATAAATCAGTCATCGAGTTTTTCAACGCGAAATGTGGGACATAGAAGAGATTTGGACGAGCAACGATTTCGATTTGTTAAATAAAATAATTACATAAAAAGATTTGCGTTAAGCCATGCCAGGATAAATCGCAACTTTCCCTTTCACTATAATCACGGTTAGTCGTAAATCTAAGTAAAGCTGCTCACGATAAGTTTCTTCGTCATTATTTAATAACAATTGTTTCCAGGTTAGTATTGCACAGGGGAGGAAAAAACGAACGAAGGGATTTTTTAAATATATGTCGTATAAAAAACGGACTAAATAAAATACAATGTGGAGTCGAAGTTCGACTCAAGTTTCAATCACAACAATATCGACTTGGAATTGAAATGGTTCGTTGTTTGGCTTTTACAACGAAAAGAATTTAAGGAAGTCTTGCGGCGGAACGGGATGGTGTGGCGCGAGATCGGACGCAGCCACAACACATGGATGGCCTAGGGACCGCCAAAAGAGACATCGGCACCGACGACACAGGGCTAACGTCTCAGCAAATTCATCACAGCCACGCATTCCAAATGACCTATAAATGAAAAATTGATTTATACTTGCACTAAATGTTATGATGGCTGCTTGACACAAACCGTTTTAGAGCATGGTATGTGTCCTTCCAGTGGGCTCGAGGTGTCACACATGAACGTTGTTGAGGCGTGTAGTGCGCTTTGGCCAACTCTTTCCACGGACGTTGTTCTTCAGCCGGAGCCGACAACGGAGCACCAACCAAAGTGCATGCTTCCAAGTCGCGAACATCACCGATTCGAAGCAATATTTCACGAACACATTCCTCCGGTAGTTCCGTGATGGTGGGTCGAATTTCTGGTCCCGGCTAAAATTTACCAAAGGTCAATTGCACTTCGTGTCACCAAAACTGCCAATTTTACCTCTTGAATCTGTAAATGAGCGGTGGTATCTAGAATGCGTTGAATTGCTCGGGCGTTGTGTTTCCAGAGACGTTGTGATCCAACCGGTCCACCCCAGCACACCGATCGAGGACAAATACGCGCCTCGTGTAAACTAGCCGCCAATGTACGTAAAGCTCTCAAATTTTGTTGCGATGTACTCACTAAAAACGTACCAAAATTTAATTAGAAAAATGAAGAGGAAGAGCGAGAAACAAACAAACCGTGTTGAGCGACTTCTTCGACCATTGCAATTAAAGCTTTTTGAGCCGTTCCCGACATTGCAGTCAATTGCTGATTGACTAGCAAATGCAACAAAGCACACACATAGTTAAATCGACGAACGTCTCGTACGGCATTGAGAAAATCTAATCGTTTCACAACCTCTCCCAAACCATTAAATCCAGCTATCTACAATTTTTTTTCCAAATTAAAAATAATCAGAAGTGCATGGATAATCTGCCCTAATTTGCACTATGAGAATCATTTTTGTACCCAACAAATTAAATGAAGTCAAAACAGTTCTTTATCGTAAAGATTTTTACTCTTAGTTTTACTGTGCTTACTACAGGATCTAAGAACTGGAAGTCTACGGCACGTCCTACAATTCTCTCAAATTTTTCCCCATTTCTATCAAAGGTGTACATTAGTTGAATACTTGAAAAATAAATAACTTTAAATGTGTCATAGACCTGCAGTTCTTAGGTTGTACAGCTTTTAGCTTTAGGAAAACTGAGAGTACGTGGGGACCTTAAACAGTTTTTGAATAATTAAAAAAAAATTTTTTTTCGAACTTAAGATCTGAAAACATCTACTAAACTACTTGACCTAAATCAAATTTAAGTCAAGCATTAACTTCGCAAGTTTTTATAATATCAAGCTCAATCTATTTCACAACATGGCAGTTACTTGACTTGATAAACTTTTAGTTTGGTACAACGTACTACAGCTCATTGCTACAACAAATAGTTAAACAAAGTGAAAACTTCAAACTACAATTTTTTTCTTTAATTTCACAAAAAATTCAACAATGTCCAAACGTTATCTTATTGTACCATGTGCCTTAATTTCTTATCAAATTTATTTTTATTCTAGGACAACCAGAAGTATTGTTAATAGTTTTTAAATATTGGAGATAATAAATGGGTTTATCATTTGATTGACTTGACGAAAAGCGTAGAAATTTTCACGCCTCCAAAAGGTCACAAACCTTCATATTTCCAATTAGCTATAAATGGAATTGCTAGCTCTTTTTAATAACTAAAAAATTGCTTACGATAAAGATGGCAAAAATTGATACCATAGTACAAAAGAAATTATCGCGGGGTGGCAAATTTTCCATGCATATACTATTAAAATCAAAAATTTACCTCTCTCGTGCATTTAATTGTAATATGACAATGTGGCGGAACCGATTTTTCCTCGGATGTCGTCGTACCATCGCTACACAAAAAAAAAAAATTAAATTAAATTAATTAGTTCAAGACAAATACTTTCTATTAATGAAAGTGATGATATAAAGAATTTACGCATCAAGTAACAGGAAACATTTCGCAATGGCTGTCAAATATTAATCTCATAAAAAATAGACAAAGCCTTGGAAGATTATAGGCAAAAGACCTTGGTTGATCAATGACACAGATTGAAGCTGCGATGTGCCATTTAATATAAGATTTAGTGATTTAATCGGGAAAAACTACAAACAGCTGTGGGCTTTGCGGAACAACAACAAATGGATAATAACAGAAACCTTTTGTTCGATGGTGACAGCTGACCGAGGCACTCGAGGACCTTTTTCTTTTCCCAGCCCTCGTCCGTTTTGACCCATTCCTCGCCAGGCGAACGCCAGTCTTTCGAAATGAAAGGCATTCGACGAATTTTCCGAAAAATTCACAGTCAATTCGAGCTTTGTCTGGAAACCTCGCACTCTTTTATTATGTTATGGTCTTTCACTGACTGTCTGTGTGACGTCTTCGTTCCGTCAACTTTGTTTTCATTCCGTCGTACACAAAGCCCCACCACTCGCTAACACCTCGACCCCCCCTCACACCATCCCGCACCACTGGAACACGGTTTTCACTGGCCAACAATCGAACAGCTGAAAGCAACAAAGACAAATGCCAACAATTCATGCGCACTGTCGACAAATCAACTGCAATCGGATTGCACATTTAAAGAATGCAAAGCAGATAATCAATCAACAACAATCAATTTAAAAAGTTTATGAACTTAAAAATCTTGCCCCTTAATTCACGATAAGACTTAAAGTACTCGATCTGGTCATTTTTAAAATGAAATTTCATGAATTATGACCATATTACGACTTAACGACCAATCAAAACCATGTGCGTTCAATAATATAAAAAAATGACACATTAAAAAAAATAGATTAAAAATCAAAACTGTTCGTCTAATTTCGGTTTATGAAATATATTCATTTAAAACACTCGTCGGATGTTTCCGAAGTCTTATATGGACATGTTTTAGTATAAAATGTCAAATTAAAATAGAAGAAAATTTAATTTTTAAATAATACATTAAATGATTTCATTTTAGATTAAGTAAAATTATATGTGAAATAAATGAAATGCAAATGAATCAATTAAAATAGAATTGCCATTTTTATTGTTTTTTATTTTTAACGTTAAAAAGTGAAACTAAAACGTTGAGCTTTTGACTTGTAGATGGCAACACAAACTTATTTTGGTATTCAACCATGTTAAACGTTTGAAAAATTCGTTAGGGAAAATCTGAAATTATTAGTTCTTATTCTGTTAGATGCAAAATTATTCTTAATGGAAATTATGGCCATTTTGGGGTATGCATATGAAATGTTCAAATTGTTAAAAATTTATTTAAAATTTAATTTTATAGGTTGAAAATTTCCGGGTGATATTATTGACGATGAGCGATCCAACGACAGGGACTTCGAAACGAGCCAAAATATGTCATATGTGTGGCTTGCCGTTGATCAGCGATTCGGACATTATAGCTCTAAATCACGCCTATCACCAAAATCATTTCTTGTGCACCGCGTGCTCGAGACCACTCCGCGTTGGTAAACATTATCTGCACAACAACAAGCCGTATTGCGCGAAAGACTATCAACGATTGTTCACGTACAAATGTGCTCGATGCAGTGGCCCGATAATGGGCGAAGCCGTTGCCATCACTCGTTTCAAGCGCCAATTACGATGGCATTTGGCGTGTTTTCGTTGCAAAACTTGTAACGAGTCGATCGCCCAAGAACGATACTTGATGGATCGCATGGGCAACGCGTATTGTGGCGTGTGTCAAATTGGCCGCGATCACTGCGAATATTGTAATAAGCCCCTGCCCTATATACGACATAAAATTGACCATCACGGATTGCCGGTGTGTGATTTTTGTTTTAAAGTTAAAGCCAAACAAAGTTCACGAGATAAATCAAGCACAGATCCAAATACCGAAGACGATGCCGACAAGAAAACTCGCTCTGCTTTACCAATCGATGAACTATTTAAAAAGTTAGAACAAGAAGAAAACAAGGAAAAGCTAAACGATGACCAGGAGACCACTGACGACGAATTATTGAGGTCTGAGAAATCAGTGGAAGAGTCGCAGCTTACGAAAGAATCAAAGCCAAATAAGAAAGAAAAAAAAGTGATTGACCATAGTAAAACGTTGGAGGAACGAAGGAAAAAATATTTGTTTGAAGTAACATCACCTGATAAGCGTATGTTGATGGAGGAAGATGCGATTGAGGAGATGAAACAGACTAAAACTCAAGAGGCCATTCGACAAAATAAAGATTTAGATAATGATCTTGAGGAACCATATCGTAACATTGTGGCAGTCGAACCATTGGCATCTGGGGTTGATAATCTCTATCGTAAAGACCAACCATTGTTGCGGTCTAAAGACACGAAAACTGTGCTGACAGCCTACGATTTCATTGGAAATCCTTTCGACGAAGCTAAAGGGTCAATCGAGGACATTTCAAGTGAAGTGGAATTGTGGAGATTTCAACAAAAGCTTAGTTCACAACGCTATCATGATGAAGCAAAAGGATCGAAACCATCTAAAATACCACTGCCTATCGGCAGAAAGAAAAATATGGGACAAGAATTAAACGAAGAAACATCCGATGAAGAGTTATCAAATTCCAGTTATCTACAAGTGATGCGGGTTATAAATTATGAAGATTTCACTCCCGATACGTTTGAGGTAAAAAAATTAAATCATAAAGATTTAAAAAAATTATAAACAATTTATTTACTTATTATTATTATAAATTAAACTTAGAATGGATTAAATCGTCGCGACTGTTTGAGTGTTTCGATTTTTTTCTTGTCTTGCTCGAATTTCTTTCGCAAGTCGGCCAAGTGTTTCATTTTTGACTCGCGTATTTGGAACGTATAGAAATTTAACAGCTGCTTCTTTTTCTTTTTGGCGTGCTCCCGTTTTCGAATTCGATTCGTGACGCTTTCCTTGCGTGCAACACCCGGTTTACGACCCCGTTTCGTCACCGTCACCCAACCATCTTCATCGGGCTCGCCACCATTTTTCTCCTCGTCTTTCCGTTGCTGTTCAATTTCATCGTACAACTTCATATATTTATTGATGTGCTCCTCCAACTCAGCCTCGTCAGGAATCGAACTATTATAGTTGTGCATCCATTTTTTGATACCGGTTAGTAAATTTTTATTTTTCGACAATGGGCTCAGCTCTGTTAAATTTAACGCTTTAATTAAATGTGCCGGTTTTTCGAATATAACATAGGCAACATTAAAGCCGCAAGGGGGAGAACTTTTGAAATATTTATTTAGACTAGGATCGGTTTTGATTATTTTTTCGTTGATGTCATCGTCGTGGTCGTTTTTTTCGTCTTGCGTTGTGGGTTTTGATGAGAAGATCACATTCTGTACTTTACCGGCTTTTGAGAATGTTGTCTTTATAGCATCTTCCGTTGCATACGGGGGTACATTTAAAACGAATAATGTTCGACCCTCTGGTTTTCGTGATGATTGCACTCGCACCGAGTGTTCTTTGATGAAGAGATGGTGCGCTGATAAACTATCATCGGAATACGGTAACTGTAACACTAAAACAAAACGATATTCTTAAAACAAATATTCCAGTCTTTAAAAATGTTTTTTTTTTACCTTTAAAACCTAATTTTTTTAACGATCCCATCTTATTCATTGGAATATGACTTAACCTAACTTTTGCATGTGGTCACGAAACAAGATGAAATAGTTACGGATTGTATGGGTAAAAATAAAAACTAGAGTAGAAGAGTAATTCATATCATTAAAAACTGATGATTTTAATGAAATGTTAAGAAATTTCTATTAATCAAGAGAAAAATATTGTCAGATTTTAAATAATTTTGACGTAATAGTAGAAGTCTATTTAGATTTGAAATGTATAGGCAATTCGGTATATATTCAAGTTTTTGTAATTGCCTACACATCCAACTAAATTTAGGTATATTTGTTAAGATATCATGAAAATATTTCTTTATTTTGTTTTTATACATGGTTTTTTAAATTTGGGAACCAACTTTTAAGCGATTAACAAATTTCATATAAATTTTGTATTTGAAGATAAATGAATAAAATCAGTTAAATCGGTTATCGCAGTTTTGTAATCTATAAATGTCTATATTATCGACTTGATTGTCATATTCGTTCCCATTTGAACTTACTTTGACATGTGCTAAAAAAAATTTTCTTTTTACCAATTTCTTTCGATTTCATCATTGTTCCATCGTGATTATTTTATTGGAATTACCACAAGTTTGTTTGTTTCATCCTATCGGTAAGTTATAGTTTTGATATTTAAATTATAACGTTTCCTTTTTTCGTTATGTAAATTCAAGGTTAAGGTTCCCTTTGGTGGAAGTTTGTTGTAAGAAAGTTTTTAAGACGAATGAAACTGTTAATATGTAAAGTGAACTGTTGTCATTGGTGTGTTCGGGACATAAAATCATTGTCGTCGTACGTTTGGAAGAAGGCGATTCGTTTGGCTCAAAAGCCGCTGATGGACGCAACGGTGGAATCTTCGATTATGTTAGCGCCTCCGATCACGGTACGCGGTATGACCGAATTGGTCCGTGCCAAGTTCACACGCACCGTCAAAGTGCCGCGCTTAGAAATCACCGGCAGCATTAACTTTGCTTCGGTGATGCCCTATGTGAAACAGTTCCTGTTAAAAATGGAAAATCTCAAACCGATTCAGAATCTCGACTCGACCGAGAGCCACTCGAAGGTGATTCTATTCAATCCTGGTTTGATTAAAAGTTGGCTCGACATCGATAAAACCAGTCGAGAAAATTTAATCGCACTGGGAGTCACTGAGGCAAACTTTAAAGTTGCCAACCTCGTGTTGACCTATGAAAATTGGAAGCCCGAAGAAATCTTTCGATGGGTCTTACCGATTGAGTGTGAGGGTGTTTCGAGTTTCTCGAAAATCGGACATATCGTACACGTTAATCTGAAAGACCATTTATTGCCGTACAAGCAATTGATTGGCCAAGTTTTGCTCGACAAAGTGAAAATGTGTCGTACTGTCGTTAATAAGATTGACTCGATCGATAATACATATCGATTTTTTAAGATGGAACTTTTGTGTGGAGAGGATAACATGCAGTGTCTCGTCAAGGAAAATCACTGTCGCTTTGAGTTTGACTTTTCCAAGGTTTATTGGAATCCACGTCTTTGTACCGAACATGAACGAATTACGAATTTCACTCGACAGGGTGACATATTGTATGATGTATTTGCGGGCGTGGGACCTTTTGCGATACCTTGTGCGAAAAAAAAGGTATTGGTCCATGCGAATGATTTAAATCCCGAGTCTTTCAAATGGTTGAATCATAACATGAAATTGAACAAAATTAATGATCAATTTTTAAAGACGTACAATAAAGATGGTCGAGAGTTTATTAAGACTGATTTAAAGGTAGATTTGTTGCGAAGACTGAAGGTGGACGACTCGAAAAATCGAATTCATATCACGATGAATTTACCAGCAATGGCTGTGGAGTTTTTGAACGAATTTTTTGGGTTGTACAATCCGGAAGACTTAGTTTCAGTACCTGCTGAACGAATGCCTACAATTCACGTATATTGTTTCGTGAAAGACGAAAATCCACAACGTGGTGCTCGCACTCTTGTCGAAAATCATCTCGATGGTTTTCGAACGGCGAAAATCCGGGAGATATTTAATGTACGCAACGTGAGTCCCAAGAAGGAGATGATGCGTGTGTCATTCGATTTATCGCACGAAATTCTCACCGGTGTTGTCACCACGAAAAAACGACCCCACACTGTCGACGTCACCACAACCATCGATTATAACAAAAAATGTTTGTCCACGACCAAGTTTCGTCAAGAAGCGTCGCGAATCGTTTCGATGAAATAAAAATTTTTTTCGTTTGCAGATCGAAGTCATGGGGAAAAGGAAGCAAGCGTCAAAGGCGAAGAAGTCGACGAAGCCACAAGCGGCCACGATTTCCTCGTCGAAAATATCAAAACGGAAGAGGCCGAAACCGGTCACGAGCACACTGAAAAAGGTGACTGATTATTTTACTCTCTGCTTCGATCATTGTGTGATGAATGAACAAATTGGACAATTTTTTGTAGATCAATGAAAAAACCCGGACGAATCTCGATCGAGTCGATCAACAGATGAAGCAACTGCAAAACGAAGTGCATCTAGTTGCACCTGTTCCGAAAAAGAAGCCGACACCGGCTAAAAAACCAACGATCAAACATTCGAAAGTGACACCGGACGACGATGCCACCATTGCTCAACTTAACGCCATGGACGTTAAATAAATCAACTTGAACATTAGTACAAAAATCAATTTAAAAAAAAAAAATGTTAAACTCTCAAAAAAGAAAATCAAAATATTTTCATTGGATTACATTCATTGCATTTGATTACACTCCTTGATTAATCCAAATCCTTTAAATTTTTGATTTCAAGGATTTCATCGTAATCTCGTACAGAATTTTCATTGGCATATTGAAATGTGATACTTGATGGAAATGGTAAATGTGACCGTGGAAAATGACGGAGGACAAGTCAAGGTTGGGATGTGATTGATGGAAACGTGGGCTTGAGAAGCTTTAGCAAAGCGGCTTTGTCTTTCACTGGCGCTTTATAAATAAACGTATGGAATCTCGACGTAATCCAATTGATTTGGATTTAGTTAATCTCCCCTTACAACTTACTAATTTCGTTTTTTATAGATACTAGAATTTGAAGCTTTTTGTTGCTTAAACTTTGATTTTTGACAGGAAATAAGTTACTTGGTTCTCGTATTTAAATTTTGTTGGTTTTGATTGCGACGCGTGGGCAATTTCTATACATATAAGTATAATAGTTGCCTATGAGTTAAAACAAATTATGTACCGTAGTTTTGATTATTCTGAATTTTAAGGTCTCGTGCTCAAAATCCCTGGCCCCGGAATAAAAGTTTCATTGATGTCTTCCTGTATTATTATTATCATCTATAATGTATATAATTATCTCATTACCTCGACCTACTCCTTTCATTACAAGACTTATGCCTACTTCAATGCATACCTGTCGTACAGTCATAATAAAGACTTGTGTATGCACTCTTGATGCGGTGTTGGCGGATTTTATACTGGACACTGCTACAACTGAAGAAAGGGAAACAGTGGTAAAACGGGGTAAATGTCCACCTGAATGAGTCAAACATTGTACTTGTAAAGCTCGTCTCCAGAGACAAATGGAACCGGATCGCCTGTCACATAAGGCTTATAAAGAATCGAGAAATGAATTGAGTAATACATCCTTCTGAACTCCCACTTCTGATAACAGAATAATGCATATATGGCAATGGGATAGATGGAACGAGTCCTGTCGTATTTCCACATTACCACCATTTCAGATCGACTTCTTATTCAGAGCATATATTCTGACTACGCCGATACAAATAAAACTGAGAGGAATTTACTGCAGAATCTTAAATTAATTGTAAAGTATCTTCCAAGTAACCCAAATTTCATATTGTCATTTACTACACTTTAAACCAAGTCATATTAATTACAATATGGATATTTTAAGGTGATTAGCAAGTGAATTGATTTACGTCGGTTTTTCTTTATTAATTACAAAACGATGTCCCAATTTGACAAAAGTATCGTACGATATTGATAAGTTAAAAATATAATTTATCAATTTTTTTTTTCAATTTGAATATTGATAAGAACAAAAATAAAACCTCATTATGTACATTTAAAAATATCGTCAAACGATTAAATCAACATTTAAAATGTACGAATAAATATTAATAATGGAAACAATGCATTTAATAAACGCGGAGGGGTCAACGTTATTTTCATTGTTGCCTTTTGTTGAAACGTGACGCATGTCACTGTGTATTTTAATCTGCAAATATAATCAACAGCAAGATAACGAAATTAATAATAATAATTAGTTTGAGATAAGTTTCCCTTTATTCATTTTTAAAGAGATTATACATAAAAGAGCTAATTAGACCGCGTTTAAAGTTTAAACCTACAACGTGTTTTTGAGTAATGTAATTATTAATGTTGTATCGGTTGAAAGTTTTGACTAATTTTTTTTGTTTGTTACTTTAAGGTGATGATTTTTGATTTTCCCTGACCCAAAAAATGAAAACGGCAGCGATTGTGATAATTAGCGATAATGTGCTGAAGGGGTTAGTTCGAGATGTTAATTCCCATTTTTTGGCTAAGAGTCTGTACGATATTGGATTTCGTGTCGATAACATTTCAATCGTTGGAAATTCATCGCAAGCGATCGGTGATCAGTTGACGAGTTTATCGCAGCGATACGATGTGATCGTGACGAGTGGTGGACTTGGAGATCTTCATCGGTGTGAGACCTACCAAGGCATTGCGTCCGTGTTTCATCTTAATTGCGAGAAGTTGTTTGACATAGTCAAAGTATTATACAAATCATCAAATCATTCAGATGTGATTCAGATCGAGAATGTCTACGTGTTTCCTGGATATCCACCGTATTTGCAATCGAGTTTCAAAGCGTTGACGCGACTCTTTCTCGAGTTGAGTGACTGTGTGTTTTATACGCGTGTCTTACACACGAAGAGTACGGACGATTCGATCAAACGGGTGCTGCAAGCGATGAAGACCAAATTGCACGACGATAACTTGGTCGTGAATCGAATTAAGTTGGACGAAAAACTCGTAAGAATTTCATTCGAATCGACCGTGCTCGAGTCGGTGATTCAATGTGAGAAATTCTTCAAGCAACAATTGAAAAAACTCTCCATGGACAATGTACTGCTCTTTAACTTCAATGCCAATCAATTTTTTCCGTTCACACCGTCGATTTCCACCGCGATTTCAGTCTTGGAAAAATGTTTCACCGACTATGAAATCTCGGAGGTCTTCTTAAGTTTTAACGGCGGCAAAGATTGCACCGTGTTATTATATTTAACGATGACTGTATTGAATCGAATGTTTCCACGGTCGATCAATCATACGTTACAATGCGTGTATATTCAGTGTGACGATGCTTTCGAGGAAGAAGAGAATTTCATTCGGGAAATTTTAGAGTATTGTAATTTACCGTTGATCACCGTTAAAGGAGGTATACGTGATGCTCTCGATACGATTCTATCGGCGAATCCTCGATATAAAGCGGTTTTGATGGGAACACGTCGTACCGATCCATACTCGGAAAACTTGGAACATTTCCAGGTGAAAAAAAAAGGGTAAACCTCCAGAGGATATTAAATTATTTTCTTATTTTAGATGACCGATGTTAATTGGCCACAAGTGATGCGAGTGAATCCAATTTTGGATTGGAACTACTCGGAGATTTGGGACTTTCTACGAAATCTCCACGTCCCTTACTGTCACTTGTATGATGAGGGTTACACGTCGATCGGTAGCAAACATAATACTAAACGTAATCCAGCATTGTTAACCAGTCATGGATATCTTCCCGCCTATTTACTAACTGATGGAACACAAGAACGTGAAGGTCGGGACATGAAAAGCACCACGTCCAAGTCGTAACAATATTAAAAAAAAAAAAAATTAAATTCACAACACAGGGTGTTCTGTTCTCTAATTATTAAGACTTTTTGTACATAGATAGATTTATTATATATTAAAATTTTATTAAAGGGAATCGATTACGAATCAGGTCGTCATTTTCCTTGATTTGATACCTTAGAAATCTGATTGGTAAATCCGATTATCGGTTTGATATTAAGGTCGGGATTATCGTGATTTAATTAAGCTTTAATCCAGTACGGGATCATATATATAAAGGCTTGGTGGAAACGATGGTGGTGTCAATAGGCGACTGGCGTTGTCCTAGGACGAGTCCACTCAAACGTTCACAATGAGTGCGGGTCTACGTGAGAACTTCACCGGATTTCCAAGGTATATTGAGAGTTTTTAAATCGGGAAAACTGATTGTATTTTGAATTTTTTTTTTTTTAGTGCCTTGAAAAGTGGCGATGGCGACTTGAAATTGTTGGCCTGGAATGTGCCACCCGAGGAGCTCGTGCATATTCCAGAGCATTGGCTCACCTACCAGGAGCCGCCGGCCTCCCTCAACTATTTGCTAGGACTGTTGTACATTGCCTTCGCTATAGTTGCTCTGGTCGGAAATGGCCTGGTTATTTGGGTCTTTTCAAGGTAAATCGTTTTTTATCAATGAAAACTTCAGAATTTGGTTTTGGTTCAAATTTTGGTTTTATTTCTTTAAAATTTTATGATTGGCACCAGCTCGCTGACGATGATGTCCACATTTTTTCATTTTAATCAGTTGAAAAGTTAAATTTCCATACTATTAAGATGCCAATATTTTTCAATTTCACTGTTAGCACTAGGTTGTGTTGGAGACGATGCCATAAAATTGTTTTGATCGTTACGTAAAAATATTTAAACTGTTGCATTGATTTGGAATTTTTTTTTTAATTAAATGATATAGGAAGTTTTATATATTATATTTATAAGTATTATAATGTCGAGTCTTGGAGATGATATCAATTTTTTTTTAGTGCGAAATCGTTGCGGACCGCCTCCAACATGTTCGTGATCAATTTGGCCATTTGCGATTTTTTCATGATGGTAAAGACGCCGATTTTCATTTACAACTCGTTCAATCGTGGCTTTGCCACAGGGCATGTGGGATGCCAAATATTCGCTTTGATCGGCTCGTTGACGGGAATCGCGGCTGGAATGACGAACGCTTGCATTGCATACGACCGATACACGACAATCGCTCGACCGTTTGATGGAAAACTGTCGCGGACGAAGGCGTTGTTTATGATCCTCATGATTTGGGCGTATGCCACCCCATGGGGTGTGCTACCCTTGTTGGAGTTCTGGGGTCGCTATGTTCCCGAAGGATATTTAACCTCGTGCTCGTTTGACTATCTGACCAACACCTTTGACAATCACATGTTTGTCGCGGTTATTTTCACCTTTTCCTATGTGTTCCCGATGACGTTAATCATTTACTACTACAGTCAAATCGTTAGTCATGTGGTGAACCATGAGAAGACGTTGAAAGAACAAGCGAGAAAAATGAACGTGGACTCGTTGCGAAGCAATCAACAACAGTCGAATCAATCGGTTGAAATTCGTATTGCCAAGGCGGCGATCACGGTGTGTTTCCTTTTCGTCGCAGCCTGGACGCCGTATGCCGTGATGGCATTGATCGGTGCTTTCGGAGACCAAAAACTGTTGACCCCAGGTGTGACAATGATTCCGGCCTGTGCTTGCAAGCTGGTCGCCTGCATCGATCCCTACATCTACGCCATTAGTCATCCCAAATATCGAATTGAATTGCAGAAAAAATTGCCGTGGTTGGCGATCAATGAAACAGCCAGTAGTGACACTGTCTCGACAACGACCGACTCCACAGCCACGGCTCCAACTCCAGCAGCAGCCACATAATTGATCCCGACCTTTTGATTTTAATTTAAATAATGTAGAATTAAATAAAGATATTCCAAAAGAATGCAAAATATTTGTTTATTGTTGACCAGTTTCAAGTCATTAAGAATTGCATATTAAATTGTTTTAGATGAAGTGCTGCAACTGCAACCAGGTTTAAGTTCATTTTAACAAAATTAAATTTTCTATTAATTCCGACATTTTATCTGATCAAGTAGATTTTTTTGTGTTCAATTCATTTAAATAATTGATCTGATGAATATTTAATTTGTGTAAATCGATTAATTGCCCGATACCGATGACGAGGTGGTTTTTTCTTTTCTGATGGTAGTTTTTCGCGAGATGGCGAAGCGTCGTAAGATTGCGAGGCCATTTCGTGAATTTTGTGAACAGACAACCATTCATGGGTTTCGTTACATTGCCACCGAGGAGATGGGTTGGGTGCATTCGATGATGTGGTTGGTCGTGTGCAGCCTCGGCTTGGTGATGTTGGTCGTGTTGATGCAACGCCAATGGGATCGTTTCCAATCGTATCCGACAACTTTGGGCGTCGAGACCTTAAACTATCCGATTTCGAACGTGCCATTTCCAGCCGTTTCAATCTGTAACATGAACGTGGTGTATCGACCAGCCATGGAAGAGTTCATGAAAAAATTGTATTTACATTTCTCGTAGGTTGAAATCGTTTCTTATTAAATGAATTTATTTTCAGACCTTCAAATCGATTTTCCCACAACTACACCTATTATTTTTTTCGATCATTACCACACTTAGTGTCGCATCATTACTCAAGTCATTACTATGAGGATATCACAGATTATATCAAGACTCGATTTAATCTTACAATCGAAACCTTAATGTATCAGGTACTAGTTGAAAATTTTAAGACATTTTCGACGGTATATTTTTTGACGTTTTAGTTAACGCAACCCTGCGATAAGTTGTTGTCGAAATGTAAATGGGTCGGAATGAGTCTCAACTGTTCACAACTGTTCTTGTTGCGGAAAACCTCGAACGGATTCTGTTGTTTGTTCAACTTTCATAAAAATTTCGAGGCGTTCCAACGCGACCGGCCGATGTATGTGAGCGGTGCTGGCTCATTCATTTCATTGGAGACGAGCGTTCATATCGAACCCGAGAATTACGTTAATGATAACGTGTTGATTGGAAGTCAGGTGTTTATTCATGATTGGCGTGACTATCCGGAAATGTCTTTATCGAACATCATATTTCGGCAAGGCCAGTCAATCTCGGTTGCTGTAACACCATCGGTCATTGTTTCATCGGATGAAGTTCGCAATCTGGCACTGCGACAACGCCAATGCTATTTTAATGATGAGGTATTGTTTAATGCAGCCCCCTGTCACTTAAATACGAGAAAGACTAAAGAAAAGGTTACCGTTTGTGTCGCATGTTTTAGTACCTTTGAGTGGCGCTGGTAGTTTAGTTGAAAAATAACTGTTAACTATGTGTGTTGTCATTTATCAGTTCCTTATGCTATTATCATCGTTACTGTCATCCAAAGAAATTTCATAATTATTCTCATATAATAACAATAATAATTATAACAATAAAATTTGCCTGCGTTTAAAAAAAAAATTATTTCTAACCTCCATAAAAGTCTTCTTTCAACTAGTACTACTGGCGCAATCTGCAAGCAGTGACAAAATAAGAACATTTTCTGTAACATGGAGTTTTAGGGGGCTAGTTTAATTAACCATTTAATATAGGTAATTAATTTACCTTTATGACTTGTTTATAAGTCGTAGCCTTCTCACACTGAAACCAGAAAGTTAAGTTTTGCCTATAAATAAAGTATTGCAAATAGAGTTCACTTGCATCTAACCAATTTTTACTTTTATTCTACAGGTAAAATTGAACATTTCACCTGAATACACCTACAATAGCTGTTTCACGCAGTGTCGAGTGAAGGAAATCAAAAATTTGTGCAAGTGTTGCCCGTTTTATTATCCTGATTGCGGTAAGCTCCATCATCTCTATTCCGTTTCAGATGTATTTTACCTTTGATTTTTTACAGGTAATTTTTCGTATTGTGAATTAAAAGACGTGTTGTGTTTACGAAACTATCGACGTAAGTTGATCAGAATGAAGAAAGATCGATTTAAAAAAAAGTTCTTGTAGATATCTTGTATAGTTTTGATACGAGCGATGAAGAGTCAGATGAAGAAGCACCGGGTAAAACGTCCGATGGAAAACGACTTCCTCGAGGACTATCTTGTGATTGTTATCCCGCGTGTATCGAACACACGTATAAAGCGACCACTGATATTTCTGAATCTTCAACTCGTAAATAATTTTCAAAGTGCAAAACTTCCTCACTTAATCTATTTCTTAAATTGCAGCTCATTTTGGACATTTACGAAAACCACCTCAGTATGTAATGACTATAAAATTGTTAAAATTTGAAATTAATTATTTTAAACTCGTATAGGGAAGAATCTACCGTATGGGTGTACTTCGAGTCGATGACTTGTTTAAAATATCGAAGAGACGCGTACATGTCGTGGGATTCACTTTTAGGTTTTAAAAAAGATTTTCTTTAAAGATAATTATCTATAAATCTGTTTTTTTAAGCATCGTTCGGAGGTATTTTTGGACTGTGTCTGGGTGGATCGATCATCAGCGTGATTGAACTCCTCTACTTCATCGGAAAATCCATTCCAAAACTTTATCAAAAATTTTTCAATAAAAACTTGAAAAAAATCGATAATTGTGTGTGTGTACAACCAGTAACGCAACGTGAAAAGTTTCTGATTCCAGCACGATATTATCCAAAAGATCTTAACTTTGAACGATACTAATTTAGTTATAAATTATAAATGTAGTTTGTAAGGAATTTTAAACTAACAAAGTTTGCTATGTTGAAAAATTGAAAAAAACCAAGTCGTTGTTTGGCCATTGTCATGGTCCTTTAGTCATTATTTATATTATTTTCAATGTTATAAATGTTTAGGGTTTGGGTCAAATTTTTTCATATTAAATAAATATAAATTATAGATCAAAATTATATGTGAATATTCATAATGGGAAGATACGGTAAGGTTTCGTGACGAGGAAATGTGTTAAGACAACATTTACGGGATAAATGATTTTGCAGGTCCTGGTCCTGGAGCTTACGGTTTACCGTCGTTGACTGGTTATCAAAACCATGATGTCACCAAGTATCGTAATCCCGAGTATTCGTTCGGAATTAAGGGTGGATTTGGTGGACGTTTTGGTGGTCCCGGGCCACAGTACAATGTCTCGGGGCTTACACGTTTTGGTGTTCCCGGTGACCCAAAGTATACGTGTGCACCTCGAGTGAACGGTCGTAAGTCATCAACTTGTCTTAATCAATGAAAACTAAATAAAATTTATAATAGAGAGAATCTCGATTATATTGGGCGAGGTCAGATTTTAAAATCCATTGTAAAACGTTGAAATACAAGCAACTGAATAACTTTAAATGCGAAATTGGGTGTCGATAGATATCTAAAACAGTTTTATAGTTTTATAAAATTAATATTTTTTAAAACCATATCATTTAGTTAAATATTTATTATATAAAAGCAAAGTGAATCAACTACAGTTGATTGTTGCATTTTTAGCGACTGGTTCTCGAACACCCGGTCCGGGAGCGCACAGTCCCGAGAACTGTCCCCGCATGAAAGAGCCACGACCGCCACAATGGACGATGGCACCGCAAACGCAAACGACAATGAAATCAAAGTCTCCCGGTCCGGCAGCTTACGGCTTACCGTCCGGTCTCGGTCCCAATGTTCCCGATAAGCCATGCAATGGCGCCTATACAATGTAAGTATCTGTAAAAAAACATTTTTAATTTGCCTTGAAGCATAGGCAATCAATTTACATGTCAGTATAAAAATTGTCTATACGTTTATTTTTAGGAAGGACCGAACTAATTTGAAGGACTCAAGTCGGTCGCCAGGTCCGGCTCAATACGGACCACCGTCACTCGATAACTATAAGAATCGTAATCCGTTATATACATTGTCGCCCCGTACCAATCCACCGGCTGGTGGTAGCAAGTCACCAGGACCGGCTGCATATTTAGCACCACGCATTGGTCGCCCAATGCCCGAGTACTCATTTGGTGTTCGCCATTCGGAGAATTCGCCGCCAATGATTAGTCCCGACGACAACTATCCATGTTAAAGCCAGTTTTTATCTTTCCATTATGTGCTAGTTTTTTAGGGGTAAATGTCGGCCAATATTCACATATTTTCCAAAAAAGAAAAATTTTTTTTTGGTCTTGTGGTCTTTAATTTTGCGATCCCAGACGCGTTTATTTATTAAATTTATTTTATAATTTGTTTGTGGTTTATTAAAGAAATTTAGACTTGAATTTGAATATTATATTTTTATTTTTTTTTTTTTTTGAAATTATTGGTAGTTACATGGAATGCCGTCAATGTTGTTGATGTCGTAATAGCGTGGCCCCCAAGTGACAGTGATTGTTGGTACTTGATCGAGATAATTTTTAAAAGAGCTCAAACTGTTGCACTTCCAAGGGTTTTTTTCTAGATCTAAAAGTCGAAGGTTTGGTAAGGTTTTTATTAACGTTTCAACGTCAAGATTTGTGAGATGATTTCGTGCGAGGTTCAGTGTTTGAATTGATGGTGTTTGAGCGAAAATTTCAGCGACATCAAGATTTTTGATGTTCAATCCAGCAAGACCTAGAGTTTCGATTTGTTGGCACTGTGAAAATGTGGAGAGTTGCAAGTCGATGTTGTCACTCAAGTCGAGATCATGAAGTTGCACAGCACCCTTACAGGTGTTAAAACTGGTCAAGTTATTTCGATTGAGATGAACTCGTGTTAATTGTGGTAAGTCTGCAAAAAAATCGTCGTCTAATTGGTCCAAATGATTACCCTCGAAATTAAGTTCTTGTAGACTTTGGACATTAGCAAATACTTCTTTATCGAACGACGTGAGATTGTTAAATCGAAAACTAAGAACTTGTAACTTGGGCAATTGAACCAAAGATTGTCGATCGATCGATTCAAGCGGCGACCAAGAGATTTCCAGGTGCTTCAATTTTGGTAAATTAACAAAAGTTGATGCTTTAATCTCAACTAGTTGAGAACTTTCAATCGTTAAAAATTCCAAAAGTTTATTGTCGACGAAAACTTGGTCAATTGTTTGAAGTGGAACACGTCGTAACAACACAGTTCGCACTCGAGTTTTATCAAGAAAACCACTGTCCAATTTTTCAATCGGATTGACTTGAATCGAAAGGGTATCGAGTAACGTGAACGAGCGTAAAAATCCCGGAGCGAACGATCGAATCGAATTGTTTTGTAAGCTGACGACGTTAATCATTGAAAAATCTTCTGCAGTCCAATCAGATAAGTCAAAGCCATCGCCCAAGTTACCACCCAACCAGCTGAGTGACGTGGAAAATTTCGTCAAATTTTGAAAATAGGCCCCAACTTGATTCTTGTCGGTGCCACGACAAAACGTTTCGACGCCGGTCGTAAAACATTGCGACCACAAATCGGCCGAAGCACCAACCAACAAAGTAAATAAGACGTTTATAAGTAACATTTTTAAGAGAAATTTTAAGACTGAAATTAAATTTTGATTAAGTATTGATTTTATCTAATCGATAATTTTTTTAAAAAATTATCTTTAAACCACTTGATGATAGTTTGGAAAATGTTGAATAGATGGCATGTCAATTGACTGACATGTTTACGTTTTGATGTGTACGCACGCGTGGGGGGCGTCGCGACGCATCGTCGTGCTCCAGACACATTTGAGTCGTCTAGTCGAGGGTGCGGCCGTGTCTTCAACCTTTCTGTTCTGTATAGGGTAACATGTCTATGTGAAATCCACCAGGAAAACACATCACTGAAATAATTGCATTTCCGCAATGGATTTGAAAGGGAAAGTTGTGTTGGTGACCGGTGGTGCTTCGGGTATCGGCAAAGACTTTTGTGTCGAGTTGATTCGCGAGGGTTGCAAGGTGTCGATCTGTGACATCAACGTTGAAGACGGCGACGAACTGGCCGAGGATCTCGGTGCCAAATATGGACGTGACAAAGTTTTATTTTGCCAATGCGACGTCACCGACTATCCACAATTTGAAGGTATGTTACCATATTCTAAGAGTTTTTCTTAAAAATTTAAAATATTTATGTTGTAGAAGCGTTTCAAACGACCAAAGCCGCTCTGGGTTCTGTCGACATTTTGATCAATAACGCTGGAATTATGAACGATCGATTTTGGGAGTTGGAAGTCGACATCAATCTGGTAATTGTTGTCATCGCAAGATTATGCCACTTTAAGTATTGATGTTTGTTTATATTTTATTTTACAGAATGGAGTGATTCGAGGCATGTTATTAGCATTACGATTCATGGGAAAGGACCGAGGTGGAAAAGGTGGAGTTGTTGTTAATATCGGTTCGAATTTAAGTTTTCGTCATTATGTCTCGGTACCGATTTATACGGCGACAAAACATGCCCTGGTCGGATTAACTCGGTCGTATGGCGTGAGTGATTTTAAACTTGTCTTGAATTATCTATAAACCTTTGACATTTTAGATAAATATATTTTTATCTGACAATGATAATATATTATTGACGTTGTTTGTATTAGGATTCATATCATGTAAATTTAACGGGAGTCCGTGTTTTCGCGTTGTGTCCCGGTCCCACTGACTCAAATCTGGTGAAAGACGTCCGTAAGCAGTTGATGTCATCCGACTATGAAAAAGCCTGGCAACGTGACACGACCAATTCAGTGCCACAAAAGTAAACATCCGTACAAATCTAAATTAAAGAATTCCATAATGAATGAAATGTTGCTTTCAGAGGTGAACATGTCGCACGATGTTTAACCCATTTATTACAAAAGGCCGCCAGTGGCACGGTGTGGCTCGTCGAAAGAGGTGCACCCCCCAAAGAGATTCCTCCCGCACACGTTTAAGTCTTCAATGTACAAACAAATAATTCGATTGATTTTTTACAAACGGCTTTTTGAGCTTCCTTTTTATTTAAATATTAATATTTGGCTGTTTATAGTCTTAAGCAAATTGACGAGATGTTTTAAATGCTCAAAAGAAGCGAGAGAAGAGCTGATGTAAAAACGATTGGACAACGCGTACAGTTTCGATGATGGAATTCATATCATTGAAACACTCTTCGTTAATCTATTTAACATATTATGTTCAAGTACTGAATGTCACATAGAGTATTATGATAATATTATATACTAATTTAGAATGTAGTCAAATTTATGAAACATTCTGTATAAAGAAAACATTTTTAATATTATTTACATAATATATTATAAGTATTTACTACGCTTTTTGTACACATCACCGTTCCAAACGATTTAGCTATAGCCATTTTCTAATTTTATATATTCTTCTATTTGTAAATTTTAACTATGAAATTATTTCAATCATTTAATGATTATAATTATTGTATATTATATTGAAATTATTTGAATAAATGAAATTGGTGTTAAGATAATTATGAACCGTTTTTCTTTTCAAGGAAACTATTTTATTATCGTTTGGAATTTTTTCGATTACGTCCCACGCGTTTTTTTTCGTTGAAATTATTTTCGTAAGAACTTTCCACATTCTTGGAACTGTGTTACGATGAGTTTTAAGTTTGATTTGGCCGGAAAAAATTTGGTCGTGACCGGAGGTGCGTCGGGAATCGGTTGGGCGCTAGTCCAGGAATTGCAACGGACTCAGGTCAATGTTAGTATAATCGAAAATAAATGCTGTTCCCACTCACGTCTTGGAACATTCCATATAACTACCCCATTCTCTTAATTCGTTCTATACAGAGATGATTTTGAGTCTGATTATCATTAGACAATGTTTTATAGTCATTTTATTAATTTTAGAAAATTTTCATTTTGGACGTCACCGTGAAAACGTTGAATGATCCACGAGTGGTTTTCATCAAAACTGACGTTACAAATGACGAAAATTTCAATGATTCGTTTAATGCATGTGTGCAACAATGCGGTCGTATCGATGTTATGGTCAACAATGCCGGTGTTTTACGGGAACGTGATCCCAAACTTACCATCTCCATTAATTTAGTAAGCATTTTCCTTTTGTAATCAAACACTTTTTTCATGTCTATTTTATATGCAAGAGTGGAACGATTCATGGATCTTTGTTGGCTGTTAATCATATGGCTACAGACCGCGGAGGTTGTGGTGGTACTATCATTAACATCGCTTCAATTTTGGGACTGGATAAAACCGAAGGTTATCCCATTTATGGGGCTAGTAAATTCGGGGTCGTTGGATTTTCACAGGGCTTTGATGTAATCATTTAATTAACACGTCACTTACAGTTTTAATGTCAACGTGTTCATTGCAGAAAGATTATTTTTCAAAGACTCAAGTTCGAATGCTTGTCTTATGTCCGGGAATCACAATAACAAATCTATTTTCCGATAAGAGTGCATTAGATAAAATTTTAGAGGAAAAATTAAGGAAATGGGTTCAAACACAGCCTGAGCAAAAGTATCGTCAATAAACCCATTTTATTTTATTATAAATTTTCAATTTTACTGTTTTTTTTTTCAGAGTTGATTTTGTGGCACGAGCCATTGTCCAGATCTTGAACAAAGGAGACGCGGGTTCGATTTGGGTGGCCGAAAACGAGGAATTGTATCAAGTGGAAATGCCGTCTTATAAAACTCTACCACGAAAACAAATCTTAATGTAATTTAAAATGATTAAACGTTTCACTTTAACATCTCCAACATTTTATATGGTTCATGGTTGTTTTCAATGACCCATATCGATCCATTTTCCTGGTCGCTTTTGATGATTTCAACAATTTTTCCACTAACATAATCAGTCCTATAAAAAATTATTTTTTAAAAACATGTTTAAAAATTAGTTTTAAATTTACTCTTGGAAAATGTTATCGACCCCATGGTTGTTAAGCTCGGTCAGTATAGCGGTCATATCGAATTTAGTGGTCATCACCGTGGTGGTACATCCGGGACAAATAACCATTACGCGCACATGACTTGAATCATAATATCGGGGCATCTAGAAAAAATATCAAAGAGTCAGATCACATAGTAATTTCTTCATATCACAAACGAACTCCATAAGATTTGCTAAGTCCAATAATTCCCCATTTACTCGCCACATAACGTGGTAAAAATGAACTCCATTTAAAACCGAAAATCGACGAAATATTAATAATCAGCCCACCATGACCTCCATTTGCGATACTCATATACTTCATAGCCAAACGAGTTCCGTTCAGCGTTCCAATCTATAATCGAAACAAAAATTATTTTCCGACCGAGTATTTGTAACAAATTTCTTCTAATACCAAATTGATTTCGATTGCATTTTTACATTCACCAACGCCAGCATTGTTGACGAAAATATCGACTTGACCACTTTTTTCCACGACATACCTGATAGCATCTATAAACGTGAAAATTTTTCCTTTATTTATTCAAATTAAATCGTTATCTTGTTACGTTCAAACTCTTCAGCTATCATAATGTTGCCTTCGATAAACTCGGCACAATCTTTGTTGAATGTTTCGTTTAAACTTTTAACGGCTCCCATACCGATCGTTTGACGACGACTCATCAGGTAAACTCGCTAAAACCAAAGCCAGTGAAATAACGTTTATGGAGCGCTATAAGGACTTACTTTAGCTCCTGATTGTAGCATGCTTTTGGCCAAATCAAATCCGATACCGCGGGCTCCACCACTTACAAAAGCGATTTTATTAGTTAAATCCATAATTTGGCAAGACCTTATTAAATGTCTAAATTCAATATAAGGACTCATACGCAATATGCAATTTTTATACTTGGTAAGTTTTATATTTTGTCCTTGTTCCCATGTCGAACGAGTGATAAACAAATTCTTTGGATTCTTTCTCATTATTTATTATATTTTTGTATTTTAATGATATACATTAGTGACTCTTGAAATTGATAAATAGAGAAATGCATAATTTACACAGCTCCACAGCTAATTGTAAAAATAATATCCAATTCCGTCTTCCGAGCACATAATTTACATTGATTTTCAAAAATATTTAGAAAAGCATTTTATGAAAAATCGCCGATTTTCAATTGTACCATTTTTTATTGGCATATGCACAAATGATTCCACTGTAATCTGTGTGATTTATTTAATAAATTCTCCCTTTTCATAACTTTAATACGTTTGAAAATGTTCCAAGTTTAGTTTTTTAACAAGAAATTATTGGATCTATTTGATTGTCATTCAAAAGTTTATATATAACGTAAATTTGTTGTTTCTTTTAAGTATTGTTGAAATTTGAGGATCTAAATGTTAATATGATGGATAATTCTTGTGGTGCCTTTAAAATACAAAGAGTTCTCCATTGTTGTCAGAGGGTAGGTTTTCCCTGTTTTCCCAATTTTAAATTTCTAATCGTCTACTGCTGCCACCACATACCATCGGGGAAATAAAATAGTTAGTAATATAGCTTCTGAAACATAGGTGGCGCAAAGATGTTAGCGTTCAAGTTTTAACCGTTTTTAGTTCAGTGTCCACCAGTCCCGTTAAATGAGTCGTACGAGTCGTGTGAAGTGGTGTGAAATAAACAATTTGATAATTTAATGTTAATTTTACTTTGTATATTTGTTTATAAGAACAATATTTTATTTATTATCTGATTTCGAGTTATTTAGTGAGTGATATAATCCTATGAAATACTAGGAACATAGTTTATGGATTGTACGGATTGAACATTAAAAATTATAAAGAAATGTTTTTACGGTTTCAACATTTCTTCCACGGGGGTTTCATCTTTTACGTGCTTTTGAATCTTTTGTCATGGTTGTCATTAAGGTTAGTTGATAAATGAACTAACATATAAATTAAATACATTATCCATGTTTATATTGTAAGGATTCAACAACGAATTTTATCATTTCATCAGTGCCGATGAAGTTGCATGAGACATTTTTTTCCAATCGGTTCATAGACATAAAAATTCGCATAGGTAAAATGCATTCGGAGCTGTGAATACAATGTCCCTATAAGTGTTTCAAAAACGTTAGGTAACTCACAAACATTTGACGTAATGGTTTATTTACTTCTAGGTAACTTTCAAGGTAAATACAAAACATAATATCAATGCAACTTTATATATGATATAGTAAAGGATTCACTGTAAGTGTTTTGTGTTTTATGTGTTCAAAATTTTTTAGGAGTTCCAGGAGAGATATTTTATGAATTAAGATGTCGAAACCATCAGGAATCTCCATCGGTTGCAATCCGCCTATCTTCATTTAAGAAAAATCATTTAATCCATGTTAATCAAAGTTTATTTCACAATTAACGAATCTGATGATTATCTATGAATGCTAATACTTAAAATATTTACTTCATACAAGTTGGGACCTAAGTGGTTCATTTTCGTGACGTCATTATAGCTACGATCATTGCACACAACTTGCCACCAATTTGATAACCATTCCAACACAACTCCAAGTTTATATCTGCAAAATTTTTCGACAGAAAAGAATCCAAGAAATTTAATTTGATTCGAACATGATACTATTTCCATATACACTTTTCTGTTCAGAAATTCAAAGGATATAAGGTATGATAATATTATGGTTAATTGTGGTATTTAACGCTGGAAATTATTAACATGTATAAAATTCTACAGCTGTGTATTTTCCTAATAGAGTGAATATATCGACTCTCTATAAAGCGTAACTTACATGGAACTGTAATAAACCAGGCATATATCTTAAGAATCCAATTGGCTATGAATTAGGCACAAAGTACTTCGGATTTGACTACATGGTTATAATATAAACTTAAACAAAAGTAGGACAAAGTAATATCTTAAATTACAAATATTGATTGTTTGGTAATATGACCGGATAATATTGCAGAATTCTTCCTAAAAAATATACCATAAAGATTTACTATTTACCAAGCTTTAAGATTAACGGGAAATACCGAAGTACCTACCGTAAAAGATCTATAATTTGTAGAATACGAAAATTTTATACATAAATGACTGTTTCTTTTTATTGGTTCGACTTGAAAAGTTTTACAGGATTACAGTTTTACAGACCTTAAAATTATTAATCTATAATAAGTAATCTTATAAAGGTTCTTAAAGTCGAAACCCTAAAAATCACTGCATATACAGGACGTAAGAAATATGCCTTAACACATTAGAATTACAGATAAATGACGCTTTGTATATGGAGAATATTTCAATTTTAAGAAATGCATGTACTGTAGAAAATAGAAATAGACGGCAACCTAACAACAAAATGGTATGTTTATGCATGAAAATAATGAAATATTCGATTTATAACAAATATTTGAAAAACCTTTAAAGATTATATTCAATCTTCTTCTAAGTGTATATTGCCAAAACTAGTCAACGATTATTGGTTGATGGATTGTTTGCAAAATCTTAAATCATTTGAAAGTATAATGGACTCATGAAATATAAACACAACATTGATCTTATTAATAGATCTTTTTTTATTCAAACATTGTTCAAGTGTATTTTTACGTATCATTTATGATGATTTATATTAATGAAAAAATTATTATTTTAGCTGATTGAAGCTGGTAATAATTAAGATTTAATTCAAGCTGAAAATGCTTTTATACTGTCTGTAAACAAACTAAATTTTTTATTTTAAAAAGAAAATAATTTTCATTGAAACTCTTAAGACACTTTTACTGTAAGACACAAATATTTCTTTTACTGCGCAGTTGTGGCGCAAGCAGTCGCTTCTAAATTGAGCATTCGAGAAATCCGCCATTTTCTTTGACAAGAAAACGAAGAAATAATTTTCCTAATTAAAAGTAAGTTTAATTAGAAAGTGATTAATTACTTTTATAAGAAACGATACTTTTAAGTGTTTGCGTTTTCATAGGAAACAGTGATAAACATTTTATCAATTAAATCATCGATATTGTGGAAGATTTCTATCAACTTCTACGTATATATGACTGTAAACCTCCAAAGACGACTTCAACTTCTGAATTTCGCAAATCAATGGATCTGATGAACATTTCAATTTATAAACATTGACCGTGGAAATGTTTCAAACTTATCTTAATAGAAATTATGGATTAGGTACAAAATGAATTTTAATTATTGTGACGTCATTGTGGTTACGAGCACTATACCAAGACTCTTCTATCAATTTGATGGTGGCAAAATTCTTTGACGAAAAAGGAATCAGGTAAGTTTCACTTGGACTTGGGATATGAACGTTAGTCTCGTAATTATATTTTTTTTCAGCATCCAGCAATATGTAAAGGAAATTGGTGACTATGGCGCGGACGTACTCATAAATACATATTTTGTAACTCACACATTTCATTTTACGGCCCACTACAAGCCTTCAAGGATTTGATTTAAGGTAAACTACGAAACTTTTCAACTTGAAACAACCAAATTATTGAGGAAATAAATTTAAATAGAATTCATGAAAGAAAATTAAATGAAAGGCATAGAAGCAAACATTTTCATTTTGATCAAGAATCTTGTATAAACATTTGGTAATCTTGGTGTTTAGCGTTGGTAATTATAAACATTTCATTTAGCTTCTTACAGTCACTTCAGAAAAAATTATTGAAAACCACGTATAGCTTGCATGTGGGGGTAATCACTGAGAAAAGTTCTAAAACCGTGAGGAATACTATTGGAAAAAGCTAAGCAACGTGTAGGTTACTATCACAATTCTACGCGATGGTTATTTAAAAAAAATTTACTAAAAACAAAATTAAGGATATCGTGAATTGCCTCAAAATAGTACACAATAATATAGATAAAGCCATAAACAATTTCAGACCATTTAATATAAATAAATTTAACTATATACTCACACCGTTCGTTATTACCAACGCTTAAAACTCCAAGATAATAAAACTTTTGAACAAATATTTGAGAATGTTTTAAAAATTACATTCAATCTTGTTCTACTAAATGCAATGTCGAAAATCGATAATTGGTAAAATGTTAAATCAATTGAAAATAATGGACTTGTAATATATTATATATGTAAGTAGCAAAGGATTTATTTAGAATTTTTTGTATTCTTTGTTAAAGTTTTATTTTCTTACACCCAACTTGTGAGATTAATCAGAATTAGTAGGATAATTAATATAGAATGAAGCTGCTAAAAGTTGAATTAAAATCAATCTGAAAATGATCTCATAATATTGTGTTAAGTAGTTACAAACTAGTGGACTCGTTGTCTGTGCATTATTTTAAAATAGAAACCAGTTTAAAGAGATTAAAACATTGGAGATGATACTTACTCTTGCACGTGCATGTCTGACGTCTAAACATTCGTGGGAAACAGAAGATGCATTTGTGTGTATGTGTTTAGTGAACATTCGTTTGTGAATAGATAACTACTATAGGTACATATGTACCTAGGTACCTACCTAGATTTTAAATATAAAAACAACAACCAGAACAACCGTTTTAATTTTCAATTGTTCCCACAAAGTTCAAACAATTTCATATTGACGAACTTAATTCATTATTAATTTAAATGCCATTTTAAAAAGAAATCATTTGCATAAAAATCTTAATGCATTTTTACTGTAGCAAAGACAAAATTGGTTCTCTTACTGCGCAGTCGCTTTCATATGGAATCATCAATCCGCCATTTTCTTTGACATAACAACGAGGAAATAATTTTCTTAATTTAAGTAAGTTTATTAAAAAAAATATCGTTAAACTATTGATATAATAATAATTGATATATTGTTTAGGTGTTTGTGTTTAAAAATACGGGATCAGTGATATGGCACTATCATGTAAATCAAGGCATCGACATCCTGAGGGATTTTCATCGGCTTCTATAACTGTGAACTTCTTTCAATGCTGTCTTGGGTCATGTTTACCTCCAAAACATCCGAATTCATTGGATCTGATGGAGATTTCATTGATAAAACTTGACCATCGAAATTATTTAATGCAAATTATGGCTTACAAATGAGTGTTCATTTTGGTGACGTCATTTACGGCGTTACGAGCATTGCAAATAACCTGCCATCAATTTGGTGGTGGCAAAATATTATGGTGAAAGTAGAATCATTTGCGGTTGAAACACGAACGGCAGTCTCATAATAATAAAATATTAGTCAATTGGAGGATTGAATGTTCCAAGCAATCAATACAAGGATGAAATGCAGTACGTAATTCGAAGATGGCAAACCGAGTTCAATGATTACATATTATCCTGCAAAGCACTGACACGAGTAGAGAAAATATCCAATATATGTGGTGGCACTGAACTACGCAGCCCAACTTTAGAATGGTATTTGTGAATATTGTACAATACCTAAATGGGTAGATAATTGAACGTTTATTTTGTAGTAGGTAACCACATAATATGATGGAGCATTTGATGCAACATATAGATGCAATTCGGCGTTCATATGGAAGATCATTGGCGGTTTTCAGGGAAATTCATAACCCATGTTCCAGGAAAGTTTTACGTTTTACTAAGGAAAAGTTCAAAGGAAGGAGTTGTTAACATCTAAAACAGTTTTTGCACTGTATAACAGAGGTTGGTCATCTCAAAATTTTCTTGCTTGTTATTTTACCTATAAGTATATTAACAATAATCAACTCTTCAAACTTTTGATTATTTGAAATCTTTGAATGCAGAAATTAGATGAGGTACAAGCATTGGTTATCCATAATAAATAAGTAATTGGTACATATATAGATGAGAGTAAAAAGTTCATCCGAAAAATTGTTTTAAAGAAAAATAATAGTCGATTCATATCGATCTTATAATGTTTTAAAAAATTTGGCTTCTGCATTCATTGCAACTTGTATTCAAGACTGAAATTTTTTCTATAAAAGAGGTAGTACAAAAGAACTAGAACTTATTTTTATTAAATATATTTTTAATGCAATTTTATGCCTTATAAGTCGTATAATATAACACAGGTCAACAAGACAATTGGTTTTTAAAGTTTATATTTTTATAGGTAGCTTAATCTCATTTCTCTCAATTTTCCTTTTGCTCTTACTATAATGATAAATTGAAAATTTAAGTTTTAGAATGAACGAACAAAAAACAAAATGTTTTAATAATAATAATCAAGGGATTGCTATACGATGGAAACATTAATTGTAGTCTATCGTTATTCTGACTTATGATCACTACTCTTTAACTATAGGTATACATTTAATATTTCTAATGTCCTTCAAAAGTCAACATAATATTACGTTCTGATTTAAATGAAAGTTAGTGAAAGTCTATTTAACATATTATAAGTAATCATAAATATAAATGAGAAATAGCGAAAGATTTTTAAAATTTTAAATTCATTCAGCTTATAACAACAAAAGCAAACTATTTCAAATAAATCTATTCGTAATGGGTATGAGACATTTCAATCAAATCGTTTATGGTAAATAATCCAAATTCAAAATTAATGTTGAACTGTGTAATTTATAATATTTATGAGAAGTGTAATTTTAGCGTTATAATCGAATTATGATTATAGAAATTTATTTAGAATATAACACGTACTAAAATTTAATTTTGATTGTAGAAGAACGCCAAGAGTTGGAAATATGAGGTGTTTTCTTTAATTTAAAAACTTTTGTTTCTCCAATCTTTTTATATGAAGATAAAAATATTTATGAAAATCAAGACAAGAAAATTAAATTGGTAGTTGATTTGGAATTTTTAAATGCCTCAAATTTCTAAGTCATTTGGTTGTTTAAAATTTAACTAAACTAATAATGAACAAATTCAAAAATATTATATTGTGAAATAAAAAAAATAAAAAAATTTAGCAAACATTTATTATTGTAAGAAATAATTGTTAATTGTTTAAGACATTATATGTGAATAAAAGACGAGATTTAAGCTACTTATATATGTAACGTTTTGATAATGACTGCAATTTACATTAGAATCTTATTGAAAATTTCTATACATCTAAAGTCTTAAACAATATTTTTAAGTATATAACTAAAAATAAGTATAATATGATATTTAAGTATTCATATTTGTATCTATAAGCAATATTGTAATGTGCATGTAAATTTTGTATATTATGAAAGTACGACGATGACTTGAATAAGTAACTGATACGTGGTTAACGTATCAGCGATTGATGTTTTTTTTTTAAATATTTAACGAAGAAGAAGAAGAAAATGGAGAAACTTTTTCAAAGTAAGTTTTTTTGGAGATAAGTTTCAATCTCTTCATTGTATTGATTAAAAAGGTAGTGTTAAGAGAATTTATATTATTTTAAACTTAAATCTCACAAAGAGTATTTCTCATTAAATTCTGAAATACAAGTCGTGATCCTCTAAATGTTAAATGAGATATTATTTACTTTTAAAAATGAATTATCTTAAGAATGTATAGGAGATCAATCAAAATTATGATTAACGAAAATTCATTAGATTGTTTTTAGTATATCCTAAAACAAATGTTAAAACTTCAATAAGTTATACTAATTTTTTAAAAACCTGTTATCCATAATCTTACAAGTTGTCTTCTTCTTATTGAGATTTGTTCACTTAAAAGATTTTTATTTAAACTAAATAAAAATGAGAAATGTTTCAAATTATATAATTTGTACTAGAAAAAACATTTTTGTAAAATTTCATTAATAGTTGTTGAAGATACCTGGTTTTAATGGTTAATATATATACCTAAAGTATATTTACTGTAAAGAGACTTTGTTCGTATTAACATTAAGATGAAGGAATTTGATACATTCTTATGTAGTATTGGAAGTATTTTGTATTTACTTTGTAACAAATTACAAACAGTCGATATTTATGAATTATTATGTTGAGAACTTTTCCTCCCAGTTGTATCTCCTATACATTCTTACATACAAATAAAATGTATTTTAACGAATTAACTAATGTTAAATATCAGATATTACACAGAGTATAAGGTAATTGAAAGTTTATTTAAAAAAAGATAAAGAAATTTTTGATTTAAAGACTGAAAATAAATAGCACACGAAGTTTGCAATATTGTTAATATTGTTTTATACCAGTTTAGTTTCATCAAGTATTGTTTGAAACATTAATAATATGACAATCGTATAAATGGTTATAAGAAACTTTACCTTTACATAACATCAGTATTGAACGTGTTCATTGTTCTCGTAAAAAAGTTTAAATTAAATTGTTCTATCAATTTCATAAATCTTAATGTTTAAAGCATTTGAAATAATGTTCCAATAAAAAACGAGATTTTATCTACGTACCTATTTAATGTTGTCGATAATTTATAATATTCGTAGTTATCTTTATTTTTTTATCAAACAACAACTTTTTTATAACATCGACTCGTCTTTTTTATTAATGTTGAAACATTATAATAATGGTAATATAATACAGTAATACGAAGTTTATATATCTAATATTATCTATAAGATTGAAACTTAACAAATATTTGCTATTCAACATTGATATTAATAAGTAGATTTAATTTTCAAAAAGATTTCAACTGAAGTTCAGAATTCACTG
Source organism: Sisyra nigra (assembly GCA_958496155.1). Classification (NCBI taxonomy): domain Eukaryota; kingdom Metazoa; phylum Arthropoda; class Insecta; order Neuroptera; family Sisyridae; genus Sisyra; species Sisyra nigra. The sequence continues at coordinate 55,331,314 of OY292315.1, read as the reverse complement.
AAAAATACTCATCGTATATTATAAATATTATTTATATACATCAATAGATAAATCGATGAATTGTAGCTTTTTCTCAAGGTATTTACTGTACATGAATAGAGTCATTTTTTTTATTTAATCACTTTGAAAGTGAATCAAAATTTCTTTTACAAAAAAAACTTCAAGTAATGTTAAAATTGCACGTTATAACTGCTTTAAGGCTAACACTTATTCATAATAAAATTTTTTAAGAATGTTCACATAATTACCTGCTTAAAATGATTTTAGTTCACTCTGGAAATGACTCATTGCATAGGTAGATATTGATTTGTTTGTAAATACCTTGGAATTGGCGTTAATACATCGTAATGATGAGCCTTATGAATAAACATTATACAATTTGTGTGCTAATTAATAATAATTAAAGCTGTTTAAATTCTCAAATATGGGGTATAGTAAAAAAAATGCAGAACGCAATAGCCATGGTCAATAATAAACCGGTGCTACGTTTTGTTAAAATTTAAGGTAATGAAAGTTTTATTTACAATAATATATTGTTATACACATCGAAGAGTTTGTGCCTTCCATTTGCCATCCGAATATATTTTAGTACCTATACTGATTTACTCAAATTTATTGATGTTGTCCAAATTAATAGCACAAAAATTTCTTAAACTTTTAAATGTTTGTTCTCCTGTTGGATATTGTTTTACTTCACTTATAATTATAAAACGTAATTGCATAATTTTTAATCATAAGGCTGGTAACTAATATAAGAAATCTTATTCGTTGCTAAATAATTGCAACTCGATTCACAGGACAAACCACTGATTGAACGTAATTAAAAATTGAATAAATAATTTTAGAAAATTTCTTAATATTATATTTTAAATATAACGTTGAATTTTATAGCTGCCTATTTGTGTATATGAAGTTATTATTTTTTTTTTAATATTAAAGTTATGGTGTACCTATTATCAGTAGGAAGGTACACACATAGAAATTTTGAATCAGATTACCTTTGCAAAACTAAAGTTCGAATCCAGTTTGTCCTGTGAACGATTGGTACATATAAGACCAGAAATCATTTATGAAAATTTATTCATTTCCGGGGTGGCCAAATAATTGAAAAATTTTAAAACCTTTAAAATTACTAGCTTATATTTTAAACACGACAAAAATTTTATTTTAGCTTTCACACTTTTCGATCAATTTCCAATAACGTTATTAAAATAATATCGTTGATAACACAAACAACTGTATGACATTTATTAAAAATTGTAAAGTTTTTACTTAAAGTTATAAAATTGTGATGTCTAAGTTCACAAGTGGAAAGTTAGGAATATATTCCATTTGCAAAATTAAAGTTCAAATCCAGTTTGTGCTATGAACGCTTCAAATTAAAAACAAAATCCATTTCTGTTAAGATATTCAACCCCTGGGGTGGTCACTTGTCGTTTCCAATTAGGTACCTACATGAACAAAGCGAGAGTAAGTTATTAAATAAAATTTGGCCACTCATTCATCACCAATCAAACAGGAAAAGTTTCATCAGTTATTTTCGACATCAGAGAGTAAGTAACCAGTCCCGAAAAATCCTCATAAACCTGACAGAAAATCGCAACACTTAAAAAAGTTCTGATAAAATCAAACTTTATTTAAAGAAAAACAATATGTTTTCAACACTCGGAATTTTTTTAAAAAATACATCAAGATTTTAGAGTGTTGCGAAGAATTCTATGAGGTTAGGTAATGGAAATCATAAGTGGCGCATATGACGTCACCAGATCTCATTAAGATATGAACAGTTTTGTTTGAGAGCCACTGATCAATTGTTATTTAGTCGACATACAAACCATTCTTAAAATTTAGTAGACATACAAACCCTATCCCACTTAACGTTAAATTTAGGTAATCATTTATAAATTTGGTTGTTTAATACCATTAATTCTAGTCTTTCAATAGAGTTGTATAATAGCATTTAAGCCTAGAGTGTCAGTGTTGTCAAAAATTAGTTAACTGTCAATTTCATGGATCAAATAATTTCAATATAAAGCTGCATACTTCTTTCAAGTTTGATTTATTTTTATTTCTATACTATTCGACATTAAAAATTAATTGTTCTTGTGGCTGATAGACGTTGAGGTCAAATTGATTGGACTATTGATTGTATTTAGGCCATCACACGTTTTGGAATCTTACGTGAGCGTAAATAGATTTCGTCAGTCAACATAACCTTGGGTCAATATGATATGAGAATCAGAGGTCGAGTAGGATATCTTTATGTATTGTATAATGTGTTGAGTGTGCAAAGTGTGTGTAATATATATTAAACAGTGTGTGTAAAATTATCCTTATCCTAAGATCATTTCCACGTTCATAACTAAGGATAACTGTATTTGGCTAGATGCATATATATTTGTCTAGTTGTATTTGTATATCAGTTGTTTATAAAAAAAAAATAAATAATTTATTTGTTAAAGATAATTTTTCGTTTTAATTGTTCTTTGCCTTTCATTTTTTTTTTTCAGGAATAAGAACTTTATTTTACTTAAAAAAAAATAATGAGCAAAAATGTTGTCTAAAATTTGACATTTCTTGTAAAATTTTTTTGAAATCCGCCATATTTGTTTTTGGAGACGCCATATTTATTTTTGTGGCCGACATATTTATTTTTGCGGTCGCCATTTTTAACCCGCCATTTTTGTTCCGCCATATTTGTTATGGGGCGTGTACTTGGTCTCGCATTGATCATCTGACGTCATCAACAACTTCTGTCGCCCTGATACCAAAACAGCTATTTTCAATGTACATTTTAAGACAAATCTCCGGTTTTCCCCCGATTTTCAAACGTGAATATCTCGATAACTATTGATCGTAGAGTAACGATTTAGGTACCGTTTGAAAGAGGGTAAAAAACTCTTTCATGTGAATACAGAAAAACTTTAGAAAATTCAAAAGAAAATGCTATAAACAAAAAAAAACGTATATCTATTTTTTGTTACATATTTTGGAAAATTATTTTATATTGATCGATAGAGCTTTGAAAGCTCTTTCCAACGATACCTCAATCATTACTCTACAATCGATAGTTATCCAGATATTCACGTTTGAAAATCGGGGAAAAATCGGAGATTTGTCTTAAAATGTACATTGAAAATAGCTGTTTTGGTATCAGGGCGACAGAAGTTGTTGATGACGTCAGATGATCAACGCGCGACCAAGTCCACGCCCCATAACAAATATGGCGGAACAAAAATGGCAGGTTAAAAATGGCGATCGCAAAAACAAATATGGCGGCTTCAAAAAAAATGGCGGCGCCAAAATCAAATATGGCGGAATTCAAAAAAAAATTTACAAGAAATGTCAAATTTCAGACAACATTTTTGTCCATTATTTTTTTTTTAAGTTAATTAAAGTTCTTATTCCTGAAAAAAAAATGAAAAGCAAAGAACAATTAAAACCAAAAATTATTTTTAACAAATACAATATTTATTTTTTTTATAAACAACTGATATGCAAATACAATTAGACAAATATATATGCACCTACACAAATACAGTTATCCTTAATTATGAACGTGAAAATGATCTTAGGATAAGGATAATTTTACACACACTGTTTAATATATATTAAACGCACTTTGCACATTCAACACATTATCTCGTCCTCTGATTCCCATATCATATTAACCCAAGGTTATGTTGAATGACGAAATTCACGAACACTCACGTAAGATTCATACAATCAATAGTCCTCAAGCACACCTCTCCGAAAGCATTATGATTGATTGTCGTGTTGACCCTTTATCGGAAGTGGACATCACAGAACAATTTGACCTCAACGTCTTTCAGCCACAAGAACAAAAAGTAATTTTTAATTTCGACTAGTATAGAAATAAATAAAACTTTAAATTGAAATTAATTGAGACATGAAATTGACAGTTAGTTAATTTTTGACAACAGTGACACTCTAGGCTTAAATGCTATCATACAACTCTATTGAAAGACTAGAATTAATGGTAACAAACAACCAAATTTATAAATGACTACCTAAATTTAACGTTAAGTGGGATAGGGTTTGTGTGTCGACTGAATTTTAAAAATGGTTTGTGTGTCGGCTGAATTTTAAGAATGGTTTGTGTGTCGACTAAGTAACAATTGATCAGTGGCTCTCAAACAAAAATGTTCATATCTTAACGAGATCTGGTGACGTTATATGCGCTACTTATGCCTAACCTGATAGTATCCTTCGCAACACTCTAAAATCCTGATGTATTTTAAAAAAAAATTCCGGGTGTTGAAAACTTATTGTTTTTTTTAAATAAAGTTTGATTTTATCAGAACTTTTTTAAGTGTTGCGATTTTCTGTCAGGCTTAAGAGGATTTTTCGGGATTGGTTACTTACTCTCTGATGTCGAAAATAACTGATGAAACTTTTCCTGTTTGATTGGTGATGAATGGAGTGGCCAAATTTTATTTAATAACTTACTCTCGCTTTGTTCATGTAGTCTCCTAATTGGAAATAACAAGTGACCACCCCAGGGGTTGAATATCTTAACAGAAATGGATTTTGTTTTTAATTTGAATCGTTCATAGAACAAATCGGATTTGAACTTGTTTTGAAAATGTAATTTGTTCTTTTCCTTTTTCAAAGTAACTGTCTAACAACAATTTCTATAACATAACTCAAGTTTAAACATTTCAATGAATTCAAAGCTCTTTTCTAAGCCATTATTTAAATTTTTAATGAACTTCAATCAGTTGTTTTTCCTATATGAACATGTCCTATATGGCATTATTAAAAATTATTCAAAAAAACGGCGACTTAAATAAAAAGTTTGGGCAATTGGAAACAGGTAGGTACCCCAGCAATTATCAGGGTTCTTACATTTTTTTATCATGTGGCCATCCCGTTGGAGAAAAATTTTTTGATACATGGTTAAAAGTCTTATATTGAATGTTCACAGGACAAACTAGATTCGAACTTTAATTTTGAAAATGTAATCTATTCCTAACTTTCTATTTGTGAACCAATATCTTAGACATCACAATTTTATAACTTCAAGTAAAACTTTAAATTACTGACTAACAAAAATTTTATATACCCGCCTAAAGTAGATACTTAATATTTTAACTTACAAAAAAAAAAAACAATTAACAAAAAATTTAGCTTAATTTTAAACAAAGTTCAATACGTTTTTTGTTCTATGAACGATGCATACGTTACATTTCATATGATAGGGTATTAAATTAAATTTCTCTTTGTAAATTTCTCTAAATCAATTTAATTGATTATTAAGCCTTATGAATAAAAAGTATGCAGTTGATTTTTTTTCTATATTCTTTCCGAGAATATTTCAATTCAAATTGCTTAGGTATGAAGCAAAATTTGGTCTCAACTCGTAGCAATTAAAATTTACTGTTATATTAATATTATTTTTATTATTTAATTATGTGCATATTTGCATACTTATTGTGTTCTACGATTTTATTAATTGCTTAATGTTCATTAATAAGGCTTTTTGTAAATGGTTTCTAAATATATATAGTCTTAGTTGAGCCGTTTGTCATAGAACAAATTGGATTCAAACTTTAGTATTGACAATGTAAGCTACTTCTCACTTAGGTACTTTTTTTTAAATAATTACTTAATCAGCTATTAATTTAAAATTTTCATGTATCTACCTATATAGATAATATTTTAAATATATAGGTAATAACTACATCAATTTAATATTAAAAAAACATGTTCTATTATATAATAATTCTCTCGTTTTTTTAACCGAGTTCAATTAGTTACCTTTTTGTCCCATGAACAATGCTAGGTATTTATATAGTAATAAATAATTTTCCTTTTCCTTCTACGACTTAGTTATTTACTTACTTAGTCTTATGAATAAAAATTTTGCAATTGCTTTCTTTCATCGTTTGCTCCAGAAAGTTTCAATTCAAATTAAACGTGTAGTGGGTATAAGGTAATTACTATTTAAAACCAAGGAACCGTTTTTGCTAACATTTGAATGATTTAAATTAAGGACTGCAAGCACAGTACTGCAAACAGTTGTTCACAAAGTAGGTACCTATCTAAAATCATACAAGCAAAGCTCTAAAGATTTTATAAACGGATATTATGTATTATAACTGAAAATTGGCTACTGTCTTGAAGTATTTTTTGTCAACAGCAAATATGTAGGTACATTGATTAGCATTGCTCGTTTTCTTTGTGTTTCTAAAGGCCAACATTCCTAAATGCATTTGATGAAAAAATTCCTTAATTAAAGTATGAACCAACAATATTTGACTTTAATAATTAATGACACAAATAACATTTGTGAACAGTAGCCTGCAGGTTCTGTGCATAATTATAGAGAAACTACGTGTAAATATTCATTTATCTAAATAACATTAAATATATAAATAACAAACGATAAGGGACCCATACATTATAAATAACGTCCCTTCATTCGAAAATATACTTAGTACCTACCTACCTACATTTTTATTTTTAACTATTGAAATAGAAAAGTTAAAGAAAAAAAACACTATTCCTAATTGCTATATTTTAAATTGAAAATTCTTATACTATAGGTAAGTACTACACATTTAATTATAAATCAATCATGAATGTAATTAAGAGGTAAATCAATATTATTTAAAGATAGTTAATAATTTAAAAATATTGTAATTTACTATTAAACTGAACAAAAGCAATTTTGTAAATAGGTAGCTACTAAAATAGTTTCGGAAGATAATCGATTTCTTTAACTATTTACCTACAATACGTTTAAAATTAAAATCTCACTGCCTTATAGTGAATATATTAGTGAAACACAAATATCACATATAGGTACTTATGTAGGTACAATTAATTATAATAAGTATTATAATTCATTTTAGAATTTCTTTAACATTCTCTTAATAATTTGGTACTTTTTTCTCATCTTTTCGTTTTATTAAAACGAGCAAACAAATTGCTTAACATTTTTTATTCATAAAACCAACTCCTTATTATCAACTTCACTTCCATGGTATTTGATGAGAATTTAACATTGTTATTATGAGTCATTTTTAAAATAACTTCCAAGTTCTTTTTATACTAATAATATATTAAAATGTTAAAAAAAATTGTAGGAGACTTATATTAGGTTGACTTAAAGCTTATAGTAAATGATTATCTACAATGCATTTGACTTTGCATTGAAAATGAACTTAAATCATTTTTAAAATTTTCCAAGAACTGACTCATAAAATGTAGGTATACAGTGAATACCTCGAAAAAGAGTTGCAATACGATACGATACTTAATGTTAAAATTAAAAAGTTTCATTATTTCTCAATGAATTCCAAAATTCAGTTTACTTGTTACCGGAAATATAATTAACTAAAAGTTTTATTATGGCATTATTATTTTATAACATATTACCTACTTAAAAATTCATTTTGCTATTAAGCATATCCAATATTAAAAATAAATTCTAATAAAAAATGACGAATGAATGTTAATAAAGGTAAGGAAAGAAGAATAATATAGGTAATGCAAAATTTTAATTCTATAATTTTCAAATGATTGACAAATCCAAAGTAAGTGAAAAAAATACTTTGATTTGAAGAAAAAAAAAAGAAATAATTTAGTTAATTATCAACCAATATAAAACACATAGGTAATAATTTATTTCCTAACGGAACAATTATTTAAAATATTTCAAACATTAAAAATTATGAAATTAAGAGAACAAAGATGGGACAGTTAAAATTTTTATAACGATAATAATTAACACATTTAACATAACATTGCTTAACTATTTCTCGATCTTTTATATTTCGTGAATTTTAAACATCATTCAACGATATTAAAGAACAGGACAATTCATTAACTAACCTGAACCGTGGTAGAAAAATGTATTAGAAACATGTAATTTTCGAACACACATATCAATTGTCAAGTTACTCAAGTTTTTATGAAAATTTTTTGTTTTCAATACAACGTTCAATTATCTATCTCTGTGTTATATCTTATGTTAGTTAACGTTAGCCAATTTCTTATTAAACGATTTAAATATACGTTAGAATAGAAGATTCAATTTGAAAGAACATTTCTTAGCAAAATAGTTAATGAATGAAACGAAAAGTTTCTTTATTATTTTTTGATTTCTAAATTAGTTATATTAATGATTAACTTTTTTCGTCATTTTGATTTATCTCCTTTAACCAAAAGTTAAAGATATTTAACTTTTAAAATTAAATAATATTTTATTGAACAATTTATTAACGACTTGAATTTCAGAATTCGATAAGAAATACGCATTGAGTGATTTGAGTTAAAAAATTAAATGAATTCTTTTAACACTACCTCCTTATCTTATCTGCAGAAAACTTACTTTTTAAAAGTTTCTCCATTTTCTTCTTCTTCTTTAAATATTAAAGAAAACATCAATCGCTGATACGTTAACCACGTATCAGTTACTTATTCAAGTCATCGTCGTACTTTCACATTATACATAATTTACATGGATATTACAATATTGCTTATAGATACAAATATGAATACTTAAATATCATATAATACTTAATTACTTAAAAATATTGTTTAAAACTTTAGATGATAACACATAGTTTAGATGAGATCTTGAAATAAATTGTAATTTCATTATCTAAAAATAATATTACATTGATTGAATCTCATCTTATCTTTACAAATAATGTTTTAAACAATTAACAATTATTTCATATAATAATAAACATTTTCTAATAAAAATTTCTCACAGTCATCATATCATTATTTTTAATTTGTTGATTTTTATTATTAATTACAACGTTTTAAAGCTACGAAATAACTTACGATATTTGAGGTATTTAAAATTTTTATATCAATTGTCAATAAACAATGCTCAAAGTATATCAGCTAAAACGACTGGAGATTACAATTGATTAATTTAGAAAAAAAAATACCTCAAATTTACAATTCTTATTATCTATTGTTCTAAATCAAAACCAAATTTTAGTAAAAAAAATTCAATTCTTTAGATTTCTGATATTTCTCAAACTTAATATATTATATTTAATGAAGACGCATAGAATTATAAGATCTTTACTCTTTGTTGATTTTGATATATAGAAATAATGTAATATTTATAACACTATAAGAATATTTAATTATATCTTAGAGGCCATCTATAAATTTGTCACATAAATTTTATAATTTTTTGACACCCCTTCACCGTTGTTGTCACAGTTGGTCAACATTTGTGAGACTCCCTCACTTAATTTCATATAGAGCTCCCATTATAACTCAACTCCCTCTCAATTAACAATAAAGTAGATTTGGTAATGTTTTAGCTAAGCTTTTTGTTGACATATTTGGACTTATGACATAGCTAAACTTATGGTTTTTATTTCTCCTTGTCACACTACTTATATCTTCCCTTTAAAATGTGATGTAATTTATAGATGACCCCTGATTATACCTTCAAGGGGTAGTACAAAATTATTCAATAGAATTATAATATTTAAATTTGTTGAAAGTAAAAATGTTTAATTAACTGCCAAACTAAATTTACTTATCATTTGCTGACTATTTTTAAATTTTCTGAAGAAACAAAACAAAAAAAATATGCAGTTGGAAATAGACCTAAGAATGTTACTTTGAATAAAAGATACACACATTAAATATGTATTAAGTATTTTTTTTTTGTACTATACCCTTTAAGAAAAAATTTAAGTCTCCAGAATAAATACATTGCTTTGAATGCAGAAATCACATGAAACATTTTTATAAAAGTGTGCAAATTATGAAAAAACCATTACTTAATGTGTAATATTTTTTAATAATGTAAGCATTTTCAAAAATTAAGATGAAAACACTTTTTAAATGATTTTTGTGTCTCATCTAGTTTCTGTATTCAACGATTCCAAATAATCAAAAGTTCAATGTACAAATGTTTGAAGAATTAATGATTGTTTGGTACCTAGTATAGGTAGAATCAATAATGAAATAACAAGCAAGAAAATACAATCACCAACCTCATAATAATATGCTGTGTCAAAACTGCATATGATTCGATTTGAACAGCTTCTATCTTTGAGCGTTTCCTTAGCAAGATGTAGGTAAATTTTCTCTAGAACGGGTCATTCATTTATCCTGGGAATATTCATTGATCATCTCAAGGATGTAGAAAAGCATAAACACATTTGCACAATGCTCTGTTGTGATCGCTGCAAAACATTTAAATTACTTAAACATTTCATTACCCACATAATGTTCACAAATACCTCTTGCCATTTTCGAATAAGGTACATAAAGTAATTAACAGTCCATTGATATGTATTAACTTGATTGTTATTAATCGGTTATTTGCAATGCTCGTTAGCCCAATGACGTCACAAAAATTAACACTCATTTTGTAAACCATGATTTACTTTACTTTGAAAGATTTCCACGAACAAGTTTCATCATTTAAATCTTTAGCAGATTCATTGATTGAAGAAGTTAACAAGTTTGAAGAAAATATGACCACGTCTTCATTGGAGATTTGCAGTTGTAGAAGCCGATAGAAAGACCTCAAGATGCCGTTGACGCCTTGATTCATAAAATGTCTATCACTGAACCTCTATTGAAACACAAACATATTAGATATATTAATTACAACAATAATTTAAAGTTATTTATTATATAAACTTACTTTATTCAAGAAAATGATTTCTTCGTTGTCAAGCCAAAGAAAATGGCGGAATCTTCTAGAATATGGAAGCGACTGCGCAGTCAAAGAACAATTACAGTGAAAATGTATTAAGAATTTTAATGAAAATTATTTCATTTAAAAATAAAAGTATCAATAATAAACAATCAATGAATTAAATTTAGTCAAAACTCAACAATCAGCAACTTTCAATCAGTACTTGAACACTTAATTAATCCTCCACTAAATCAACATGCCTCTTTCTCTTGAGCCTTTTTTGACTCCTAAGTGGAGTCAGATTATTTAGGGTTTCCCGTACAGTAGGGTTAGGGTGAGATGTAAATGTTTCGCTTAGCTTACGATAGTTGCTTTGGATAACAGCCTCCACTTCTGGCATTTCTAAGTCGTGGTGCAAAGTGGCACCTGTAACGTACCACGGAGCATTTGTCACAAGTCGCAAAGTCCTATTCTGAGTCACCTGTACTCAATTTATTTGGCTTTTGGATGCTGTACCCCAAAGCTCACATCCATACATCCAAACAGGTCTCACAACTTGAAGATATAAAAGTCGCTTCAGATGCATGGATAAATCCCTGTTGCCAATTAGCTATCTAATCTGCTTAAGGCGAATACGTAGTCGAGCTGTGAGGCCCGTGATGTGTGCGTTCCAGGTGAGTCTGGAGCAGTGAAGCCAGATCGTGGGATTTCTTTACCCCCACTTAGCAGCACATACGTCATAAATTGAGGAGAAAAATGTCCCTTCCATATGACACGGATAGGTAAAACAACACCCATACAACGCTTTGTAAGTGTGAGTTACCTATCCGTGGATATCCGTGTCGTATGGAAGGGGCATTTTTCTCCTCAATTTATGACGTCGGTGCTGCTAAATGGGGGTAAAGAAATCCCACGATCTGGCTTCACTGGTCTGGAGTCCATGGTTAGACCAGTTGGCAGTCGGCCGATGGTCGATTGCCATTATCGGCCCGGGGTTATTATCCGGCTCACATCCGTACATTGGCCGTTAACAGTTGCCAATGCTGGGCCACAACTGCGCAGTAAAAAATATATTTGTGGATTACAGTAAAATGTCTTAAGAGTTTGAATGGAAATTATTTCTCTGCTTATAAAAAAAAATTAAGCTGGTTAATAAATATAAAAGCATTTTCAGCTTGACTTGAACCTTATTTAGCCTTATTAAACTTTAATATTAGCAGTTTCAATCATCTTTTTACTAATATAATTATCATCATATCTAATCATGATACGTAAAAATATTATTTAATATAAGAATCATAAGATAATAAACTATCTGTTACTAAAATAAATGCTTATTGTATTTTATAAGCTCATTATTTTCATTTGATTTAAAATGTCGCAAACAATCCTTCAATTATCGGTGGATCATTATAGTTTCCACATAGCACTTTGTAGAAGATGCAAATGTTTAACATAATTAAATGTTTATCCTAAGATATTTTACTTTGACATGCATTTCATAAATGTTAATAAATTTACATTTATACTGATTACATTGGGTATGTAGTTAAACTTTTACACAAAAGAAACTATGCATGCTTTAAAATGAGGTTTTCTGTTTGTTTTCCATGTAAACTATAATCCATAATTAATACGAAGTTAACAATTAGTGGTGGTTGCATTATTTAAGTCGACATTGAACATGATATAATCGATATTAGCCATTTGCTTTTCAATCAAATGATAAAATAATTATTGATAAATCTTCGTACGTTTAAAAAATTCATAACCAGATGCATTGATTTATTGGATATTTGGATTTTAATCAATGACGTTGATAAAATGAATATTGTTGAAATCCTAAAAAAGAAACATAGTATTTAATAGAAGAGTTTTATTCCCATTTATTTCATGAATTCATGGTTTACCTTAAATCAGAGAAACATTTCCTCACTGACACATGAAAGTAATAAAAATTATAGGTAATGTTTTGTGGCAACTTTTAATCCACAAAGAGGTACACTTAGAACGGTTTCACGAGCAAGATTTACGTACTCAAGATTCTGTTTGAAATTAAATATTTAACCATTTAAAAATAATTCAATTAACATCATACACTGTCTGTTAATCAATCTGTGGACCACTGATTTGTCGTTGGAGGCTCTCCAACTCGGAGGCTGGAGCGCCTTGAAACTGGTTAAAATTTTAATGTCGAAATGGACGTCATCTATATTTAAGAACATGCTACTATTCACTTCATCCACTTGCCGCAAATGGAAATTATAAATGGTTACAATCTGTAATAGATGGTTGTCATGACAACCGTGACAACTGTCAAAAGAAAACATGGAAACCGCCAAACACTAACCTTTATATTATGTTTATTACGTTTATCGAATAAATAGTTGTGGGTGAACAAAGTGAGCAAATTAAAAAATAATGTTACCGAAACATGACATGGACAGTGCCGATTACGAGTCAGAAACGGACTCCGTTCACATTGATGTGCCACGGGCTCCCAGTGCCGAAGAACTGCCACCGAGCACGTATCTGATTAAACCTCCGCTGCAGTACAAGTAATGACAAAATATTGCAACAAAACTCCAATGAAATGTCTTTTACGTTTATCTACTCACAGATTTCGAGCTCAACCCGTCAAAGATATAATCAACCAGGTGCTGAAAGAGACCCTCTACGGCCACGAGTATTCAAGTGAAGACGCCAAAATTTGGACTGTTAACATAGCTAATACGGTACGGGACCGTGTACGAGGTAAACGACTATTAGTTACATTTTGATAATGTTATTTAAGTTATAAGATTGTCGTAGAGTTGAATTTTCGTCGATTCAAGATTATTGTCCAAGTGCATTTGGGCGAGCAGAAAGGCGCTGGTGTTAAAAGTGGTTTGCGATGTTTGTGGGATTCAGAATGCGATTCATACACATCTGAATTGTTTATGAATGTAAGTGTATTGATCATTATTTTAATTTATATATACATTTGATTTTTTTTTCTTCTTTCAGGATACAATATTTTGTTTAGTCGTTGTATATGCTGTATATTTTTATTAAATATTTGTTAATTATGACAATAATTTGTTGGAAGTAAAATAAAAGTTATTGCGTAAAAATTTTCGAATGAAATCAATTTAACATGCACGATTCATACGTGGGAATCATGTACTTGATGTTGATGAATGCATCTTCACCACCGGTACGTTCGAGGAGTTCGAGAGTTTCACAGATTAAGTCACCGACGTTTTGACGTCGTCGTTGTGTATAGTCGATTTCATCGCCACAATTAACTAGAATTGAATCAATCAAAAAAAAAAAAAAAAAAAATTGACAGATACGAAGCCGATTTACTTACTGTTACACTCCTTAAATAGATTCAAAATGGGAAGAATTTGTCGATAGTACGGAACGAGGGCTTCACCTACATATTCATCACATTTGACTAGTTGTTGGATTACTTTTAACGTTTGGCAAATCACCTCTAAATTACGCGTGTTGAGGGCATCTAAAATTTATTGTTGTTTAAGTCAACGGAATTAGTGGATAGGTAATATTTACTTTTGATTGGGATTATCAGTTGTGGAATAACAGGAAAGACTTTATGAGCTCCATATGTTAACATATCTCGGATTCCTTGACGTGCAAAAAACTTGTATGGTAAATCGGTGTCGACCAAACCATCGAAAAACATCGGTAAATAGTGATGAAAGTCGAGTTTATCGATTTCGACTCGCCACCCAATTTTATTGCCGTACGTGTCGAATTCGAGACTTATAGGAAAATCGCCACGTTTATAATGTTTACGAAATCGAGACGGTTTTGAGGGTCGCGGCCGCATCGGATAGCATTGTTGGGGTGGTGACACCACCGTGTTTTGTTGTAAACTTTGAATGGTAAATGCGGGAACAATCCGCGGTTTCACCTCGGCGTTCATCCCCGATGCCCGCGGCATCGGTTTTCGAAGACTCACCCGAAATTCTTTCCCCGTCACCATTACGACAATTTAATCAATCAATTTACGAAAATTTAATTAAATATAACGTGACTTTATATCGAATTTCTCGACAGTGACAACACTCACACATTGTACGTGGACATACAATGTAATAAAATGGTAAATCAACAAACTTTCATGTCGCTAAGAAACGCAATTATTGATCAAATAGAGGCTTGGAAAAAAATTCGAAATTCGATCAATTTAAAACCAAATTTATTTGTTCTAAATATTTTTTTTTTTTTTCAAATCAAAGGCAAATTATTTGCCCCTTGAAATTATCTACTCTAAAAATACTTGTGCTATATTTTTACAAGTTAAAAAAAATTGGAAATGAATTAGAGCGAGAATTAAAGCGTTGATGATAGAGAAAAAAGTATTTCCATATACAATTTGTTTAAAGCAGTGAAGAATTTAAATGTAAGGCGTTTTTATCTTTCATTCATTCAATAAAATATTTTCTTTGAAATATAAAGAAACTTAGACTAATTATTATCATAATATATATTGTTTAATTATTATAGACTATATTTAATAAAATTCAACTCTATTAATATATATTTATATTTATAATCCTTAATCGAAATTATCTCTTAAATATTTATTTACAAAAATTGCTTTTGATTTTGCTTAGGTAAGTATTAGAATGCCCCAAATATATTAAATGTTTTTTTTCTCTCTAAAAGTTGCAATACTATTTGTGGTTCTTGTTATCAATAAGAGTTTCTGTAATAATAAACGTTCATAAACATTTTGGTCCGTTTTTACTGATTTTACATCCGACGATTTCGAATCATGATTGTACGGGATAAAAACGATTCAATTAAATTCGAATTTATTTGGAGATAATTTCCAAAATTTTTATTTCATTGAAAATTTTGTCAAGATCAAGAATCGTATTTGAATTAGTCGTGCGAATTTAAATCTTTAGTATATAATTAGCCAAGAAATATATCATTAAGATGCTACCCATAGTCCATTAACTATGCACGACTCCCCAAACAGAGAGAAGGTTGAGAGAGCCATATCGTACATACACGTGCTGCCCCCTACTCCGACTACGAAATTTGGAATTATTCCTTACCACTCGTTTGCACATTTCTCCACTATTCTACACTCGGAACGACTAAAGCCACAGAGAAACGGTCGAGGCCGTCGAAACTTTAGTGCTTTAGGCCAGTGGTGCGCAAACTATTTTCATTTGCGACCCTCTTTAAAAAAAAAAAACGCGACCATGAGACGTTTTTTAATAGTCAACGTAGTTAAAATTAAATTATTTTCATTGAAGTTTTTCCTTTCTACTTGGGTGGATAGGAGTAGGATTTGAGTCCGTGTTTAAAGCTGTTCTGGGTAACTATTTTCAATTGAATTTTTATTTTTATAGTAAGTTCTTTAAATTTGACGACCTTGAAAAAATTTAGCGACCCACGGTTTGCGCACCACTGCTTTAGGCGTTCTGAGTGTAGAACAGTGGAGAGAAAGGAACAAACGAGTCACTGAGGATAGTTCCGAATTTCGTAGTCGGAGTAGGGGGCAGCACGTATATTCGTGCGATCTGGCTTTCTTAACTTTCTCTCTGCCCCAAATACGTTTAGAAATTGTTCAAATAAACCCATAATTAAACTACGGCATAACCCTGCTCCGTTCCATTTTGGTCACCAATTTTTATGTGTAAATGACATAAAGTATTTATATATAGATTATGGGATGTAAGCGAGAGGCAATTTTTGGTCCAATCGGGTACATATCGGGATATGTGTCAAGGAGATTTATTTTAATCGGGACAAGAACTGATTTAAATCGAGACGCGACAAAGAGACGGAGTATTCGTTCTCCCTTGTAAATTTAGAAACATTTTCTTTTAAAACTCCTATCACCTAAACATTATTTAACTATATTCATATAATATATTAATAAACGCATTAACAAGATGTTAAAAATTTAGAATTTAATTGGTTGAAGAGAGAGAAGAAAAAAAAACGTTAAAACTGTCTACTTAATTTTTATATATCTACATATCTAATATCATCAGCCTTGGACACGTGAAACTATCA
This sequence comes from Sisyra nigra, assembly GCA_958496155.1. Classification (NCBI taxonomy): domain Eukaryota; kingdom Metazoa; phylum Arthropoda; class Insecta; order Neuroptera; family Sisyridae; genus Sisyra; species Sisyra nigra. The sequence goes on along the minus strand of OY292315.1, from coordinate 55,314,615 downwards.
ATTTACAATATCAATCAAAGTCGAGTGATCCAAGGCATGTAACTGATTTATTTTTAGTATGGTGAAAATATTGTCTCTCTAATAGAACAAATTTTGTCATCTATCAATATAATTGGTCAAAATTTTTTTTTCTTTACTATGTTAAATGGGACTTTTTATAAGTCATGTTAAACATTACTAAAAACGTTATTATCTTATAAATTTAATTATTGCAATGCAAAGGTTTTCTCTATATAATATCATTTGGTCATAACGAGCATATTGTTATGCAGACCGATTATTGAAGATTTTTTTTACATATAAGTAGATAAAATTTTTTTTTTCGATTAACTTTTTCTTAATAAATTTTTCTGTTAAACATTTAATCAATCACAGTAGCAGGTGAAAAGAGGCACAGAGAACATTATTTGTTACAATATTTTTATGATTTTAAAATAAATGATTGGTTCATTTTTTTTTCTTTCTCTTAGTAAATAAAGACGTACCCGTAATGAAGAGAACATCAATTTCTCTTCTTTTTTTCAATACAAGATTTTAACAATCACTAACGGTGGTATAATAAAGGATTTAAATGTCCAAAGGCTAGCGGATCCGTTTCCACGGTGTGTTACGATGTAGGCTTAGTGTAAATTCACATTACACCAAATATACACTATAATAACACGTTTGGATTTAACGTGTACTTTACACGTATTTTACACTGATATATCAACACTTAACATATCAAATGCTTGTCAAAATTATTTTCAGTGGTACAGATCGCTTTTTAACCGACTTCAAAAAAAGAAGGAGGTTCTCAATTTGACTGATTTTTTTTAAAATTTAATGTAGAATTTCAGTGTAGACGCAGTGTAATCCACAGAACATTCAAACTACACCGAGTTTACACTGAAATTATTCTGTACCACACCGTGATTTTTCAGTGTAAATTTTAGTGTGTAAAGTTTAATCGGATCCACTAATAGATCAAGTCATCTAATTTGAAGGTAAACATAACAGGGAAAGTTTGTATTACAGATATTAAAATTGACATTTCTTCTTCTACTTTTTTAGAATTTTTTTTTTTTACTAATTAAATCTCAATTGTAATTAATATTATTTATATAGATATATAACATAGAATTATATCTCTGTGTGTGTTTTTTACAATTTCAAGTTTACTCTGATTTTATCAGAGATTATTTTTCTATATTGAGATTTACGTCACTTATTATTATAATTAATAATTTTGCATATAGCATAAATGTAAGAAAAAGCATACGATTACAAAGGCAAATATTTCCTATAAATATTTTATTAACTTTCTACTAGTAGCATTTAAAAATTTTGTTTTTTTTTTTGTTTGTTTCTTTGCACACTCGTTCCGATTGCTGATAAAGAAAAGTTACTCAAATTTGAGACAAGCAGCAAATATAATTTATATCGATTAACTTGGAACGAGTACTAGAAAATTTCGTTCCCGTCAACGACCTGTCTTTGATATTTGGACCCGACTTTACAATTTTTAGTGTCTTCCACTTATCTTAATAAACTTTTTTTAAATTTATTTAAAGCAGCATGAAAATTGCACTCAAGTGCTAACTATATATACAAACGAGTATATACATTTCCTTCAAAATCATTAACGTTACATTTTAATAAGAAAATATATTATTATATTCATATTAAAAACTAGGAAATTTATAGCGTTCTTTTTTTTTTTAATAAAGTCGTTGATACGATAGTGCTATATACAAAGAAAATTTAGTTTTAAATCACAAAAAAATTAGGCTATGAAATTTCTTCGTTTGTTTTTTCTTCTTCAACTCTTTGTTCTATTTACAAGTGCACATTATAAATTAGTTGTGATCTACTTGGATGTTTTTAAACTTTAAGCGTTCTAATTAATAAACAAGAGAGAAACAGTCTTAGATTTTGTTTTTAAATAACAAGTTCATAAATCGATTGAATATAATTTGTCATGTTTTCATTAATATCAATTCCATTATTAATGTTGCAGTATTTACGTAAAACGAAATGATTTAAATTAATTTTCGATATGTTATTTAAGTTTTTCGTTTTTTTTTTTCGTCGTTTAGTTTAAGAGTTAAAGTTTTTTTTATTTGATAGTTAAATATCTAAAAGTTAGTGTTTATAGATTGGAAGCGTTTTTTTTTTAAATCACATCAGAACGATATTCATTTCTATATATATAAAGATTTTTTTGTTTAAATTTAAGATATTGGAAAATATTTTTTATGTACAAAAAGGTTCATCACACGATATGCTTTTTTTTTTGTTTTTCTTTTATCGTAAACGAATCACTTTCAAATATTGACATTGTAGTGGATGTGGTTGTGCTGTAGATGGTGGTGAGTTGATGGTGTCGTCATCATTGGGGCTTTGCTACGCCGGCGAAATAGCAATAGAAGGCCGGTGTCAAACCTCGTCCTCGATCGCCCGCACCGGAACCTGTTGTTTTTGTGCAACTGCATTCAACACGTAAACCAATTGGTCCAACTTTTTGTCCATGATGGACAACTAAAATATAATTAGAATTAAAGAAAAAAAATTCAATTTTTTTTATCTTGCAAATACTTGTTGTTCAACTCGATAGAGTCGTGCTCCGACAGTCATCGGCTTCACGTTACCAATTCGATCGATGCCGGCCAAATAACTTCCCGGCTTCCCGAGGGTTTGATCGAGCCGCCGTTGCAACTCTTTGATTCGCACCATCATATTCAAATGCCCTTGGCTGTACTGCTCGATAACGTCCCGTACGTCATACGGTTTACGAGCTTGTTGAAATTTACGTCTCGCCACGAAATATTTAATCTTTCGAATCGCACGAATTGCATTTCGATGTGCCTCGGTCAATCTATAAAAAAAAAAGTAAAAATTACCCTGAAGAATATGTAAATATTTTTTTTCTTTATATTTACGTTGTAACACGGGGTAATTCTGCATCTAAATCGCAACAATCGATTTCGTCACTGGCTGCTTCCGTCACTGAACTGGTTTGGCTCATAAAAACCGATCCACGGCCACTTTCGCGTTCACCTCGTCGCACTCGATTTGGGGTTCCTAAAACCATTAAAAAAAAATTAAAACCATATAAGTGGAAGTTTTTTTTTGTTTTTTTAATTAAACAAACCAATTTTAAGTTATGCTTTATGCAATAGAAAAAAAAATTTCAAAATCTGTCGGATAGTTTTTAAGAAATTGAAGAACCAACATATAAAAATTTATGTATTAGTGTCTTCATGCGTATGAAGTAGAACTTCTTGGTTAATATGATAACCACGTAGATAAACAACAGGTAGTTTCAGGTATTGTTATTTCAACGATGCAAATCTAAATTAACTAGGATTTAATGTTTATACTTAAAACTTGACAAATAACGCACCGGCTTTTGGTTCTTCGGCATAGAAGACGACGTCGCCCTCAGAGTCTCGACGCTGTTGCGACGTCGGTGGTGGCGGCTGTAAGTCGCCCGGTGTCGTCGCCGCTGTGCTGCTTTGCGTCGTGCCGTCCATTCGATTGCGCGACTTGCGACGCTTCAGAACGGACGCCTTTTTGGCAACCTGTAAGATTAGGGACTGACCCAACCAACGCAGGACGCATGAAACATTTAACATTGAATCTAGCAGCAGGCCTAGAGTACACAACTAACTCAAAAGGACTCAAGGATATCAACGACAACATTACACTTTAATCACCACCTTATCAATCTTCCATTCACACACACACACACACACATACATTTTTCATTTAGGATTTTTGATTGGTTGAATTTTCCTAATAAAAGCATGCACATTGACTTAAGCACAACAATTTTTTTTTTCAATTTCAAAACAGTGTTTTCCAAACGTTGACACAATAAGAATTATCAAACTTTAGTTTGAAAACTCGACAAAATTGTAAATAATTTAGGTGAATCAAGTAATCCATGACTAATTGAACGGTGATTGGTTTCGGTACGAAATTATCTGTCGCTATTGGTTAAAAATTTAAGAGTTGCAAGGCTTCCTTTGATTCTTAAAAATTTTTTGGAAAATATTTTTCTCTCGAGTGTAGAAAGTTCAACATTTGGAAAACGCGGTTCTATCAATATGAGCCTTTGTTTTGGAAAGAGATACAAAAGTTACCACAACATTTTCCCAAAATTTCCTTCCTTTATCAATCTAGACTTTAAATGTTAATTTGACTTTTATCACTTTCAAAAACATGGCTTATATATATATGAATAATTTTTCATCGTTCCCCCCATTCAAATTAATTGAATGATTTTGTGTTGGGATTATATTGACAAGGTGTGTAACAACGATTTCTTATTTCTTTATCACAACATAGTTTTACATTTTTTTTTTTTTTTTTTTTGTACTAGCTTTACATCTAAGTAATTTGATTGATATATTTACAGGCTATTATTCACAATAATTATATTGTTACATTGTGTTGTACGTTTACATACCCAATTTTGTCTGTTTCATTGTACGATTTTCGAATTTGATTTGATGCATTTTGAGTCTGTGGTTAATTTTTGGAACAATTGTTTATTTTACCTTCGATAGGGGCGTGCTTGTGAGACCCGAGCCACCCGCATTGGGATCTTTATTGGCGTTGGACGGCGGATCCTTGCAGTACAGTTGCCACGTGGCTGCGCTGTGAAAGCTCTTGTCGGCGGCGTAGCATCGCCACAGACACTGGATCAACATCGCCGCCGCCGGAATTTGCCGATTGAAGTGCTTCTGGCGTTGTTTCTGTTGCACTTTGAGCGCAAAACCCGAACCGAGAATTCCCTAAAAAAAAAGTTAAACAATTAATCAACATTATTTGGATAGTACAGACAGAAAGTCTTACAGCAGGCAAAGCAAAGAATGAAATAGCAAAAACGCTAAAACATGAGGCGACAATTTTTCCCATCCACGTTTGCGGCACGGTGTCCCCATATCCTATAGTTGTCACCGTGATAACACCCCACCAAAGTGCATCGGCATAACTTGCAAAATCTGTACGTCCATCGGGGCCGACGGCATCTTTCTCAGCCAAATACACGAAATAACTACTAAATATCAAACCCAAAAATCCAATATACAATGTCGTGATCAACTCCTGAAACATATCAAGCCAATTAATTTATTTACTATGATATTACCTATTTAATTATGATAATTTACCTGTCGATGAATGAAGACGACAGAGCCTAAAAGTCGCCACGTGCCACCTTGTCGATCGACATGCAACATGCGAAGGATTTGCAGGAAGCGAATGCCACGAATTGCCGACGTAGCAAACACTTGGCCGTTAGAGCCGACCGATAGCACCACCATCGAAGCGACCACCACAATCAAGTCAATGATACAAATCGGCTTTCGAATAAAACGCAACCGGCCACAGCATCCCATATACTTGGATCGACATCCCGCCGACCAGAGGCGCACCAAATACTCCACACCGAAAAACACCACCAAACAAATTTCCTGAAAAAGAAATTTACAATCAAATTCAAGATGTACCTTGAAAATCCATTACCCAACACATATTGGTGAATTATATTCTCGAATCAGCCTCGCGGCAAAAATTGTTTGGAGTTGAAAACTTGAATCTCCTCATGCTCTATTGTAAGTGGTTAACCACTTCTACAAGACTCCATTTACTGATTAAATTAAATTTTTAAAATCTTTTTCAATAAAAAAAATTTGTAAATGGACAAAGTTTCATCAAGTAATAATTAACAACAGTCGATTGTTAAATTCAAAATCTCTTTCATCAACTTCCATAAGTGATTAAATTGTTTTCTTTGTTACTCTCATTAATTTCTATATATCCATTAGATTTAAATTTACAAAAATGCTTTGTTGATTATTATTTGTCCCTGTTTTATCAATAAACTTTATCATATGGTGGTCTTTATCGGAATTATTAAGAAAGCTCTTTAACATAAATCGTTTATATAAAAGTGACTTGATACATATTGATATTTCGTTCTTTATTGCTCTCATTGATTTTCTCATGTGAGATTTTAATGCAATTATAATTCGAATTAAAGATTTTATTGATCGGTCAACTGGCTCTGTTTTATCAACACACAAACGAATCTGTTTGTCCTTATTGGAATCATTGAAACGACTAATTAACATAAGTTGATTAGTTCAGTTGACTTTATCACACTCATTGACTTTTCCTCATTTACATAATATGGAGTGGGGGTAAAAGAAAATTTTTCAAAAAAAATTTCCATTTAGTGACCCATTTAAGAGTATAATACCACACATACACTGACACATAATATATAAAGTGTTTCTAATTTATTGTAATGCGCTGTGATAATAGAATGCAATTGTGTTTGTGGAGGATTACGTCAAATTTTGCAAAGCGCATATGACGGCTTTTCATTAGAGAAGACTAAGCGTGCATATGCAATATGCAACGAACGAAAGCTCGAGACACTGCGATGTGAATGTGGTAAGGATTCTGTTGGTGGCAAGCCGAGGAAGAATCAAATAATTTATTAAATTTTCAAAGAGCACGAGGAAAAAACCGCAAGAAGAGTTTATTTTTTAATTGGAAAAGCAGAGTTTCGCTAGTTGCAAGCAAATGCATTTATTGTTTGTGTGTACGCTGATACCTTGATGCGATTGCGGACGATCAAACTCTTTGTGAAAATTAATTACAATTTCCAACGAAGTAGAAGGAAAAATAAATAAATAAATAGTCATTTATAAAAAAGCTCAGTTTTAAATTGATTTCATACATTAAATAAAATTTGAAATTCCCTCCACAAAGAGAAAATGTAGGTTGGTAGGTAGTATAGAGAAAATGAAAATTTTTTTCTCATATATATTAGGTTTTAACACGCAATGCGAATTATTAATTTTTCTTCGTGCATCATGAACGATGATGGTATGGAGGACAATGAAATAGATTTTCATGCTAATTTTCTATTATACTTTAAATACATTAAATACCAAAAAAGAAACAGTTCGATTTTATGAAAAGTCTACACGACATTAGGCGATTTTTATCTTGTTATATTGAAATTGATTTTTAAAATGCCTCATAACAATTTATGATAATAAAATCGAGTTCAAAGCTAATATAAAGACATGAACCATTTATTGGCGCAATAGTTAGAGCAATTGCTCTCTCCGCTTCATGCATCAAGTGGTACTGGGTTCGGTCCCCATTGAATGGGAAAACTTAAGATAAAATTGACCAACGACAAAAAGAGTCGACCTTAGATGTTAAAACGACTTACAACACCATACATGTATATACGAACTTCAATCCCTAACCCCAGAACCCTCCTTATTTGATTTTTTCCAGGAAAAAGTTTCAAATAAGAGTTGGAAAATGGTTAGAGCCGTTTTCGAAAAAAAATTGAAAAAACCCAAAAACTCCTAGAATAAATTGGAGCTTCCTGTCAACCGATTACAACGAAAAACTTTACGGCACCACTAAATGTAATATGCTAGCTAAATTCCAAATCTGGTGAAAATCGGTTGAAGGCTTTGATACGGTATGGCTGTCACACACTGACATGTTTGTAAAAACCACTTCTTTGGACTAAGAGGACCTCAAAACATGTATTTCCGGTGAAAGCTCAAATTCAAAAATTCAACCCGATTACAATACTTCCTTTACTATTTAAGTAGCAATAAAAGATAGTAAAAAAATAATGAACTTTTATCAGGCCTATTTTTTATAAAAGGAAAACTTTTAATAAGGAAAGTGAGCTTTGGTTTGAAACAATTCGTGATTGGTCAAAATTTGGCGCCAATTTCCCTATTAATTTTATCACCAACCAATTATAGATCTCGTTACATACACATAGTAAGCACATAAGCTCTTTATTCGACTTATTTGATTGGTAATTATCAACTGTTTTTTGTTTTCGTTCACTTGTTTAAAAACAATTTGTTGATATTTAATTTTCCTTAAAAAAAAAGTAAATCTATTTTAGTCTCAACCGTGAATTTTCCACAGGGCATTTCGTCTGTCCTCGTATTGTCCTGTCATCCCCTATTACTGTGTCAGTGTCTATGTGCACATTTATTTGTTTTTTACTAAGCACTCGCCTTCTAACATGCTGTTCTAAATGTAAACAAATGATTCGATGATACCATCACATTGCTCTTTGTATTCTTGTTTTGTTTTTGTTTCAACAAACAAGAGACGAGTGAAAACAAAAAAGGCAGCATTTTGTTGACAAAACTGACATTATTTTGTTTTGAACAAAACATTATCTGCTTTTGTCCGAAAAACAAAATTTTCCACCTACTTGATCCTACTAGATCCGTTTAAATTTTTCGTTAGTGTTTCAAAACATGGCTGTGCTAGTTTTTATCTTTGTCACGTCATCTATTTTTAATGCAACTTAAATCAATATAGACTAAGAAAATATATAGGTAAAAATGAAAATGCATTTATAGTGCAACAACATAATTATAATGGCATGTTTATGGATCATTTATTTAATTGTTAACGTGCAAATATCGAATGTTCATGTTTTTAGTGAAATTTTAACGATTGAAAAGTGTCATCAATAAGTCGATGGTCGCATATAATTTAAAATAGATTAAGTGCAAACAAACAGAAATGATGGACGTTTCTATATGCATGTATATAATATTAAAATTGATGTTTTTGTCACTCACCATCCAGAAGAGGGTTTCGTTGGCAAAGTTTGAATATTGATCGATCGTCGACAGCACACTGAAGATGAGGCAAATTAAAACGAGCATAAATCTGCAAGCAAAAGAAAAATGAAAATTATTTCAACATTACCATCAAGTTCATAGTGAATTATTTGATATGATTGATTACGTGCATCGCAACTTTGAAATTCAGGGTTTGACATATTTATGATCCATTTCATGTAATTTTTTATGTGAATCTAAATAAAATGTTTGCAATTTAAACATATTTTGTATCATTTTATAATATAATATAGTTAAATGTTGTGATATATTCCTCATAGTAATTAACTCGACGTTTTTCATCGTCAACATACACATACACAGATTTACCAATTACCTTAAGTATACTTTATGACGTGTTCTATGTCTATCGTACGTCTACGTACACACACACATACACACACAAACATACCATGATATTAAGTAAACATTTCCAACACTGTGACTTTTAATTAGTCACACAGTCTCTTGCTTTTAATTAGTCTGTCAAACAAAACCACGTTAAAATTTCTTTTAAAACACTTTACTAAAATCAAACACAAAAATCAAATAAAATGTTACAACTAAAATTTAAACGAAATTTCTTTTCAACGGAAATGCGTGTAAAAGCTCAATAAAGACATAATAAAAAAGCTCCCAAGTATATACATTAAGCTTGCCAATGTCTGAAACTGATAAAATGCTAAAATTTTATTGACAAATTTAAAGACGAAAGAAAACATTTCGTTGGTAAAATCAGGTTTGAATCAATTGTAAAACTTCAGTAGATTTAAGGCATGTCTACAAAATGATTCGTGTAGGCAACCAAAATAACACGTCTATACAACTAATTGCAAATACGTCAAGGCGCACTATGCTTATATAAACTATAGTAATTAGGTCGGGAGAAAATCAAGTCTATCTTTTATCGCATCGGGTCATATTGATACTCATTGAAAAGCGAAATTTATGGAGTAAAAATTTTGTAGAGGTCATTGTCACGATTGATCAATCCAGTTACGCGTTACGAAGTGTCAAAGATGAAGACCAACAAAAAGGTGAAACACATAAATTAAACAATAGGTGTAATTTCAGCCATATTTAATATGGTGGAGTCATAGTGACCTTGTCAGTCAGATATTTCCCTGTCAACCCTCTTAAATTTTGCCTCCCTAAACAATCGTAATACAAGCATCCGACGCCTATGTGATCACAGAAACAATTTTCAAAGCTACAATTTTCTTTGCATTTTTTGCCTTCTTGCGACTAAAGCAATAACTGAGTGAAGGTACACTAAGCAATCGCCTATGTATCCATAAATCTGAAGACTTTCGACTGCAGTGATTTATTTTTATGACATTTAAAGAGAGTACAAAAAAAGCACATCAAGTCTAAGTAAAAACCATTTTACCAGATTTGGTTGACATTTTCTTGTCATTAATGGTGAATCCCCCTTCATATTAAAAATGGTCTCACACTACTCGATATCTATATGTACCTGAGTACACCTATGGGGCAAGATATAAATTTAAAAAAAAAAACAAAACTTTTGTAAAGTTCAACTTTTATAAAAAACAAAACACGATCGTCCAAGCGTATATATATGGAGAAAAATGGAGATATAGTATAAGAGGAATAAACCAAGTGAAAATCTGGAAATATAACAATACTTATATATATTGTAATTCTTTTGTTCAAACTGATTTTCACTCGAGAGACGATTTCCATTTGAGTTACTACCAAGAAAATTTGTTAAAACAAAAGAAAGTATAAAATCACTTGTTTCAATTGTTGATTTCGTTTGTTTTGTTTGTTGATTTAAAAAAAAACAAGTGATAATCAGCAATCGCTAAGACAAGGGATTTTCTCATTGAGTAAATCGTAATCGTAAAACGCGTTATATACCTAGAAAATTTGTGTAAGTGTCTGTGTGTGTGTGTGTGTGTGTGTGTGTGACAAAGGGATTAATCGAAAAGCGCCTCGACGAACGAACGAGTTTAACGTTCACGTGATATCGTCCCATTGGAACGAACGAACGACTAACCATTTATATAGTATACGATTATCTCATATCGATTTGTCTCAATTCCATGATATTCCTCCACCACGTGGTGAAAATAATGTCCTCATCCCTTAACAATACCCCTTCCTTCACTCCATCCCCCCAAAAACCGTTAAAACTATTTCAATTTCATTAAATTCTATAAAAACCTAAATAATCGACCTTCACTCTTGATTAAACTAACAAGACAATTTTCCTAACCCCTCTCATCCCCTCTTGGTAAAAAATTTTCATAAATGTTGCTGCAGCTTTTCATATCTATATCTATAAGACAAAAATTTCAGCACCGATAAAACTTTTCTCTTTTTAATCTCGACACGTTTTTGTGCTTATCACTTGACAAAAACAAAAAAGAAACGAAAAAAAAAGAAAATCGCGACGCATGTTTTTCAAACATTTGAAACAATTGGTCCCTGATGGAGGAAAACATTCTAAACGCGCGTAAAAAGTACCACGATATATGTGAAAGCAAAATGAAGACAAATCTTCGTTTTTTTTTTTGTTGTTGTTGTCTTTTCTCTCTTTTTATTCAGATGTTTAACGAACGACGAGAGGACAAACTTTGAAGGAAAGCATTAGAAAAAAAAATTGAAGGAAAACGGCGTTAATCCAGCATAAGCTTCGTGAAAGATTTGTCGCCCTGCGGCCAGTTGAATGCATGCTGTATATTCCTCATCTTTTATCATTACCGCTGTTCCCCCCCCCATGCATATCTTATCATTTTGGATTCACGACAATATTAAAACACACACAAAAACAAAAAAAAAAATAATAAATAGAGATTTTCATTTGTTTTCTTCAATAATCAACTTGGTTCATTTGTTTTTCAAACAAACGAGAATCGTTCTAGACTAGAACTCGGTCGAACAATGGAACTGCAAATACTTTAAGATCTCCTTTAAGGTCCCTTTATAATTTTAGAAGTTCTTAACAGCCCTCTTATTTTAGACTTTTTTCTTCTAGCAATATTCGAAAGCGTCGCTATACTCTTAATTAGTGACAGTTACAAATTTGCATTTGCACTTATGCAAATTTTATATAGCATTTATTTAAACAAAGACTTGAATTGTTAATACTACTGGAAATGTTGGAAAAAATGAAAATCTAGATGTGGAATAAAACTTCTATTTGTGTTTGGTCCTAATAATGTCCCTTTATACCTTGTGTGTGTGTCTTCTCACAACATCAGTCTTATCTTTCACTGACACATTTTAGTGTTAATTTCAAAGAAATTAAATATTCCCTGTAATACAAACAAAAAATGCACGAAGGACATCAAAATGAGACGAGTAAAAAGGATGAGGGACGAACACAGGGAGAGAAGCGTGGAGAGGAAAACATGACAGGACCAAAATGAGACTATGATATACAATATTATGTATAGATGAATTTTGTTCTAATGACGTCATACAAATATCCGACGTCTATTATTTACAAAAAAAAAAGAAAACTTCAACAATGAATTTCATTTTTTTTTCTCTAAAAAAAAGCTTGTAATGCGTTTAAAACAAAAAAAAAGAACCGCATGATGTTATTATTGTTGTCGTCATCGAGTTGTAAGTGTTAGTGCATTTTAATGTCGGGAGCTTTGCTCGCAGCGGCAGGGACGAGAAAAAGCTTGCAACTAGCTGAGTGACATTAAAAAGGAGTACCTCTACATTGTGTTGTCGTTATATGTCGTTATAATCTCGCTCACATAATAATCACATTAACGCGTTAACTACTTGAAACAATGAAAAAAAACACAAGCGAACAAGAAAACAAAACAGTAACGTTAATTGTAATCACGTTGAAATTTAATCGAAATTGGCTTGGATGAAAGTCAGTTTCGGGCTCGAGTCTCTAAATCTTTCTAATCAGTGCAAATATTTAAATGGTGCACCATCAAAACGTACGGGGAAAACGATTCAAATCATTAGTGGATGCAATGCAATGCGAGACGGAGTTAATCGATCATACATTATCTATTATGGAGCACATGCAAAATTAATTTCAACATTTCACAAAAGTGAAATAGCGATAGATAGAGAGTGATGTCGTGAGATTTCACAATCATCCTAATCTCGCTCTACTACCCTTTAAGTACATTAATAATTAGTTTCTAGTTTATCCCCTTCCTCCTTTCAACCCCCTCCCCACCAACCCTTTAAAACAGTGTAATATTCCTAAATCTACAACCAATGCCTGATGGCTTTGTTCGATTTTCAACCAAATCCCCGCTAGGTGCTTCTCTTACAGGGGCTTTCAACTTACAACTATACACATTCTAAATATTTCAACACTAATTGTAAGTCCACCTCTGATCGATGAATTTTTTAAAGATATTTCTTCCAACTAACTTTGCTAAAACGAATTCAATATTAAATCCTCTACAGTAAGAATTTTCAAGGATGGTATTCCCAATGCAACAGCCTCTCCCCCACCATTTTGATGTATATCTATTAAATTTTACATAGCACACCTTTTGTTGGAGAATTTTAAAGTTTGCAATTTTGCAAAGATGGAGATACTTGTCTTAACTTGGAGATAGTTGGTCCAAGAATTTTTTTTTGTATATTTAAGGCCGCATCAACTACTATGATCATTAGCGACCGTCGAATCCAAAAACCCAGAAAAAACATCTTAGGCTTTTATTGGGATTCGAACCCAGGACCACTGGTGTATAAGGCAACTATCTAGTCCACCACGCCTAATGAAAAATATTCAAACTCAAAGAACGGGGGTTCAAACCCGACTCGGTAATTAATTTTTTTTTTTGTATGGCACTCAAATTTACATCAAAAACTCTAAGGAACACCAAAACCCAAAAAATAAACAAAAAAAATTGTTTCTTATCTTCCACAGTGCTCTTTGATCAGATCATTTTCTTTTAGATATCTTAAAGTCTGAAATAGGTTGCTAATAGCTAAACTATTTCAAATAACAAAAAATTTGTAAGAAAAAGTTTGTTGGAAATTCCAAAATATTTAATTTTGAAAAGAACAATTTTTTCATGAAAATTTCTAGTTTTTTGAAATATCTTCAAAGAAAAGCAGAAAAATATTTTTCAAATGATTTAAATTCAAAGGTCATTAAGTCAAAATTTATCCTGGTTCAATTTTTTTATACCACTCATAATCATAATTACGGCTTTTAAAAAGCGAAAACTACGGATATTGACGAAAAAATTTTTTCTTAATGTTCAAAGTGATCTTTGATCACTTAAAATTTTTCGGCTAGTAAGAATAGTTGATTAACAACCAAACTATGAGGGGTAGAAAAAAATTTATATAACCAAATTTGTAGAGTATTGAATGGTCTATAATTCTGCAAAGAACACATTTTTCATAGAAATGCATAATTTTTGAGATACAGAAAAAATAAATTTCAAAACTTAAAGAAAATGATTAAAACTCAAAAGGCATGGGTTCAAAACCGACTCGAGACCAATTTTTTTTTTTCGTGATTGCACTCGAATTTACAACGAAGACTCTAAAGAACATCAAAAACCGAGAAATAAACAAAAAAATTGTTTTTGATGTTACACGCAGTGCTCTTTGATCAGATCATTATCTTTTCGATTCTTTGGTCTGACATAGATCGCTAATAGTTACACTATTGCAAATAACAAAAAAATCATTTTTGGAAATTTAACAATCTTTCATTTTGAAATGAACAGGTATCAACAATTTAAAGGTCATAGGATCAAAAGTTATCCGGATGCTTCGAATACATGAAGAAGGCAACTTCTGACTCTTTTATGCTTTTAATAAAAAACGATTGTAGCATTTACGATACGTAACGTACGGGATTTTTATTCGTTTTGTACAACAATATCGCATTAAATTCGTCATAGTTTTATTACATCTTCGTTCATATATGAACGTATGACGTTAACATTTCCTATACTGTAGTCGCTATAATATATTAAAGTCGCCTTAAGACCCTTTTTATTGGTCTTGAAATGAGAAGAAAAGAACACGGAGGAAACATGAAGAAAATTTTCTCTCTACAATAATAATAATAACGTAATGAAAAATGAGAGAAGAAGCTGAAACGATTTTCAATGTAATTTGCGAGGTGAATTTTTCATCTTCTTCTTATATTGTAATAAAACAATCAACGTGGAGGTGAAAGAGGAACAATAAGCTTATAATATTATATTATATATATATTACACATTTTTCCTCTTAAACTTTTCTAGGGTTTCGATAGACTTGGCCGTATTAACGTCGTCTATTAAATAACGTACGTATAGATATAATATAGATAGAGACGAAGCTTTTTGAAATTCCTACGATGATAAATTGCAGTAACGACGACGATGACAGCTTTCTAAAGCTGATTATTTCCGAGAGATCAAGCAAAAGTTTTAAAAACTAAGATTTCATAATTGGTATATAATATAATATATATAGAGAATTTATTTTTAGACTTGTTAAGATGTTCAATTTTCAACAATCAATGTACCTACTTTTAGGAGGTTATATGTTAATGATTAAACTTTTTTTAGGAAAATTTGTTCGTTTAAAAATCAAAGAGAATTAAATTCTCTACAAAATTTCATTTATAAAATTTTTTTGATCTGTAATAGTTAAGCTATCAGCGATTCATTTCAGATTAAGAAATCGTAAAGAAAATGCTCTGATCAAAGAGCACTATGAAACATGAAAAACATTTTTTTTTTTTTGTTTATACACTAATTTTTTACTTTTGTTAGAACCATGATTGTAAATTTGAGTACAACCAAGAAAAAAAAAATTTTGACCCCTGCCCGGTTTTGAACCCATGTCAATCTAATTCATTTCAATCAATTATTGAAAATGTTTAATTTTCCTATGGGCTATATCTTGAAAATTAGGCATTTTTAAAAAAAAATTGTACTTTGCATAATTACAGACTTTTAAATTTCCTACAAAAGTTGTTGTATAAATTTTTCTCTAACCCCCATAATTTAGTTGTTAACGAATTATTCATAACAAAGAGATCGAATTTTAAGTGATCCAAGATCACTTTGAAATATAAACAAATTTTCTTTCGTCAAGTTTTTAATTTTATTTTTCAAAGCTTTAATTATAAGTGTAATTAAAATTTTAAGAAAATACTCAGGATAGGTTTTTACCTCATCTCCTTTGAGTTTCAATAATTTCATTACAATTGATTTTTCTTTAAACAATATCTCAAAGTTCATCGATTGTCATGGAAAAATTGTTCTTTTCAAAATTAAGGTTCGTTAAATTTCTTACAAAAGTTATTCTATACATGTTCTGCCTTAACTTTACAGTTTAGTTGTTTTCGAGCCTTTAAGAACGAGATCTAAAGATTCAAATTATCAAAGATCACTGTGCAACAAAAAAAAAAAAAAAAAAAAAAAACGCTCATTACCTAATTTTAAGTGTATTTCAGACCTATACCTGTAAATTTGAGCAAACGTCAAAAAAAATGGCCTATAGTTGGTGTTGAACTGACGTCCTTCAAGTTGCAATAATTTCTATAATTAATTACAATTTTCATTTTCTACGACAATAACTCGAAAATTATCAATTTTCATGAAAAAATTGTTCTGTTAAAAATTAAAGACCATTAAATTTCCTATCAAAGTTGTCCTATAGATTTTTTACCAATCCCAATAGTTTAGCTCATACTTAGTGATTTATACCAATCAAATAGAAAAATTATGATTTATGATCA
The DNA here is from genome assembly GCA_958496155.1 of Sisyra nigra. NCBI lineage: Eukaryota > Metazoa > Arthropoda > Insecta > Neuroptera > Sisyridae > Sisyra > Sisyra nigra. The sequence goes on along the minus strand of OY292315.1, from coordinate 55,298,223 downwards.
CAAAAATATTCCTATTGAAATATTCTCATACAGGTAGGTTCTCTTATAGATTTAAATATTTTATAATCCAATTTATAAATATTATTTATATGTGACATTTAAATGATTTCACGTCTCTCCCATTTCCTATGTATATTATGGCCTATTGAATGTCACAAATTAGTTTTAGTCGCGATTTAATAAAAATAAAAAAATCATTGTAATATATATGATATATAATATGTATATGAATTTAAAGTAGGCCATGAACCACAGTAAAACGTCATCGTCATCGTCATCATCAACAGCAGTAGCATCATCATCATCATCATCATTATAAGCTTTTGACACCCAGCTACCAACTAAATGTACGACGCCTCGTCCTCCCCATTTCCCTCATTTCCCATATCCTCATCAACTCTCACATTACATTTACTCCTAGATAGACACTATCCCCATCCTCACCCTCACCCTACCCACTCCTACTCCCAAACCACCCTCTCATTTCGTTTCGTTCTCTTCCTTTTATCGTTCCAAAATATCAACTACTAGAATTTGTTTTTTTTTCAAACTAACACACACACACACACGCGATTAAATTGTAATTCACTTTTTCTTAGTTTGTATACAAAACAAGGGACGATTTGAAGCATTGAAAATTTGAAAACAAAAAACGTAAAACAAACAACAATCAGATTGACTGACCCACTAGATCTTTCAAACTACAGTTTAAAAAAATGATATGCAATATCAAACTTTGAAAGCCCAAAAAAAATTTTTTTTGCGAAACTTGAATGAAAATCCACATTACCGTAATAATAATAATAATAATAAAAGATTTGACATTAGAGAAGAATTTCGTTACGATAACGACATCAAAGTTCTCTCACATGGAAACTGGAACGAAGAAGACATTAACGTGGAAAATATCCGAACCTATTGTCTTCATATCCATGAAGGTTGCATATACTTATACTAGGTATATCAAATATGCTCAACAATTTCCAGTAACCATTTTATAACAAAAAGCTCTTCTCTCTACCTCTCTCTCACACACACACACATGCATATCTCTTATCAATGACGCCAACCCAAAATCGACCCTCACATAGAAAAGCCCTTATCAGAAGCTTTTCACTTTTAAACCATAGCTTACTTTAAAAAAATCTAACAATGAAATTAAACTTAAAAACTGACAATCGGTCATTGTTGCCTTACAACTTTCCATTTTTATTTAAAAAAATGAATTTTCCCCTGATCTAAACTATCATATAGAAAAAAGCTCCCCCACCTCCCTAATCACCCTAAATTTATACACACACAAAATCACATCCACTATCAATGACTCCAACCCAAAATTTACCTTCATGCAAGTCCTTATTAAAACTTTTCCACTTTTTAACCTCAATTAAAGAAAAATATTTAGAAAAATGAATTAATAATTTAGTAAATCTAAAAAAATACAAGTGGTCATTGTTACCTCCCAACTATCATTTTTTTTTTGTATTTTAAGGTCTAAAGTATCATTTAACAAAAAGCTGCTCTTTCACACAAACACCCTTATCCATGTCACTAATCCTAAATCGGCCCCACAAAAATTCTTATAACAAGCTTCACTTCTTAACCAAAATTAAACAAGAAAAATAAAAAATTAACAATGAAATAGAACTTAAAAAAAATGAAAATCGACTATTGTTACCTTTCAACTTTCAATTATTTAAAAAACAAACTTTTAGGGTATTAAGAACTTTCTAGTAAAAGAGCTCCTTTCATAAGCATTAAGGACGAAAAGCTCAGGTTCAAATCCCGGTTAGTTCAATTATTTATTTTTTTTTTTTTGATTGCACGCAAATGAATATTTGAGAACTTCAAAAGAATAATTATAGCACAAGTGACCAAAGAAATTTTTTTCAATTTTTTCAATTTTTTTTTTTAGTTTCCCACATTATTTCGAATTTTACCAATTTTTTTGCAATTCAATTATTTTTCCTTTTCAACTTGATTCTCTTGTACAGCTATCGTATATACAATATATAGATATCGGCATATTGTTTAATACGGACACACAAACAATTCCACTTCTCAATATATTATACCACATTTGCCCCCATATTAACCTCATTTTCCACCCACTTTCATCCCCCAAACCTCCTTTTGTTGTTGGCACACAATGAAAATTTTGCATTATCCCATTTGTATCTACATAATAATAATAATAATAATAATAACAACATATAACCAACAATAGAGACATTAAGTCAACAGAAGAGTCAAGTATTTGCTATACCTACCCGTTCTTTTTTTGTTTTTGTTTTGTTTCAATTGTTAAATTATTTGAAAAAAAAAAGAAAATCTTAGTCCATTTGATTCTAAAATGTAGATGAATATTTCAACAATTTCATTACTCACCCCCCATCCCACCCCCCTCTCGATAGGTGCTCAAGGGATGACCGGCTAAAAATAGTTTTCTATCTTTACCCAAACGGCAAAGCATTAAAGTCATCAAATACCTACCCTTATAACGAAATTGTCTATAAAGAGCTCATTTGTTTATTATCAACAAACAAATTGTTTATTAAACAAAAGTATGAGAGAAAAAAAGAAAGTTTTGTTTTGATCGGCCATTTCCCACGATTATTAAAATGTAATAATAATTGAACATTTTTGTATGCATCTTTGTCATTATTATTGTTATTATTACTATTATTGATTCATTCATCCGGAGACAGTTTGAGCCTTCAACGTCTCCCCCTCATCCAACGTTTCCTTTCAAGACCTTCAAGCACACCTACCGCCTTCCACCCCCAGAAGCAAACCGTGAATGTCCTACATAATATTATTTTATACGTTTTGACTGTAATTATGAGGTAGGTTATATGCATAATAGGTACACCTGTGTTGAGGGAGGGGAGGGATGAATGATAAGACGTGAAATATTTCATTATTTGAATATTGTCAAGGTTGAAACAAATGTAACGGTGAATTGGTATGAAAGGGGATGAAGAAACTAAAGCAGAAAAACCCACGTCAAAGAGACTGTTGTCAACTAGGATTAAATTTTCGTAGTTTTGTTTTTCAAAAAATGAATGACTGTTGTTTATGTGCCACTGTCCTGTTGCGCAACCCAAAAAAATCGCGAAAAACTAAAATAAGTGTTGTTCGGAAAATCTCAAAGATTTAGTTTAATTTTGACATAATTTCGAGATGTATTTTTTGGTTTTTGAATATCGCGATTTTGTCGGCGCGCATAACGCTATCACCTTTTTGGTCAAATTACAATATAAACGAGTGTGTATTATTTGTATATCTATTATTTGTATACATTTTAGCTAATACTCGCCCGCTTCGCTGAGCGATTGACAGTCATTTTTTTATATATTTTTAGATACTACAGTATTGTTATGATTTACTACTTACACGGTGAAATGGTAGATGAAACAAAGCCAACCTCCGGGATGTTCCAGAAAAACGTAGAGTCGCTCCTGGAACGTTTTGCCCTTCTTTTGGTGGAACACGTATTTCTTCTTGAACGCCTGATCGATGGGCAAGTAGATGGGGTAGTAGGGGTCGGGAACGCCGGGTGGTCCCGTCTTAACACCGTTAGCATCGCCGTGCTCGACCACGTCAGTGGCATCGTCAATCTCGGCCTCGATGTCTTCGCCGTCACCCAAAATATCGGGGGGCGAGCGATGCCGGCGTCGCTTACCCCCCTGGCGCTGTTTCACCGGCGTCGGCACACGTCGATGGTGCATCTCGCCGTAGCGCGGCCGCTGCACCCGAAACCGTTTCAAAAACGGAAATCGTTCCGAAAACTCATCGCCACCATGATGATTTCCATCTTCCTGTTCGCCACCGCTCTTCTTACCAACCATCAACTCATCATCCGACCCCTGATTGTTATACGACGTAATGCTCGTATCTTTGTCACCACCTAACATCATTTGTTTCAATAGATAATTCGAAACGACACACACAAAAAAAATGACGATAAAACCTTCACTTGTCTCAACAATCAAACAAGTTTTTCTTTAAAAAAAACACACACACAAAACGATTCTTCAACTTTTTAAACAAATTCATTCTTGTGCAAATAATCTTGAACAAGCATTCTTATGCAAAATTATTCAAATAAAAAATAAAAACGACAGAGGAGTAAATATGGACGAGAAGAGATAAAGGAGGCTTGGGACAAACGAGAAAAAAAAATGAAATAATAATTATATTATATTATAAAGGTAAGTCGAAGAGTGAGAGAGAGATAAAGAAATGGCGATGATGTTATCCTTGACCCTCGTATAATATCTACAACTGGATGATCGGGAGGTTTTAGGGAGTACGGGAGGGAGAGGGAAAGAAACGCTCATTGTTGTCGACTGAATTAAATTATTCAAGCCTCCGATTTCGTTTGTCAGGGACAAAATCGTCTTCTTCTTTCATATTCCTGTCACTATACTTAAACAACCCTTTCAACTGTTTCTTGACTTAACACATAAAGAAAAATTAAAGAGGCCAAATTAAATAGTGAGCCATGGAGAAATAAAGCCCACTCATTTTTACATTAAGACAAAAAATAAATCATATTTCATCGTTTGTTTTTTTTTTTATTTTTTTATTTTATACGACGTTCATTTTTTTTTCTCGCTCTTTATATTATTAAAAGACTTGAAATAAAATTTTCTCTTCAAGGATTTTCAAAGTTATATTCCCTTTAGTTTTGAACCGTTGAAACAAAAAAAAAATGAAGTCACAAACAATAAAACTTACGTAGGCGAGACGATATATGTACGATGTATGTATGTATGTATGTATTGTGTGCATGTGGATGGTACAATGTACCATAATGTAAAAGAAAAATAAAAAAAAATACTTCCATTTTCTATGGAAAAAAGAAGAAGGTATACACGACGCGACGTCACTCATCGCCATTTCTTTTTCTCTCACTTGTTACCTTTGAAATTGAATTAAAAAAAAAAAAAAATGTATATAGGGTGTCCCACTTTACTGACAGTAACATGAACAAACGTAGGTTATTTGCACTCTTGGGTCTTAGGATTTTAATTCTAATACAAAACTATAATATTTCAACAAATTATTTCACTACTCATGGAACACTCTGTATATTTAATAAAGTGATTATCACTTAATTCTTTGTCACCAAAATAAAAATTAGACGACCTACTTTAGATTATCATTTGTAGATTAATCCGGATGGAATTAAAATATAAACAATTGAATGATAATGACTAGTTTTATCAGAACCCCCTGTATTTGAATTTTTTCAGTCAAAAGTTTCAAATAAAAGTTGTAGGCATGAGTCGAATAAATATAGCAAGTAGAAAATCATTTGAGTCATTTAGAGACCCTGTAAGTCGATAAAATTACGTAAGATAGGAACATATGACGTCATTGGATAGTTGAAATTTACTTTTTTTCTGTATTGTCAAAGGCGTTATCGTCATTTTTTTTGAAAAAAATTTATTTTGGGGGTACCTTCGACGTGATTCAAAGGTGATTTGAGAACACTGAGAACGAGACCCTCAGGTCGATGATGTCTCGAATTGTTATCGTCGTTGTCCTCGTCCTCGTCATCGTAGTCGTCCGTGTTGGGAAACAGTTTGAAACTGGTTGGCGGTACGTTGGCGGCCATTGGCGGAGACTTGGTGACATTGTGATACGGTTGTTGCTGCTGCTGATGATGATGATGATGATGATGACCAGTGGTCAACGATGCCGGAATCGAGATCGGAATCTGATGAATGTTGCCGTGGGAGTGGTGGCGCGTTTTTGTCGCCGTTGTTGCCGGCACGAGACTCAGTGTGCGCGACGTGCGATACAACGTTTCCTGTTCGTCGCGATTCATCCTCTGACCGACGGCGCCGTTCCGTGATTGCGTGCTGTGAAAATCGTCCGTGAACAAATTCCTCTCGACCAATATCACAAGCGGCCACATTTAGTCGACGCGACATGTCGCCATGGTCGTGCGGACAACAACAACAACAACAACGAGAAACATCTGCACCACGTCATTTTTTTTCTTGTTTTCTTTCTCGACCAATTGTTAAAATCCTTAATGTTGCACCTTCATCTGTTTGTTTGATTGTCATCACATTAATTATTTTATCTCAAGTTAATATCACATTATCATTTTTTTTGTTCACTTCATCATTTTATATTAGAAAAAAAAAACAAAACGTCATTGTCATCACAGATTCAAAACTTGTCACATAGTTTCACACGTCATTGAAACAAAAGACTCCTATCAGCAAAAAAAAATTTCAAAAAATTGCAAGAGATCAAGTATACATAGAAGATGATAGAAAACCCAGACTATAATTATAAGTTAGTGAAAGATATTACATGGTTAAATGCAATTGTTTTTTTTTTCAATTGTTATCAGCAATCTAATGATTGACGACGGTAATAATTACAGGAGTGAGGGGAAGGGAAAGAAAGGAAAGCCGACAACGCAAAAATTGGGCCAAACACGCAAACTTTTCCTCAATCCAATTACAATACCATGACTTGATTTTCATTTTTTTTTCGTCATCGCCAACTAATTTCCCTTTCTTTTGTTGTCTTTGTCTAGCTCACACATCAAAACTAAGTTTTCCTAACTAAAACAATCGATTGGTTCGCTTGCACACACACACACACACTCGTAGTCTCGAGGAAATTATGCAATCAATAATTTGTTGCATTTTGTTTTGTTCGTTTTTGTTTATTTTTGTGATTGCACTTTTGCATGACGAACAACGCGAAACGTTTTTACACTTTCGTAACATTACGCATATACTATTGTGAAGTACTGTCTATATATTCATGGACGTATCATAAGGGGGAAAAGGGCAGTCGCCCCCCTTTTATAGTGATAATCGATAATTTATTTAATTGATTATGTCAATGTAAAGTATAACTTGAAAATTAAAAAGAAGCTACGTCTTAGATCCCTACATGGATTGACCTATTCCCGTCGAGTTGTGCCTGTTTGGCTCTATCTTGGATAACATTATATAAAAAAATCACTCATAAATGACGTCATGGTTCAAGATTTTTTTGACTCGCCTTCTCTCTGATTCAGTAAGCGGGCTTGAAATGGTACAGACAATAGTTTCATTACTAACAATATTAGTTTTTATACAATTCACCCTCTGATCTCCAAGACGTAAAACTCGGTACGTCTGTGCTTATTTATGTAGGTACAATAAAACAGGTGAATTCTCTTTTAATTTCGATTGAAGTGAAAAATCGATAAAATTAAAAACAAACAAAAGACCTAATAAAAAATCGAATCAAATATTTAAACAGTAAAAACTTTCATTTGTTTACTTTTATTTGTTTCGAAAGTATAGCTTTTGTTTTATTAAAACAAATGCCTTATGTTTTCATTGTTTTCACGCATACATTAAATTAGTTACCAAGTATTAAATAATTAATTAGGGATAAAATGGAAGAAAATGTTTCGTTTAACTTATTAAAGTAAGTAATATTATATATTACATCTATTTTTATAGGTTATATAATTTTAAGGGTTAATATTATATATTCATAAAACTCAAACAAAAGATTCAACATTCTCAGTTTGTACTAGTATTGAAAACACGAGAATTTGTCGACTTGGAAAACTTTTCGTCTTCAAACAACTGCCAACGTAAAAAGGGCAGTGGGGAGGGGGAAGGTAAAAACGCAAGAAAATGTCTTAAACAAATTTTTTTGTATAAAAACAAAGTTAGCTCTTATATTAAATGTTTTGAATGACAAACGATAAATTTAATATATCCACCCACCCCCACCCCATATCTACTCATACTAGCTATGATTTTATGAAAAAAAATTTTTAAAAAAAGTTCATGGCTTATTAAAATAAGAAGGTAATCCTTAAAATATATGAAATATTTTTTTTCTTGGTTATGTAATTCATAATTGATTAAAAGTCAAAAATATTTTAAGACAACTCTGTCTACTATAAATTTTAAAAAAAGTGAATATCGTCATGGAAGACATAACTAAAGGATTTTGTTTAACTTGCAGCAAATAATCTTTTGTTTTATAATTGTAAACAGAGAAAAATTAAAAACTCAATCTGTTAAAATGTATATAAAAATTATTTGCAAAACTTGCTACAAGAAGTAAACTTCTAAAAGTACTAAGAAAAAAAAAATAGTTTAGGGATGTTAAACAATCAGTCATTTGTCTGAAACCAACAGTCTTTTGTTTTATAATTTGCAAGTACATATTTCATAAAAAACCGAAGACCAACATTTTCAGAACCACTGGACTCAACAATTATTAAAAATAATTACTCAAACAAATCTAATAATTCTTTTTTATAATTGAAACAAAACATTAACGATTTTTGTTTTATCAAATGTCCATTTTGTAACAATTTATTAATAAATATAAAATTTATCTATGTTTTTAAAAATTGCTTTTAAATTGTTTTTTTTTTTGTTTTCAAACGAAATTCAATGCCTACTATTTAATTTGTTTCCATTTGCTCGTAACAAAAAAAAAACGACAATCAATTGTTTTTGTGCAAAATATATGAAAACATTTGATATAATATGTACAATAAATATTGTAAAAGATCAATTCAATTGTTTTTCATATAATGTTAATTAATTCGTTTCATTTCATTTCATTTCATATTTCACAAGAGTTAAAAAAAATATCGACAAAAAAAAATTTATAAATATCCTATAATTTTATAAAATCTGATATAAACATTGTATGTATGTGTGTGTGTGTGTGTGCCACGTATCGTAAATCTACATAATTACGAATTCAAAACAAAAACACGAACAACAAACAAAACAAAATGTAGTATAGGGAAACAATAGAAAACATACGAAATCGAAACAAGGAAAAAACTTTCATATACCACTAGATTAACTGCTACCTATGTTACTATGTATAAATGTATTGTTAATATTATTATTCTATGTTGTTGTCGCTGAGTTTTTTTTTTTTTTTTACTAATTATTAATGACCAAATGACACGAACTTTAAAAAAACAAACCACTATCTATAAGAAACACTTAATAATGAAAACAAAAACTTTAAAACAACAATGTGTGTAAGTATTGGATAGTATTCACTACTAAAGTCTATGAGTAAGTAGGATTTAGGAACGAAACAAAATAAAAACGAACTGTTGGTGTCTGCGAATCAAAAACGCGACTGAGACTGAAAACCAAAGCCAACTCAATCAACTTTTTCAAAGATCTTATGTTTATAAGAGAAACACGATCGAAAAAAAATCGACAACGTGAGCGAAAAAAAATCCTCTTAATATTTTCATAAGCCAAGATTCTCTTCTCACCAACAGAAAGAGAGAGAGAAAGAGAGAGAAAGAGGGACTCGAAAAAAAAATTAAAATAAAATAAAATAAATCAAATGTCACATTTGGGTTCTTTTCTGTAGACCATTTGGAATTTTTTGAAGATCGAACAAAAAAAAAGAACTGAGAATTTAAGTTTTATTAACAACAAGTTGAAAGAAGGCTCAGGTTGTTGTTTTTTATATTCAAGTTTTTTTTTTAAGAAGGCGAGAACGCGAATGCATTTTTATGGTTTCATAAATCAAATAAAAAAAAATTGCATTTACATGATAAAGGAGAAAGAGAAAGATTTATTCTTTTTTTTTTTTTTGTTTAACGTTAAATAGCATGTTACCGGTGTAATTGCATAATTATTATACAATGTATGTGTAATCACATTGGCTTAAAAACCTTTCATAAATTGATCGTTTTTTTAATACTGAACCAAATCCAAAATCAAAGGTCTTTGACACGAATTGTCATTTGTTTTACCTTTTCCTCCTTTCAAAACCCATTTATTCAAAATGTTGCCAAAAATAAAAGAAATAAAAAAACAAAAACCAACCGCATGAAAATGACCGAGTAAATAATAATTGAATTATAAAATTACAGCGATAAAGTCCACAACAACCGAATTAAAATCGCGTGCGAATAAATCATAAAAATTGATCATTTAAAAACAAAAGAAAAAAATATATCTAATAATAAACGGTACGACCTTTAAAAATTTGAGCCATTACAATTATTGTCTTTCTACTTGGTACCCATCAACTTTGCTGAGCGTAAAAGCACATTTATTTTTTGATTAGTGCTAGTGATTAGTGATTAGTTATTCTTGTGAGTGATTTAAGTGTGCCATGCGAGTAGTGTCCACTGTACTGTTTAGCTGCTGCGCTTGCAGTACTTACTAGGTGACATGTTACGCGATTTAACTAGAGATGGTTTATAGACATGATCTAGAGACGTCTCGTCTAGTGTCCACACTACGATATGAATTTCTCAGTGTCATCTTCATTTCTCATCTCAGTTCACCATGGAAACCAAAAACCAAAGAGTTGGCCATGGCTCGCCGACAATAGCGACTTCCACGCTGTCAAAATGTTTGGAACATGTTTAACGAGTAACGTTGCATGTTGTCTCCTAAAGTCTCCTATTTCGATCGGGATACATTTAACCTAGTACTTGCTAATAGACATGTCTATAGACGAATCCCCGTCTAGGGCCTGTTGCGAGACCAAAAACGCGGTCCACTACATTTGGACAGTGTGGACGTCACTTTTGTTTATAGGCGAGCCATGGCTAGCTCCGTTTATTTTATTTTGTCTTCTCGGGTGGACGTCTCTAGACGGTCTCAGGACAAATCGTGCAACATATCTGCTAATGAGTACTAGAATTTAGACCTGCGATTTTGTGGTCTCGCAACTAGCTCTAGACGGGGATTCGTCTATAGACATGGCTAGGAAGACAACCTGAGACACGTTTCAGAGACTAAAATCGCGCAATATGTCAATTAGTGAGTGCAAGGCTTTAGAAAATACGCCTAGAAATTAAACTAAAGCGTAACAGCTACACAGTACAGTGGACCCTACTTGCACGGCACACTTGAACTAATCACTCGCACTCGTACTAATCAAAATATAAATGAGTTTTAACTGAATTAAACTGATTGCTTAATAAACACTAGTTGTTCAAATATAGTAGTAGGCTAGAGGAGAGTGTAAGCCGGTAAAGTTTTTTTTCATTCAACTATCATATTATGACCGTCGGAAATAGAGACAGAATTATAGTAGTCCCTTCATCGTCGTTATAAGCGAAATCCACTGTACTTTATAGCGACCAACGATATAGCCAAGACAATTAATATTGTAAGTGGGAGTTAGGCCATTAAGACCTTAATTATAGTTGGGATCACATTTTATGTGATCGAGACAATAAAACATCAAAATTCTTAGAACTATTTGGTCTTAAGAAACAGCGACCATTACAATTTTAATTCATTGTACCATATGGGAGCTTTTATCTGAACTTGATACCAAAACAAATGAGACATGTTAGTTATAGAGCCACAATTACAATTTGTAACTTGTTTCGACGGTCATTTTTTTTTTCCGATTGTGATTTGTCAATAAAAAGCTGAACTGGCAATAATTGGCTCAGTACCTACTGCATACAACGATATAATAAAAAATTTCGCTTCAATCGATATACTTTTACACAAACTAGTATCGTATCATATTTTCGTTTTACGCCCGTACATTTTCTCATTCATTTTTCCCTTCACCGATCGGTAATCGGTGTAAGTCGCATAATATTCATATCGTAATCGAAAGAGAGACAGAGACAAAAATCGAGTAACAAGTAGTCGTCGTCGTCGTCGTCGTCGTATAGCGAACTTGAACCTTGTGTTTATTGATAGTATACAAATTCATATTTTAGAGAGTATATTAGAAAAATTGAAATTTTGATAGAATAAATATAAAAAAAAAATTTGTTGGTTATGTTCGATAACGAAGATCTAATTCGTTCCCTTCACAGTCTGAAATTAATTAGGGGCATAAAATTACAATTTACTATAAACGTTATATAATAAATCTTCTCGGTTTTTTTGTTTCTTTGTTATTCCACTAAGGTATACAATATACATACAATGTCTTAAATGAGCCTACTAAAACAAAAGGTTTCTTATTTTTTTTTTTTTTTTTTGGGGAAACTCGCATCGTTAGTGTTGGAAATTTATGAGGATCGCGTGCGAATTATGGTATTAGAGACTTCGTGTTTAGAAATTGGAGCTTTGTTCAAAGCTTTTTTTGCCGTCTTCTGTTTTTATTTTTTATAGTCAGTAGAATGAAATTGGGAACATATACCTACAGTGGGCTATGAATGATTCTTGTTTGTCTTAAAAATTTCACTGCCAACTTGAACGCTAATAAATTAATTGCTAAACTAACCGACAATTGCCATTGTTTTGTTTTAATTGTTGTATCATACAACACAAAATTGTTTTTTTTTTATTTCCTGCAGGAACCACACTAACTAACGTTATTTATTTAAAAAACAATTAATGTTGACAACCCTTCCTATCAGATCCAATAAACACTTGTTCCTATTTTCGACCTTTGCAACTTTGATTTTTTTCAACTAAATGAAAAACATTTCAGTGAATTCATTTTTCGTCCGAAATGAAATGTAAAGCTCTTAAACCAAATGACAACCGATTAAATCAGATTTTAAACAAATGAATGCTTAGTCATTTCTTTATGAGACTGAAAAAATTTCCCTCCTTTTAACCGATTCTAAATTCCGAAAAGCTTTAAAAGCTCAATTTTCATTCCCCTCTCCTATGGCACACGCCAACTTAAAATTTCTATTGAAAATCTAGTCAATGTAATAAAAGACATGAAGAGACTAAAAAAAGAAGAAGGCACACAAAGCAACGGAAAGATTTTCCGCTTTCATAGTCTGGGCTTTCATTTAATTCCTTACTTCTCTTAAGAAATTTTTTTTTCCTTCTCTCTATCTCTTTTTAGTCACTCAGTCGATAAAATTCGTGTTACGATCTCGTTACAATCACATGGATGTCATAAAAACACCATAATCGAACCCACCCCCGTACACCCTCTAGCACCCAACACCATTCCGCCGGTATTGCCATCATCATCATCATCCATCCTCTGCACTCGAAACAATGAACCGCACAACACCGACAAAGCACAATATTTGATTGTCTTGAACTTGAGCAAATAGACAAAAAACGCCGATGAAAACTTCATTTTACACAATCGCACGTCAACAAACAAACAAAAACAAAAAAACAAAACACATACACACTACATTGTTAACTACATATTTTGTTTCAAAAAAAATTGAATGTTACGATTGTTTGATTATATTTTGTTTTTTCAATAAACAGAAAAAGTTTGTTGATTTGCGTAAATTGTTGACACGTCCGTGCGCCCGTCAAACTGCAAACCAACTGTTGACGACGTCCCGACCATAGACGTGACGAGGCACAAGAAAAAGCTCTCGCGACTAAGAGAGAAGTGAGTGCTTTTGAACGAGGCGTGCGCATCACAGAGAGAGCTTTGCATAGCACACGTCGTCCCACACACACACACACACACACACAAAATCATCTGCACTATAACAACTTATTTATAGACTTCCAGACCTCCACCCCATCTTCCTCCCCAAAAACCTATCACCAAACAATTTCAAACTTTTCATTTGAATATTTGATGGTTGATAATATTAAAGATGGTGGAGAAGCTTCCTTGATTTTATCAATACGTATATATACATAAATATACAGAATCAAACCTAGAATCAAAGTCAGCCATGAATGGTTTTATTTTATTTGTTTTATGCGGGCATCTTTTGGATAACTTTATGTGTGTTGTTAAGCGAACCGAAAATGTGGTGATAAAAAGATCATCAGGGTTTTTGTATGGGACGAAAGACGACAAATGACGACGATGATAATAACAATGGGGAAACAAATGCATGGTCCTATGAGCGATTGGTTTTTGTGTGTCGGTAAGTTCACCAACAATGGCGTACGTATAAAAAATTAAACAAAAGTATAAGGGAAGATAAAATATTCATATAGTAAAGCATAAAATTTTGTAATATTATAAAAAGACTCGGCGTGACCACACGGTGGTTCGCACTTTTAAACGCACAATTACATAATTTTTCTTTCTTACTTTACCACATTTTTAAATGATATGGGGGAAAATTTTAAGCTTCACAAAGAAAAAGTTGTGACCACACGGTGGTTCACAGCAATGCCACTCTTACTAATGCCTTATTTTTAGATGAAATATAGTTTTTAAACGTTTATCTAAACATTTAATGGTGTGACCATATGATGGCTCACAGAGTCAAGTAATTTTAAATAGTTTTGTATTTCAATTTCGCAGAAACAGTCGATGTGACCACACGGTGGTTCACACTATAAAACTCAGTTTACTAACAACTTATCAAATAAGCATAGTTAAAAAGTGTTTTTAACAGACAATATTTCTAACTTTAAAATAAAATCGGTGTGACCATACGGTGGTTCACACCGAAATATGATAATGGATGCAAGACTTCAACGTGATCACATGATGGTTCACACTATGTAACTCACTTTAACAATCATATACTACAAACTATGTTTTGAAGAGTTAAAATTTTCATTTTCAAATAAGTATCAGCGTGACCACACGGTGGTTCACACTCTTGATGTCATTCAAAAACAATTAATTTAAGAAATATAACTAAATTTTCAATATTGCAACGTATTAAGTTTTATATTTTCCCATAAACAATCGGTGTGACCACACGGTGGTTCACATTTGTAAAATCACTTTGTCAACTATTTACTTAAGTAAATTATTTGAATGAAATGGAAGTAAGGTAAATCATTTTTTTTTTATTTCAACTACTGAAATTTATAATGGTTACAAGACTAAGATGTGACCACACGGTGGTTCACATTCTTAAATTTACTCAAAAGCATTTTATTTTAAGAAATATATTATAACTATACAGTTATAAATAAGACATTCAAATTTAATTTTTTCTCATCAACGATCGGTGTGACCACACGTTGGTTCACATTCATGGCATGTAGATATCTAACAACTATTTGAGTAAATTTTTTGAGTTAAACAAAAGAAGCTAACCCTACCCAAGAGTAATAAATCTTTATTTCTTTTTTCATTTCTATAATTAAAATTCATCAAGAAAATAAGAGCTTGATGTGACCACACGGTGGTTCACACTTGTGACGTCACTTTTACATCTATCGAATAGGAATTGGATGCTGGGTTTAACAAAAAAGTTTACCAAGTCATTTCTTATAAATTTCAACTTCTAACATGTGTAATGTATACAAGACCTCGGCGTGTCCACACGTTGGTTCACACTATATAGGTCACTTAAACAACGATTTAGTAAGTCAACTTACAAATATTGAACTTAAGTAAGCTAAAATGTTTAATTTCAATTAATCATCGTTGTGACCACACGGTGGTTCACATTCATGGCATCATGATCATATCTTTAACAACTATTTGAGTAAATTATTTGGATTAAATTTTTGAGTTAAAAAAAAGCTGACATCATCCAAGTGTACATTATTAACTATTTTTAATTTCTGCAATTAAAATTCATAACGAAAATAAGAGCTCGATGTGACCACACGGTGGTTCACACTTGTGACGTCACTTTTACATCTATTCAAGTGGTAATTGGATGCTGAGTTTAACAAAAAAGTTTATCAAGTAATTTCTTATAAATTTCAACTTCTAAAATTTACAATGTATACAAGACCTCGGCGTGACCACACGGTGGTTCACACTATAAACGTTACTTAAACAACGATTTATCAAGTAAACTTGCAAAAGACGATTTTAAAAGGTTAAAATTTTTAATTTCAAATAACCATCGACGTGACCACAGGATGGTTAACATTTTTTATGACGTCACTATTTAATTAAATAATTTCCGTGAAATAATTAAGTTTGTGGTCGGAAGAATCTATTTATTTTTGAGTTTCAACTACTAAAAGGTCTAATAGATATAAAAGCTTGATGTGACCACACGGTGGTTCACACTTTAAAACGTACTGTTAATCAGACATTTATCTATAAGGAAATCGCTGTCAAGTTAAACTATATCAATTTTTTGACTGTTTTAAAGCCTTTCTTTTTACGTGTTTTAAAAGTGTTGATTAAATAAAATAAAAAACTCATGGCAAAGATAAATTGATTTCTATTTCATATTTAAATGGAAAATTAAATTTCCACCAGCGCAAAACCAATTTTTTTCGGGTTATTGTTAGACGTGAACAATTTATAATTGAAATGCATGCACTAAGGAGTAAGAGAGAGAAAGAGAGAGAGAGAGGAACTGTTTCATATTTGGTTCGCGGAAGTGACGATGAGAAAGAAGCGAAAGGGGAAACTTTGCCAATTATTTTCCAAGCAAAAGCTTATATGAAAACCTAACCAAAACCCAATGTTACACATTTAGAGTTTCTTGGAAACAAAAAAAAAAAAAATTAATAGATAATTTTCCTAACCACAAAAAAAACGGTCGGATATCTATCTATATATGCTTATGACCTCTCATGCACGATACACTTTTTGTTTTTTAGATAAACACGAAACATTTCGTGAACACTTCGCGAATTGCATTCACCTACCCACCACCCTGCAATCCCTTAATTATGCAATTGCAAATCGCGTGAAATTCTGCTTAAATAAAAAAAAAATGAAATTCCGCTGAAAGAACAATTTTCCATGAAATATCGTTTCAAGTTTTTTCATATATATATATAGTAGAGAAGAAGAAAAAAATTGTGTTAGGCTTTGCTGATATAATAAATGGAACCGTTTTATTTTAACGTATTTTTTGTGCCTCTCTTTATCCATATTACTGAAATGACGACGACGACATCGTTTCTTATCGTATTTAAGTATAACGTATAGAGACCGAACCTTCATAAAAAACATCAACAACAAAAAATGGGAGAGAAACGCCAAGAAAAATCGCCATAATAAAATTAATGAAGCTGTAACGCGTGTCGTAAAACATAACCGAGTGAATTTCGACAGTATCTACTACAAGTTGATGAAATGCGAGGCTCTCAATTCTTATATAGAGAACGGAGAACTTAAAGTTAATATTAGATTGATCATATCGCAGTGAAATGAGTGATGAGGGTAAGCGAAACGACCACAGAGGGAGGAAATTTGGGGAATTTAGGACAGCATCATATTGATATAGAAACCCTTTATAGTAATGATAGATTTGACCGAAAGTACCTTACGTGGGTGCACGGCTTAATTCTCCGTTCATGGCAAATTTGTCGGTCACAATGGACACCCGCATGTCTTCACCGACATTATCTCTATGTACATCCCACCTGAACCATCGCATATATGACCTTAATAACTTTCGATCATTTTAAAACGTCTCACTTAAATATTTAACGCTTAAAAAAGAAGCAACATTTTCATTAAATGTTTCATATAGTCAAAAAGTGTTACTGTTCTGTATGACTAATTGCCTATGCTTGGCAATTCATTCTAATGGAAGGAATATGAATTACTTATATTATAAAACTAATAGTAAGCTTTGGAAACTTTTACGTCATCATGACCGTGTAGTTTTTCATTTTGTCTGTGGGGTGTATGAGGGAGAAATTGTGTCGTTATTGTGACAAATATTTCATCCGGAAAACTTTTGTATATTATAAAATAGTTCTCAAGGAGAAAATCTCTCGTTCTCGTCGTGCATGAATCGTCTCGTTCTATTCTTTCAGTGCTTAGATTTGGATGCATCTGTCCCACAGGACTTTCCATCATTTGTCGCGTTGAGATTATATGAGAAGGAGTGCATTTGAGAGAGAGAGAGAGAGAGAAGGAGAGATTTTCTCTTGGTTGGTTAATTTAAATGTGACTCACACAGAGACGTGGTAAACGATGCATTTCCATCCGGTGGGACGTTCGAGGAAGTTGTAGACCTGGCCCTGGAACGTGGCGCGGCCGGCGAGTTTGCGACGCTCTTTGGCGAGATAGCGGCTGGCTTCGCCCCATTGCGGCGGTCGTTCCAAAATTAACGAGTTTGACGGTTGGAGGCCGGTGCCGGCTATCGGCGGCACGGTGAGTGTGCCGCCGACATTCACGGACGTGGTGGTTCCGTGCTCGGTGCCGCCACGGTCGTGGGTCGTTGTCGACGCGGCGTCGAGCAACTGGTGCGAGCTGTTCGAGTCCGACAACGGACTGGGTTGCGTCGACGTTGTCGTCGTGCCAATGTCGAGAATCGTCACCGACAGCTGCGACCGGTCCATCGAGGCCCGACTCGTCGTCACCGTCGCCGAATTCAAACTGCCGCCCAGCAACGTCTCCGACTCCTCGGGCGTTTGAATCGACGGCGTTTGTCGCAACACAACCGGCATCTTTCTCACACACACACACACACAACAACGGCTACGCTCGCAAATCCCTCACATTGTCTTCCGGTGATGGTCCAAAAAACCCCCACAACACATAAATCAACCGTTCAGTCGCATCATTCTTTTGACACCACCACCACAAATGCCACCATCACCACCACAAACTGTTTGGTTGTTTCTCGTCCAAACCACTGAAACAAAATAGAAACAAAATACAATTAACAAAAGAACTTTAGTAACATAGATATACCTTAAATAACGAGTAACCAAGCAAAAAAATTTGTGACCACACGGTGGTTCACACCATTTCTCTCACATGAACACTGTATTTTAGTTTCAATTTCAATGTTTATCATTCGTCAAAGTTAAAATTTCCAATTCACCAAAACACTTAGTGTGGCCACATGGTGGCTCACACTCATGATGTCCCTTAAAATTATTTTTAAAGTTGTAATATTTATCTCAGTTATTATAAAATAAAAGAATATTACAATTTTACAGAAGCACTCGTTTTGACCACACGGTGGTTCACACTGTCGGAACTTAAATAAAAGTAATGGTAAACATTTAAATTACTTTTGAATTTTGACTAAACTTATTGTAATTGGCATAAAAGTTCGGTGTGACCACACGGTGGTTCACACCAATGACATCAGTGAATTTTGATTATTCCATCATTAATAATTGTTTTTTTGTTTCAAAACAATTGAATTTTACAGTTTGGTGCAAACAGGCAGTTTGCACCAAGACAGTTTGATAGTGTTATTTGATAGATCAAAAATTTTATAATACAAAAAAAAATTTTGGTCACACGATTTCATCTAAAACAACACACTATACTATATTGTTGTAAAACAATTGAAAACAACAATTGAAAAAAAAAATAAACAATTTCATAAAAACAATTAATTCAGGGACCACCTATTGGCGCAGTGGCAAGAGCATTTGTTCTCTCCACTTCATGCGTCAAGTGGTACGGGTTCGATTCCCGTTGAATCCTAGACTTAAGATCCTAGAACTAAGATTAAAATTGACCAACAGAAATTTTCTGTGTTTAGACAGTTGTGATATGACCTTAGCTGTTAAAGCGACTTAAAAAACACCAAAAATAAAACTAATTCAGCAAACATACCTTTTGTTTTTTAACTGTCAATTTTTTTTATTTTTTATAACTCATCAATGTCACAACAATCAGTGTGTCCACACGGTGGGTCACACTCTCACAAATGATTTGGAAAAATATTTTTCTGTGTTCGTCATAAAATGTCGGAAAATAAAGTTAGCTAGACTGTCATTTGTTTTTACACGAACAGAAAAGAAGAACGACTTGAACAAAGTTTTTCCGATAGCTGTTTTAAATTATAACGTCTTCATATTTTCAAACGCCACGCGATTGAAATTGACTGTGAATTTTCGATCGTGCACCTGAACGTCATAACAATAATAATAATAATAATAATAATGCATAACAGGTATTGGTAATATGCAGGTAGTAATCGATACTATCAACTTCCCACACCACCCATATCACCTATATCAAGTAAATTCTAAGACAAACTTTGCAAAAATTACCTCATTATATATTAACAACACTGTACTACTTTCCCCCACTACTCCTCCCTTAATTCCCTAACAAAGTTTTTTTAATCATCAAATACACGATATATTAACACTTTAATTAACAAGCAACTACTTAAATATGACCAAAAACAGTTGCTACTTATAATCTAAAAATATAACAATTGAGTTGCTCACTTGTTTTATAAAAACAAATAAAATTTAAAACGTTTTATTTTATTTATTTTTTGTTCTAAAAACAAAAAAAAATGTTACGAGAAAATAACAAAAACGCAAACGAATAACGACAAGTTACATGCAAAAGCTCTCGTTCACAATTCAATGGCCTACAATCAAAAACCTGACAGTAACCATTAAAACAAAATAAATCTCTATTATATAGAAAAAACGAATCACTATAATGTGATTAAATTTAAATTAATTTTCTTATCTGCGGTTTTTTTTCCAAAATTTCCCCCTCTTAATCTCACCGATAACATTCAAATGTTATTTTATTCAATTATCATCATTGTTTCAAACAATTGATAGTTTAATTGTCATTACATTTACCAAAGTGATTTAACAAATGAAATAAAAAAAGAATTGATTAAAATTTATTTTTATCAAAGCCACCTCATATTTGATCACTGATTTTTTTTCCGTTTCATTAATTCAATGATTAATCAAAAATTAAAAAAAAAATTGAACAGTACTTGGTCTAAATATAATTTAGGTTAACTATATTAAAATTTGCGATTGCAATTGTTTCAAATAAGGGGTGGAAGCTAGAGGGAGAAAGGGAATGGAAAAAAATCTCTGAAACTGAAATGAGAAAAACATTGAGCGCTCCACTTGATTTTCCATAGCTCACTCCATTTCCTCCCTTCCCTATTCGATAAAACAACGAATTACACCTCATCCCCATATACAATTATAGCCAACAATGCATTTAATGCACAAAATTGCACAATCGTTTATGTATGTATATAGGTATATATTATAAAATTATGCATTGCACCAAATCAATATTATATATTATGTACCTCTACTAGGTACCTACACCTATAGATATACCATCATCTCACTTCTTCGCACCCCCGCACTTTGCGAGTTTATTACTCCAAAACCAATGGAATTAGGGATGGGTGGGTGGTTAGATGGTGAGTGCGTCGATCAAATCCCAAATCTCCCGCAATCACGCGTCAATAATTCGATTAATTTTACAACCTCAGAGATAATTTAATTAACCAACCATCAACAATCGAAACATTCATTCATTCATTCATTCATTTTTTTTTCAAAACAAAATAAGTAAAAAAACTAAAATTCTTTTTTTTTAAATGGCAAAATTCTTTTGTTGTCATTATTAGGTACGTCTCTATGGT